>NW_019167893.1:17158242-17593166 GCF_002303985.1 Durio zibethinus
TTTAGGTTTTTGGGTAATTGATTATTTTGAATTTATGTAGCATATAAATTAATATATGGATCTTTATTTATTAAAAAAAAAACGTTGATTTGGTTTAGGTGATATAATTAAAAAGTATTGGTTGAGAATTTGAAAATTAATTCAACTATTTAATAAGTATTTTTAAAATGTGATATCCAACAGATTTAAAATGTAAATCTCAATATCTTTACCCATTTCCCTATTTCCAAGTGATGACCTTTTTTATATATAGAAAGACACTAGTTTTAAAGTTGCATTTTAGAAGGAAAAGAGTTGCACCAAAATAAACAAACTTGAGTATCCATGATTCTTATTAAACATTCATGAGTAAAGCATAATTAACAAGCTTGCAATTGATTTTATGTAACAACAAAATTGAAACTATGCTAAAGGTTTTTGTATTCTATTAAAATTTGAAATTTAGCTTCATATTGTAATTCGTATAAATTTAGCTTTTCTATTACTTTGATTTGACAACCTCAGTCTAATTACTAACTTCGTCAGTTTTTTGTTATTAAAGATGTTGACATAGCCATTAATTTGATGATGCGTGACTTAGATGTATGAATTCAATTATTAAATTATGTAAATAGTTTACGTACTCACACGAAATTTGAAACTTAGTGCCTCTAGTATAATTTCAAAAAAAAAAATTGTCTTTAGTTGAATTTAACAACACTAGTCTAATTACTAATAAAAATCATATTTTTATTATTTCTTTTTAAAGTCAGATTTTAATTTTTTTTTTTAAATCAATATCTCAAAAATTTTAAAACATTTCCATATTTTTAAATTATTAAATTTAATATTTTTTAAATATCATAATTTTTTAAAAAATTATATTTTTTGAATTCTTTTGGAATTGGATTTTGCTTTTTAAAAATAAATAATATTTTGATTTTTTTAAAAATTTTCTAGATTTTTAAAAATATTAAATTTACTTTTTTCAAATATTTTAATTTTTAAAATAAAATTCATTTTTTGAAATTTTTTCTATTTTTAAATTTTAGCATTTTATTTTATCAAATATTTAATTTTTTAATTTTTTAGAATTTTTATAAAATTTTCTATACCTTTTAACTTTTTGTATTTTTTAATATTTAAATGAATAAATAAATAAATAAATTATAAAGAGAACAGAAGTTCTTAGAATTTGTTCTATTTTAATATAATTGAAGTGAAAGAGCATAAAAATATAAGGTAAAATAAAATAACAACGAAGCACAAAAAGTTTTTGATTTCAATTTATTTTTCATTGAATAACATAAAAACGTGTAAAAATTTTTTAAAATTTATAAACTCTGTCTAAAACAAAAAAAATATATAAAAAATATAAAAATTTTATAGAAAAACATAAAATAAAAAAATGTAGAAAATTTTATAGAGATTCCAAAATTTTTTAAAGATTAAAATTAAATATTTTGTTCAAATAAAATGTTAAAATTTAAAAAAACAAAAACAAAAACTTTCTAAGAATTAAATTTTAAATTATTAAAATATTTAATATTTAATATTTTTAAAAAATCTATGAATTTTCTTAAAATATTGAATTTTTAAGAAATAAAACCAGATTTTATAAATTAAAAAAATATTATTTTAAAAATTTTAAATTTAATATTTAAAAAATATGAAAAAGGATTCTAAAATTTCAAAATATTGATTTTTTAAAAAGTAAAAAATATGATTTTTATTAATAATTAAATTAATATTATCAAATTTAACTTGTACAAAGACATATTTTTTATAAAATTATATTGAAGGGATTAAAATTTAAATTTCATGTATGCACACGAATTGTTTGCATAATTTGATAACTAATTTCATCATTCAAGGTGATATATCAACAAAATCAATATTACATCAACAAAGAAAACGCCTACGTCAACAAGTTAATGGTCATATTAATATTTTTAATGATAAAAATTGATAGAATTAATAATTAAATTAAAATTATTAAATCAAAATAATATAAAAATTAATTTTATATGAATTATAATAGAGAAACTTATTTTCTACTTTTGACAAAATACAAAGGCCCCTTGCGTAATTTAACCAATAACAAACATGTAACTGCCAACAAGATGAAACTCAGCGGAATTCCTTTTCAAAACAACAAGGGGAGTGAATTTTTTTCTTTTTTGTTTTATGTGTGTGTCTGAATGAAAAATGCAGTCTTTTGTCATGACACAAGTAACAGAAAGGCATCTTGAGCAGAATCATGGTCCTTTTCAATGATTGTGAAATATGATGTTTAACTAAAATAAACCAATGCTTATCAGATTGTTTTGCAATGGGTCAAGTAACTGATATCCTACTGGATAAATCAGAGTCCTCCAGCTTTGCTAAGTAACTCAGGCTTGTGGCTGGAACTCCTCAACTAGCTCAACAAGGCTCAATTCAAACTTATCCCATCAAACATCTCTAGTATCAATTACTATCAACTTGGTTGAGACTTGAGAGTTGAGACAACATTCAAGCGGGTTTGGTCGAGTGATAGTTAGATTATTATTTTGACTTTCCCCTCTTAGCTTAGTGGTTGAGAGGCCAGTTAAAAATTATGTAAGGTGTAGGTTCTACTCCATCATCTCCTCTCCCCTTTTGTAAGAGCACTAGCCCTCTTTTGCAACCAAAAAAGATAGATTATTTTAGATACGAGTCATCTTAGATTTGAGTAATTACACATAGGATGAGTTTTAAAATAAAATTAAAGAATAATATTTTAAATAAATACTTAAATTTTGCTCAAAAATATAAATAAATTCGCTATCTTTTATTACATGAAATTTTTATTTCATTATATTCCACCCACTAAAATTTTCATTAATAAAATCTAATTATCATAATTTTTTAAATAAGATTCCTTCAAACATTTGAATAAATCTAAATAAGCATATTTTATAAGTTAAATCATCCACCAAGATGATACAAAGAAATCAATCCTTGCCGGCAAATATCAATTTCCAAACATAAAAATCAGCAACCTGACAAACCTACCAAGATTCGAACTGGTACTGAATTTGATGAGAAACGATCGAAAGAGTTATGCTTTTGGTGTGATAGAAATATGCATTTGGCCACAAATGCAAGTAGAAGCATTTGTACATAATTATAACATATCACGTAGGCTATAGTGTAAGAGATCTTTATACCCATCATTATGTAGATCATTAAAGATATTTCATTTTTTTTTATTTCATATTTAGGATTGCATAGAGTAGATTTACTTTATTCTCTTTAATCCAAGTTCTTTATTTATATTGATACTTTATTTACATTTTGTTTTAATCATGTTAAATTCACATTTTATTTATATTTTTATCTAAAGTATTCTCTTTATTCCAAGTTCTTTATTTATATTCATCCTTTTTTTACATTTTGTTTTAATTATGTTAAATTCACGTTTTATTCATATTTTTAAAGAATTTATCAAATATACTGATAGTAAAAATTTTTAATTTTATAAACGGGATTAAAATGATGACATATGTCATTTTTATATTTAAAACAATTAATTTAAAAAAAAAAGGGACATGTATTATCATTTTAATTCCGTTTGTGAAATTAAAAAACTCTACTATCAGTATATTAAATAATTTCTTATATTTTTATCTAAAGCAAGTTTTAATTATGTTGTTATTAATTTCTATGGAGGTTATAAATTGTATTTTAGCACCATATATTTTAATAATCAATAAATTATCTAAGATTGTTAATTCATTTGTATCTTTTTAAATATATGAATAATAACAGAGAATATTCAATATTCAAATTGTTTATAAAATTATGTGTCTGTATTAGGTAACAAGATGATATAATGCGAAAGAATATGTTCTTAAAATCATCCTAATAAATTAAACAAAAAAATATTATAAAAATACTCATACAATATTAAAAAAAAATTCAACATTTTTTTCTTCATATTAAAGTCTTGAAAAAATCAACAAAAAAAAATATTTAGAAAAGAAAAAGAAACAAAGTAGCAATCTTCCGTCCACATTTTTGCCCGTATGATATTAAAAGAATGAAATAAAATAAAAAGGTTATGCTTCAAGGCTTCAAAATGCAAAAAAGTTATTAGTAATAAAAAAACTGACATAAACATAGAGTAATGCATGCATATTTTAAATATTTTGAATTCATATATTCTTTTAAATGTGGGACCACACTTTTTTTTTCCAAAGCAATTTGTTTATTTATATTTTATAATTAAAATATTAGACAACTTGGAAAATGGGGATAACCCACTAAATTTTGAAAAAATACAAAAAATTTCAAAAAATGAAATTTTAAAATTTAATTTTTTAAAAAAATGTAGAAATTTTTTAAAAAAATTGAAAATATTGAATTTTTCTAAAAACTAAAATTAGAATTTATTAAATTTAAAAAATATTATTTTTAAAATATTAAATTCAATATTTTAAATTAAACATTAGGCTTCGAAAAAATTTGACCAAATAAAATGATTCTGATCAATTTTAACAAACTTTGACCCTATCTCACTTCAAGGGTATTTTGATGTTTTGCCTATTTTCATTCAAAATTCAAAATTTATTTTCAAAAACCCAATGTATTGATTTGATTCTTTCAAAATATCTTAAGTTTGACCTTATTTTGACAAAAGTCCATCAATTTCTAACAACTTGGACTAAATAAAATTTTAAGTTGAATTTTGACTTTTTCATTTGATTTTTACTATTTTGTTTCCATCTTTCTAAGAATCAACTTATTTAAAATTTTGAATAATATGTAGGTCTTGATTTTTAAAATATCATAATTGATTAAAATATGTCTAAATAAAATTAGATGTTTACACTCTTTAATCCAAGTTCTTTATTTATATTCATGCTTTATTTACATTTTGTTTTAATTATGATAAACTCATGCTTTATTTATTTTTTTATTTAAATCATGTTTTAATCATGTTGTTATTAATTTCTATGGAGGTTATAAATTACATTTTAACATCATACATTTTAATAGATGACAAATCACTCATAATTATTAATTTACCTATATCAAACGTATAAGTGACAACATAAAATATTCAAATTATTTATAAAATATGAATTTGTATTAAAAAAGAAAATAATATATGTGAAAGAACTCGTATTTAAAATCTTTGAAAAAATTTAAACTCAGAACAATATTATGAAAATACCCTTACAATATTATAAAAAAAATTCAACACTTTTTCTTTATATTAAAATCATTAAAAAATCAACAAAAAATTTTGAGAAAAATAAAAGAAACAAGGTAGCAATCCTCCATCAACATTTTTTTACCTATAGGATGTTAAAAAGAATGAAATTAAAAAATAAAAAAGTTATGCTACAAAGCTTCAAAATGCAAAAAGTTTTTAGTAATTAAAAAAAAACTGACATTAACTCATAATAATGCATATTTTAAATATTTTTAATTCATAGATTCGTTCAAATGTGGGACCACATTTTTCTTTTTCCCAAAGCAATTTGTTTATTTATATTTTATAGGTAAAATATTAGACAGCTTGGAAAATGGGGAAAGCCCAGAAATTTCCCAAAAACCCCATCCCCCAATATTTTATAACGCCGAGTCATAAATCCAAGTGAATCCATTGTCTAAACCGTCTGATCGTCACAGTCCCAAAATAAACAATTAAAATTTTTATTTTTTTTTGGAACTGATCATCAAACAGTAGCTTAAGCTGTTTTGGCTTTGGGTTTTTGGTTTCTCTGTGAAAAAAAATTGAAAACCAAAGAACAGAGAGAGGTTTTGTGGGGACTGTCCTTTTAAGTTTAAAGCTTTGTTGAAGGAATTATCACTTTTTTTCCCCTATTTTTTACCTTCTTTCTTTGAAATTTTGTCCTATTTTGTATGTGTGCAAAATTAATGGCTACTGAAGAGGTCAATAAACCTCCTCCACTTCCTTCTTACCCACAGGTACATCTACTCTCCCTCACAATTTTTTTCTTTTTTTACTTTTAACCATGATCAAAATTTGATCTTTTAATTTTGTTTTATAGTTGCATTTTTTTTTTTAGTTTTGGAGAGAGTTTTACATTTTTCATAGAATTTAAAAGAAACCCATTTTCATTCAACCTCAAATTTGGTAGAGTTTGATCTAATTTGATCTTTATTTGTTTACTGATTCAAGATGGCAATTAAAAAAGACTTTTTTTGTTTAAAACTGTCATTTCCAAAAAAAAAAAATCTCATCTACAATTGAGTTCTTTGCATAAATTTCTTCATTTGTCACTGATTTTTTTTTTCATTTCTTGTGGTAAAATTTTTATTTTTTAAAAAAAAATGGTTTTTTCTTTCAGAATTGCCAGAAAAACTTATATTTTCATTGAATTTCCTTTTAAGTTTCTCATTTTGTTCTTTCTTTTCATTTTATTTTCTTGATTCTCTTAATTTTTCAACTTTTAAACATAAAATTGGAGCTTTCTAGCTTAAAATTGCATGAAATCTAAAAAATTCATCTATATTTTCAACATGCAGCTGATTATTAATGCCATTGAAGCATTGAACGACAAGAATGGTTCAAACAAGACTTCAATATCCAAATACATTGAGTCCAAGTATGGAGATTTGCCTGCTGGTCATACCACCCTACTTTCTCACCATCTTAATAGAATGAAAGAAACTGGAGAGCTTGTTTTTTGCAAAAACAATTACATGAAAGCTGACCCCAATGGCCCACCTAGGCGTGGCCGTGGTAGGCCTCCAAAACCCAAGGTTCCATTGCCACCGGGTGTGCTTTTAAGCCCTGCAAGGCCTAGAGGCCGCCCTCCTAAGGACCCCAATGCTCCCCCTAGGTCCCCCAAGCCTAAGGTGACTTCTGGGACAGGGAAACCCCGCGGAAGGCCAAGGAAGATGGCGCGGCCGGAAGGGGGAATAGGTGGGAGTTCCACAACTATGACGGCGGCCACGGTAAGGCCTAGGGGACGTCCTCCTAAGGTGAAGGCTTCGGCATTGACTGAAGTGAGTGTTGAACATTAACTAGGATTTTTAATGGTTGTAACTTGTAGTGGTGCTCACTGTTTTACTTGTAGTTTCTGTTTGTAGAATTTGGACGGTGTTTGTTAGTATGATAATTATGTGTGTTTTAAGTGTTCTTGTAGAGTTTAATGTTGTTGTTGTTGTGGTTGAGGCTTTGAAATTTTTCTTTTTCTTTGGTTTAAAGTTGTTGTAGAGGATGATTAGTGCTAATGATGATCTCTGTTAGTCTCTTTGTTGTGTTTTATAAATGTGTCGAGATTGTTTTTTGTTCTATTAGTGTGCTTGAATGTTGAATGTAATGCTTACTAATTATTATGCCATGTGTTTTCTTGCCTAATATTTTCTATACTATTCAACTAGGCTATTTTGAAGTAAAGACTTAACAGTACCATGAAATTACTATAAAACAAGCTACAAGTTTCAAATGAGTCAAAATGGTGAAATTTGAGTTTGACAATTTTCCAAGTTTTAGACTTTAATAGCAAGTCCAAAATGTAATGTAAATAGTAACCCCTTTTATTGTTTGAAAATTTGTTAATACGGGTTTATCACTTATGGTTTTCCCTTTTAGAAAGCTTTGGAAAAAACAAAAAAAGTTGTAAGTATTGAGATTTGAATTTTAAATTTATTAAATTTCATCTCTTTAAGATGTTTAAAAATGTCTACATAGATCAATTGAATTAAGTATTTAATTCATTATTCATGTTAATTGGATGGTTTTGTTGCCTGAAGTTGGTTTGGAAATGCTATTTGAACGGTGTAATTCTTGGTGTTTAGTAAAATTATTTGGTGTGAGGCGTGACAAGATTTGCTGAGCTTGAAGATTGGAAAAGAATCAGACAAGTTTCGTATGATTGTTGTTTGGTGACTATGGTAGTGACCTTATTACTCTTTTTATGAACAACGCCTTTGAAACCTTGAACAGGTTCTTGCCTTAACAAACACCGGAGAAAAGCGATAACTGGTCTAGATTTCTGATCCTGTTGTGTGTTTTGGTCTTTGTCAAAAAAACCCTTTTGGCCCACTCTTTGATTGATGATTACTGATTTCTCAGTGGCTTCTTCCTTCATCATGTGGGACACTTTACTTGCGTAGATAGACTTGGTCACTGGAATAGACCTGGTGGGGGAGGGACTGGTCTCTTAATTAGATTTTGTCCGAGCAATATGAATATAAGAAAATTTGAATCAATATATGCTTTTTACACTTTGGACTTTGCTTGAGCGTTAAAAGGTAAAATTGTTTGTCGTTGTCAAACCATTCAGTTTTTTAAAAAATAATATATAGTATTATAAAATTTTAAAAATTTAATTTAAATTTGAATTGATTTTATTTTTAAATCAATTTGATACGAAATAAATTTTACTAATTTAATTTGATTTATTGGTTTTTAATGTTTAATTTTTTATTTTTATATATTATTTTAATAAGATTTTTAATATATTTAAATAAATTTATTATAAAATAATTAATTTTATTTTATAAAAATTTATAATTTGATTTAATTTAATTTAATTATATTTTATATTTCAATTTAAAATTTTACTCAAATTTAATAAATATATTTAATATTTAAAATTAATTTGAATCGAAATTCGAAGTACATCAAATATTATAATTTTGAATAGGTTGTTTTCACTCATACGAATAAAAATAAGTTGTTATTTTCGTTGTCGCTTTCGTGGGCTACAACATCTTCAAACAGTAAGTCTGAAAGTCATTTAGTTGTACTTGAAAAACTTTGAAAACTGCAAGATTCGTTTCAATGATAACTGAAGATATAATGAAATAGTAAGTTTGAGTTTGTCAAAACTTACAAAGTTGGGGAGACTTTGGATTTTTGTCGTTTGAGATTCCTTTCATTATATTTCAGCATTCCAACAACCTCGATAAGATGGTGATGTGTGGTTTCAGCTTTGGCCTTTCTTTCCTTTTACTTCATTTTCTTTTTATTTTTGGGTATATATATATATATATATTTAAAATTTTAGCATTTGTTTATTAAAAAAAGTTTGTTATCCCATGGAAATTACTAACGTGTAAAGGAAAAAAAAAGAAAAAGAAAAGGACGATTATGCTTGAATTATTAAATTAAACAAAAACACAATCAGTAAAATCAATCCAAAGTCAAGAGCTTGTGCAAATCTCTTTTGAAATGTACGATGGGTATGGGTGTACGAGTTTTGAAATAATTGGTGTTTATAAATTTTTATAAAAATATCAGATTTACCTTTTTAAAGCATTTAAAACAATATTTATTTATTTATTATGAATTATAGTTGAGCGACGTGGGTAACCGAGTTCGTCAGATCTAAACTTTTTATGTATAATTCAATACAATAGAGTAGGCTTAAACATTAAAAAAAAAAAAAAAAGAAAGTATTCGTTTGAATTTATGAATTCAACCCAATCAAGCATTGTCAGTTTTAGCTTCTTAAATTTGACTTTTGATGGTCAAACGTTTTTAATTTAATTTTAAATATATTTTAATTTTTTTAAAAAAACCTTGGGGTTTTTAAATATGTTTTTTTAAGTCAGTTTGATAAAACATTTAAAATATCAATTATTAAAATTAAAAAATTTTAATTATAAAAAAATCAAACCAATATTATTTATGAGATTGAGAAATCATGAAAATAAAAAACTATTGGATAATATAATACTAGCAATTCTTTTTTTTAGTGGAATTTTGTACAAGGAAAAATGGTCCATTTTGTTTGTAATTTTCATCTTTGCCTTGAATTCATACCAAAATTGCATCGAATGAGCAGTGGAGTAGATTAGTAATATCAATTTTTAAATTGGAATAGCTAATTTCAATGCAATTTTAAAAACCAAAAATATATAATGATAATAAGTTCAACTAATCTTCAATACATGCATTATGCATGGATGTACGTATGGTACATGCTTATGTTTACATAAGCATAGCACAACCTCTTTAATAAAGGTTAAATATTTAATTTATGATTAAATTTTTAAAATGCGACTCATTTCGAGATTAAACATATCATTTTGTACAAATTAAAATTAAATGTTATTGAAAATTTACAATTAAAAATATATTTTAGATGAAAAATTATACGTGTCTTACATGCACCACATTTGAAAGAAAAAATGGTCATGTATTGCTTCCTTAGTGATTGAATATCATTTTAAATGGAAAAACTTAAAAATAATCCTAAAAATGTGATTCTTTTTTCAAAAAAAATTAAAAAATGGTTTCATTCATTCTTTTTATTTTGATTAGGGTTTGGAAATTAACAAAATAAAAATCCAAAATTCCATTTGAATAGAGTTCCCATGACCTTTATTGGAGGAGAGCATATTTCGATTATAATCAAAATAAAAAACTCAAACCAATTTAATTAGATAAAATCAATTCGATTATTTTTGTTTTGTTTTAAGTTCAATGTATAGTTCAATTTAATTAGTTTATTCGATCATATGTCAGACATGTAAATGATAATTGACCTAATCAAAAAGTTGATGAAAATTAAATATTTAAAATAATTAATATATATTATTGATTTTTAATAATCACTTATTCAATTATATCCAATCCTTTTTTACCATATTAAAACCCTAGCCCTAAAATATTTTTTTCCTTTCCTGATTCTTTTTTTACTCCTTAAGTCTCTCATCTTTTTTCTTCAATTTCTAACTTGCCTTTGATTCTTCCATTTCTTCTCTTATTTCTTCATGACTTCCCTCTAATTTTTTTCATTTTCTCTTAGTATTTTAAATCTAAATCAAACTAAGAGTTTTCTTTAAAATATAAAATCTTAAAGCTACTACAATCCCATTAGAAACAAAATACAGAATATGAAAAATCTTAATAGGGAATTTGGTTCGTAGAATTTTGGATTTTTGGGAAAGTGTGATCCTTCAAGAAATGCGATACCCGAGGTTTTCTTCCATTTTTAGGGCATCTCGTGTGTTCAGATTCACTTGTTTAGTTTGGAGGAATTCACATATATTAATTCCTAAATAATTATCGTAATCTCTTTAATTGACAACTTTTCATTAGCTTTTATTAATAATAAATATCCAAACGATAAATGATGCTTTTAATAGTAAAAGAAGATAAATATTTTATTTGATTGTTGTTTTTATTTATAAAATATCATCAATGAAAAAATATTGACGATTATTTAAGATATTTTTGGTTGAAAAATGCCTTAAATAATTCTTATATAAAAAAAGGTATAGGAATATTTAAGGCGTTTTCCAACTAGAAATATCTTAAATAATCTTGTTCTATTTTTTTATTAGAGATTATTTAAGGCATTTCTAGCTAGAAAACATCTTAAATAATACCTTTTATTTTTTATATGAGGATTATTTAAGGCATTTTTCGACCAAAAATACCTTAAATAATCCATTTTATTTAAAGGGGATTATTTTAAAAAGATTATTTAAGGCTTCTTTGGTTGAAAAACACCATAAATAATCATGTTCGACTTTTTAAAAGGGGCTTATTTAAAGTATTTTTCAACCAAAAATGCCTTAAATAATCTTGCAATATTTTTTTAAAAGATTATTTAAGATTTTTTTGGTTGGACAATGCTTTAAAAAATCCTGTTATATTTTTTAAAGGGATTATTTAAGGCATTTTTCATTCAAAAACGCGTTAAATAATCCATTATAAAAATTATTTAAGGCGTTTTCTATACACAAACGTCTTAAATAATCTTTTTATTAAAATATAAATTGATCATTTATGGTGTTTTTGTAAGCAAACACTTTAAATAATCATTTTTAAAGGTTCATTCCCCATACTTAAACTTTGGAAAACCAAACGGCTAATACCATGAATGATAAAAAGCTACATTACGTGTAAACCCGTAAACCACAAACCCATTTAGTTTGCCTTTTGGTTTCTTCATCTCTCTCGTCATTGCTGATCGTTAACCACTCAATGCCATTGCACCTCTTTTTTACCAATATGTGTGTATTTTTTTTTGTACTTTTTTCTAGTTCGCTACAAGCATTTTTTTTTGCTTTCCTTACTATATATATTTATTTTTTTTATGTTTTTATGCATATTTTACCATCACCTACGTCACCTAACCACCTTTATTGCATGCATGATGTTTTTTGGTTGTTTGGTTTAAGTATTGTGGTTTGCTGAATGGTTTTATGAAAATTAGTTGTTATATTTGTACTCAGCATTTGTTTTGCATGAAACTCTTATTTAAGGTGGGAATCACAGTATAACTTGTAGTTGTAAAATATTATTGGTTGTAGGATGTTTTATGTATAACGTCTAGTAACTGTAGTGGATATTGGTTGTTTTTTACTATGTGATATTTAGAGAGATAGCTTGGATATTTCGTATAATTATGTTCAAAATCACAAGTATTATGGAATCTAAAAAACATGTGTCTCTTGCTGTTGAACATGAAGAAGACACACCCATAGTTAAAAAAAAATAAGTGGGACGTGATAAATAAATTAATTCGAGTGACACGAAAATTCACGTCTACTTCAATCAAAGTGGGCAACCTGTGTTGGATGGAGATGCCAAGTTGGCTAGTCATATTGGTGTAGTCATCCGTAGTAGTATTTCTATTACGTACCATAATTAGCAGTGAGTTCTTGATAATCAATGAGAGTCAGTTGTGGTATGTTTATTCAATAATATCCAAAAATTTGTTTATAGTTAGAAATTTGATTGAAATAATATGTTTATACTAATTATTTTAAATTTATTAGGAATGAATTGACGTCCTAAATAAGTATAAAAAGTTTGTGTTATAATCTACTAAGAAAGCATTCCAAGACTTTAATAGCAGATTGACAACCTAATATATTTTATCATTCGCTGATAATAGTGATTTGTTCGTTGATCTTCTATCGTCTTATGTACATATTATCAATTATCAAAAGTAAACACACCTTGTTCGAAATCGTCTATTAGAAGAATTCTTATTATGCATACCTATTTTGTTAATTGTTTATAATATTTTGTATAATATATTTGATATCTTAATGTATGATTTACCTTATTTTTTTTTCCAAAAAATCAAAGAACAACAAAAGAACATTTGGGCCAAACAAGTATATTATCATTAGACATCGATAAAGGGTTATGCAAATGTCAAGCATGATCTTATAAGTATTCACACACTTGTTTTAAAACTCATATATCAATATTTATGAACATTCGGTTAATAGATTCTGATTCTTATATCACCTTAATTTATCAGGAATCATCTAGCTTTGGAATCAAAGTTCTTAGATGGGATGTATGGAAACAAGGACATATGCGAAAGGATGGATCATTTACAGATGAAGCAACCGAAAAAATGGCTAAAAAAATTATATGTGTAATTGATTAATTTATCATGTATGATTGACTTTGTGCTTGTATACATGACTATATAGTACATAACTTTGTTGTTATACACCATCTTATTGTGTTTTAGGATAAATTTACAACTAAATTTGAATTTGATGAATTGTCAACCAACAATGGCAAAGATCCATTGTCTTTAGCATTATGATAGAAGGAAAGACATGGTCAAGTTTGTCTGGTTGATGGATTTATGTTGCCATCAAAATTTTTTAGTAATCAACCCAAAACCCCTTTAATGAAAAATGCAAAATATGAAGTAATCATTTAGCAACAATAGTAAAGACTTGATGAGTAAAAGCAACTCCTGAATGATCAATGACTCGTAGCTTTGGAGGCGATGTTGGCAACAATGCAACCTAACATGCTTAGAAGGTAATCAATTACCGACATCAGTAGGGATAAACTTTCACGAATCAAGTCTAGCAACAAACCCAAACTCCGATAATAATCATTATTTTTATTTTGTTTATTCACTTAATATTTATATATATTATATTTATTGATTTGGTTTTAATACTTATATTCAATTATATATTGTAACAGGATATTAGGACTCAGAGGATGCCCTTGCTAAGGCTGTCATTGATGCATTATCTAATTATGCACTTGATCATTTATTCGAAGAAAACGTCATTATCGTTGGGTCCGATGATGGGTTATTTAATCATCCATCCATTTCTTACATTAAGGGCTTAAGATTAAGGCATTTTGCACCTTGGATGAAATATCAGCTTTGATATTATTACTTATATGAGGTTTGTTTATCAATTAATTTAAATATTCAAAGTCAATATCTATTATTCTATATTATGGTGTATTACTAACTGGTATTATTGATTATTATCATACAGCTTCCTATATAGAGAGATCAAGGGGATAGAGAGATCAAGGGGGGACAAATAACCCATAGATTTAGATTTGTTGACTCAAATGTGATTAGTTAAAAGAGTAGCACTATCATTATTCATGGTCATCATGTGGGTCAATGCATGCAGAAATGGGTCAATTATTTTCTGGTGCCTTATAATGCTACGAAAGTTCTATTCGTCTAACTAAAATTCCAACATTTACGTCTAAGATGATGCCTAATATTTGTATATCATGTCTTTTATTTTACAAGTGTCATTGGTAGCTTATTGTAGTTGATACCAATTCATGGACGTCATACTTATTTAACTTTGCTCAACCAAAAACGATGCCTAACCCCGATATTAGTAATTTAATAATGAGGTATTACATGTTATTAATAAGAGACAATTAGATTATATTGTGTTTCTTCATAATTACTTGTATTTTTGCATTTACTATTGTTTTTTGTTCAATTTAAAGAAAAAGCTGCAGTTGATAAGAAAGCAAAGATAAATTAGGTGTCATTATCGGTAAATAAGAAATATATTCTTTTATACTAAGTTTGTTTAGATAAATATTTTTTAAACCCAAATGTTATTTTTTAGGTACCTTGTCAACCAAGAGTTACCGAATATGGATATTATGTCCTTTGTTTTATGAGAGAAATAATTTTATATAATTTTATGAGCACACCATTCAAGGTTAGTATTAATTTCATACAATAGTAATATCTTTTAATAAAAAAAGTTAAACTTTGTGTTCATTTAATAACATTGACTTTCGATTTTTTGTTTATAGTGGGAGAGTAAAGAAAGCTTAACGAAAGATGAACTTGATGAAATCCGTAAAGAGTGATCTGATTATATATTATTATTCGCTACACCTTGAGGTTGAAAAATGTTGATTGGTTATAAATATATGATTACATTAGTTCGTGTTTTCTTGTAAAGGCATGCTGGTTTGATATTTTTCAATTTTTGATTGGGGTATCAGTCCATCATTATTGGTATATATTTATTTTATATCAATTGTATTATATGAAGACACATACAACGATAAGCACCAATCTGTGAAATATATTTTTAAATGCCAACACTATCAATTATATATCCAAATTATGGTTTAATATTGAAATATTACGATATTTGTAATTTAAATACAAAAATAAAATTCATAGTATCATAAATATGTATTTGATTTACACAAGTATGTATCCATTATAAATAAACCCACGTTTAACATGCCACATAATTTGTATATTTACAATGTTCCCTTTCCTGCCTTAGTTAAATAAATAGGTTTACAAAAATTATTCAATGAATATGTAAATAAAACACAATGCGATCTACATGTGTCCAGGAGAAGGAAAGTCAAACGATGGTCAATATGCATTACATTCGTTAACTATTTCCTAATGTAATTACTTCTAAATACAATCGGCATCATAAAGAAAAACTTAACTTTGAGATTTTTTTTTAACATTTACTCACCAACAGTGAGTATTTCATTAAGCATAAATTCGTTAAGTTGCATTATTTTATTGAAAAATGACTTTCTTTTATCTGTATTCTTGACTTCTATCTGGAAGTAAGCTAAAATGCTTCCATCACATTCACAGCCCTATCATATGAAACATCAATATTGTCAATCTGATGTGCCAACTTAACAATTGGTCCATCCTCTCTCTTAGAATGCTTTTTGCCTAACAACATCGTCCTAGTGTTGCTCGAAGGAAAAAAACCAATTTTTTCATCATTGTCTCCTTTCTTTGCATTTCTTTTAGCATTGACATCAAACTCAGGAAAGAAGTAAACATCGTCATTAACATCAATGATTCAACCGCATTGGCTATTATTTTGGCTCGTTAACCGATTGCTCTATCATATCCAAATATCACTTTAAAATCATCAAAAAATGGAAATGGTTTATTCATTAACCCTTTAACATATGGGTATGACTGGTATAAGTTGAAGCAAATACGAATCAAATAAAACCTATAGAAAAAAATACAAAAAAGATAGATAAAGCCATAATATAATCTTAAAAAACTTACCCAAACCTATATTTCAAATACTTCTTTCTCAACTATGATACATTTTTCTTGATCATTCCACCCAAATCCATTAAAATTTTTCATATTACAAATTGCATGATATTGTCTCTTAAGCAGCTTAATCCTGGATTCGATGTGAGATGTGGCTTTAAATTGTGAAGTAGGAATGAGTTGCTCCAACATTCATTCAATATAACTCAGATATCCGATGTGGAATGTCCCATTATTCGCTCTCCACCTAGGATCTTCAGCCAAACAATGTAGGCATTAAACTAGATGAGAATTTTCCTTTTCTAGTCCATGAATGGTTAGCAATACCTGAACTATTCAATCTTTTTATGGATACACCTCGAACGGATTGCGATAAATTGGCATGGATGAAGACATGTTCAATTCCTAATCTCATGGTTAGATATTATAAAATAATATCAATATAGTAAATAAAAAACAATCAAGGCAATAAAATAAATGAATACACATGAAAAGAAAGCAAAGAAGTGCATACTCCAAATTGTAATACTCATTGGACATTCACGAACACCTTAAATATATTGTAAACATATATTCAACATTGATATAAAATAAATTCTGCACTCATCCATATGGTACATACAAGAAAAACCATTAGGTAAACAAATAATAAAATACAAAAGATATTTATAATATTATTATCCTTAGGATTACAACTAATGACTGAACATCTCATTAGCCAGATTATCTCTAAACTGAGACCAAGAATTAGATGGCTCAACATGCATAATTAAATCTTGATGTTTTGATTCATTTGGTTGGAAAATACTTCTTTCAACAACATCCCCTTCAATAAGGTTAAAAACCATTTCAGACCTAATAAAATTATGGAGAAGGCAACAAGCAAAAATTTTCTACACTGTGTTTTAATTGAATAAAATGACTTCTCCCTTAAAATTGCCCATCTAGCTTTCAATATACAAAAATATCTCTCGATACAATTTGTTGCTTGTGAGTGTTTCATATTGAAGTATTCGTATGAGGTCGTCAGTTAGAGTCTTGGCCTTTAGTTGTTAAGATGGTACCATTGACCTCTATAAGGTGCTAATAATCCTTTTCCATTTGTGTATCCGATATCACAAAAATAGTAATTACCTATTAGAATGCTTAACAACATTAATAATATGAAAATAAGGTGTTTCATTATTAACATTACATGAACATAATAAAAATAACACCTTGCGGGATCCTCAACCCATTCGTTCATGTAATGGCATCATTTAACACTCTGCTATCTATTACAGAACCTTTTTCATCTAGGTAGAATATATATGAATTGTATATTCAGGGTGCAAACACCAAGGACATTGGTAGGAATTTCATTTTTCTTAGTCCTGTATCTAGGCCTATCAACTACATCTACATTGACTTTGATATATGTATCATCTAAGGCACTCAAACAACCTTTAAACCATTTTCATTTATTATCAGTTGAATTTTTTGGTATGGGTTCGTGTTTTTTAAATAACAGCATATACACTCTTAAAATAGAATTCAATACAGAATGAAATTATCTATTAATCGTCTCTCCAGATCTGGTCACTTGACTCTTCATAACCTTATTTTTTATATGATGGGTAATGATGTGGATGAAGCTAATTACTAGTTCTTCTATTGATAAATGTCTAGATGATTGTAACCCATTTTTTATTTTAAGTAAATAACATAATTTTGCAAAAGCTCTCATGTCCTTTCTAATATTATCTAGACACTGTATATCATTGTCAAAGACTATTGCGTTTACTTGTAACTCTCTAATACATAACCTATCATAAGATGTTTCACCATAAGATACTTTATGTTATTTTCTTACGTTAATATTTAATAAAGTTATAGCAACAAAACACAACACATACAACAATGTTTTCATTTGGCTAAAATACATCATAAGCAATGTAACCAATTGCATATTCTTTTTTAGTGATAAACCAGCCACAACTGTTTAGAAGACAGAATATCGTTAAAGTTTAAAACATAATGGAAATCAAATCTTAGCATAAGGTAGATGGAATCTATCACATATCATCAAATAAAATATAAATTACAAATAAAACATTGGAAGATTGAAAGGAGCTAAAACAAATTAGCCATAAAACAAGGCATTTGTAACATAACCTAAATCCAGATCTAAACAACATCTAAAAAAATAAAAAATAAGTTCATTGGAAGGCAACATCAATTATACACTATCAATCAAAAAGTATACATACTGTTTCGTGTAAAAAATGAAGACAAACTTAACAAGATAAAGATTATATGATAGATAATGAAGCTGATATTTTTTCAAAGAGAAAAGTAAATGCTATGAGCTGAGATTTGTTGAAATATAAATAAAAAATGTATTGGTTATTGAAACATGATGAAGACAATGAAATAAATGTTCTATATATACAAACGGTATATTTGATATATAAATTATAGGCATTTTACTTCATGATTAGACGTAAAAATGTTCATATTGTCAGTTCTCGATCATTGAAAGGGAAAAAAAGGTTTAATATAGGGCAATTAAGGCAGTTGAAGGAAGCAACACCTCAAATGATAATTATTTAAAGCGTTTGTCCAAACAAATGCTTTAATCGCTTGTTTATGGACATGTCTGAAAATGATTATGTCATAGCACTCTAATCAATGAAAATAAAAAGATTTATTTTAAATTATCAAATAAGGCATTTCAATTGAGAAAATGGTTTAAATAATTGAGATAAGGATTATTTGGTGCGTTTAAAAAAGAAAACACCATATTTGATGATCATTTAAAGCATTTCTGAGGGGAAAATGCCTTAAATGATCATCATTTATGGCGTTTCTTCAACAAAAATGCCTTAAATGATGGATTATTTAAAGTGTTTTTTCATGCCAAACACCATTAATTGTAATAAAAAAAGTTTTTTAGCAGTAAAAACATATAACTAAGTTGTAGTCATTTTCAAACATGCTTTTCAAAAGGATAACAGCTATTTCATAATTTTTTATTCAAGTCAAATTTAAAAATAACATAACTTTTTCACTATAATCCCAGAATACCACAAGGAGATATAGATTTTTTATTCCAAAACTTTAGGTACTATTAGAAATCTGTCACCTTATCTCGTAATCGGATTACTCTGAATCAAACGTGAGAATCAAATACCCATCATCAAAATTTCAGGGAAAATTTGTGGATTCTCTTCAACCATACTCCCTCTAAAGGTAAGTGAAGAAAAAGAGCACCTTTATGAAGGTATGACATCCAACTAAGAACAAAAGTTATAAACAACTTGGGAAAAGTCCATTTCATAGAGACCCAAGGCTTCATAAAAGATTAAAAGGGGGTTTTGGACTGAGAGCCATGTAACCACTGCCAGCAATGGCGTCTTTATTGCATTTTTTTTTTATTTCCATAGGGAGGTTAAGCAATGATTTTACTATCTTTTTCATTTCTTGCATCAGTTCCAATGGAATCTTGTGGCTTAGTATCCTGAAACAACCCCATTCTTTACATGTTTTTCTTAGTTTCTTATACTCCTAGAAAATCCAACATAATTGAGAAAATCGATCAAGCCAACCAAATTAAATTGGTTCGGTTAATTTTAGATACCTATACCTTGGCAAGTCGATCAATCTGGTTATTCTCAAATTAAATCAGTTAAGTAAGATTTTAGAAATTAATCAACCGAAAAAATGAATCAAACCATTTGCTTAGAACCTTTACTTTGCACAACCATGAACCATCATTTTTTTTTTCATAAAGAAAATCACACTAGATTTATTGTATTCAAAGAATCAACCTCATTACAAATGGTCTAATAAAGTAACAAAGAATGAAATCAGATAAAAAAAAAAGAGAGAAAACAAATGATATATCAAAAACCAATTGCAACTTTAGAAACACCTACAAAGAATCCAACAATAGTGTCCAAGGGTTAAGAATGCCACGACCAAAGCCACCAAAAAAGCCTGCAAGATACTAACTCGAGCCAATCTTGAAAGAGAATAGGTGAGATTTTTGGAAATTGTGAGAGATTTTTTTCATTGGTTTTTTTTTTTTTACATAAGATAGACATAATCCATGGAAAAAGAAAAAGAGTCTTAGTCAAAACTTAAGCTCTTTAGCTACTAACCACAAAGTCAATGACTATTTTTTTTTTCAACTATCAAATTTTCAAGTACCCATTACTAATCTAAAAAAACTTAGAATCACATACTATAATACAAAAACCCATAACTAAACCACAAAAAATTTTATATTAAAACTTGTGTAAAAATTACAACACATTAAATTTCTAATTCTCTTGTACTATGAATAAAGATGTTAAAAAGGAAATGAAAGCTACAGTTAGAGGGATAAAGTAGATACTAAAAAAGAATAGTTGAATTAATTTTTTAATTATTATTTTGAAATTTTTAGAGGCTTTTGAGTGACGGATCAATATAATCAAACAACTAAATCTGTGAGGCACACCCAACCTTTCGTTTAAATATATCTTTAATTGTAAACTATCGGTAATGTTTAATCTTGATTTGTATAAAATAAACATTTAATCTGGAAACGAGTAATACCCTAAAAATTTAGTTCTAAATTGAACATTTAATCTTTAATAAATTATAAGTTGTGTCAAATGGGTTGGTTTCCTGTAATATGACCCATTTTCGATGTATATTTATTTTTAATTAGATTAAGCATTTCAAATTCATAAATTTCACATATTATATTAATTTTAATTTTTGTAAGTATTCATTGTTTTTTATATAAAAAAATATTAGTAGAAAGTAAAATATTAAACTTTAAAATTTTAATTTTAATTTTTTCATATTTTATTAATTAATTATTTTTTAAAAAATAAATTTTCATATTTTTATCATAAAACTTAATTAAAATGATAAAAATATAAAAATTAAAATTATTTTATTTTATTTTTATTTTAATTGTTTTAAAGACTTTTCACATTCTATTAAGCATTGAATTTAAGTAAAATATAAGGACACGAAAAGTTACAATATGTTATTATATTAATTTTAATATTTTATTTATTTATTGATTTATTTGTAACTTTTACTCTTTCACATTTAATTTATAAATAGGTTTGTTGTGATGGAATATAATGAAGATTTTGCTCTAACAATACAGAAATTTTTTTTTTATGAGTTTCATAGTGTTGTTATAATTAGGGTTGGGGTTAGGATTTATGATCAATGGAGGCAAATATTTAAGTTTATATAAAATTTTTTCATTAAATACAATTTAATTTTAAAAATTATAAATAAAATTAGCATGTATAACATTTTTTTGTATATGAAAAAGTTTTTTTTGTAATAAAAATAATATTTGCATAATTAAAATTAATTATATGATTTTTTACGAACATAACTTGAACACTATTTAAATAAATTATCTTTCATAAAAGACACACATATATAATAATTTAATAAAATTTTACTTACAAAATTCTTAAAGATGGATGTAACATGTGAAAGAATGAAATAAAAATTGACATGTCTAATTTTATTATTTACTTTTAATATGTTTGGTTTTATCATTCACTTTTAATAAATAAATATATTTAATTTCTTATTCATATTTGGAGAATAAGAAATGATTTTTTTTCTTGCATAAAAAAATGGAGACATAAATCTATATTAGTTAAAAATGATTTTTTATTTTTATTTTTATTATGTCATGTTTTATATGTTATTTTTTTATGTTAAAAAGTGGTTAAAACCTTTTAAGTAGTGCAAGCTCAAAGTCTCATTACAACTACAATATCACCTTCAAATTATTATGAGGAATTAGAAGTTTAACAATTTCAAATTTTCTAAAAGTAATTTACTTCAATTTTTACCAACTCGAAAAATATATATAAGTATATATATTACAATGAAATTGTTTAGCACTTAGAGTATCACTATTCATTTACTAGATAAACAATAAATTTTTTTTTTTTGTATAAGCCTAAATTTAGTAAGGATAAATATCAACAAAAAGATTTTCAATGAAAGCAAAACTTTTGAGATTTTTTTATAATAAATCCAAAAAATTTTAAAAACTAAGTAATGCAGGTTTCCTTTCGTGCTCATACATAGATCCCGTCTTAGTTATAATTAGATTGATCTTGATGTTTTTTTTTTTTTAATTTTTTCAATATGATTGTTATTTTAATTTTTTATATATCTTAATTTTATTTACTTTTATATTTTTATTCCATTAAAATATAGCACAAGTAATTTAAAAAAAAAAAACTTTGCATACTTTAAAAATATGAGTATCGCTAAATGTACTCCAACCTTTTTTTTCACACCTCATTTTTTTTTAAATTTTTTTAAGTGAAATTACTTAATTACATTTTCTCTTTTATGCAAATTTTTGGAAATAAATTTTCAAAAAGTTATAAAATTTTCCACAAATAAATTTTCAGAATATTATAAACCTTTCCAGAAATGAATTTTTAAAAAATAAAATTTTCGAAAAAGTTTATGACTTTCTGAAAATCCATTTTTGAAAAATTATAGAACTCCAAAAAGTTATGGGAAAGGTAATTAAATAATTTCACTTATAAAAATTTTGAAAAAAAATGTTGAGGTGTGAAGAGAAAAAATAAAGGTGCATTTAGCAGCATTCAAAAAACATAGTAATACTCATAAAAGTAAATTACATAAAACCCATAAAATTTGATCGTAATTTACATCAGTCCTCTAGTATGAGAAGGGGTGTTCTAAACACAACCAAATTTTTTCTATACACCCATAAGATTTTTTTTCAAAAATACCTACACATCAAATACCAACTTTAACCTTTAATAAATAACAAAAATACTCTTAATAGCTTACACACCCAAAAATCATCTTGTATATTTCAAAAATGGATTTTCGATCGAAAATTCATTTATGAAAAAGTAACATAATTTTAAAAAATGGATTACTTAGAATAAAACACACCCTTCGAAAATCCATTTTGAGAATTTTTTGAATTCTCAAAAATTGATTTTTGAGAGTTATCTGTATTCTTGGAAATTTGTTTATGAGAATACATAAATTTTTTAAAATATATATTTAATATTAAACTCTTGATAACTGAAAAATTGAGATCTCTAATCTTGGAACTACTTAAAAATGTCATTAGCAGATTGACAAATTTGACAATAAAGACTAGTGATCGAAAGATTATATACTATCAAATTTGTTAATCCACTGATGACATTGTCAACAACAATGTTTTACAAGGTATTCAAGCTTCGACTAGCATGTGTGCACACACATGAGTTATTGATATGCTTATTCTTATTTGATTATATGTGTGAATGGAAGAGAGATGTTAATTTTCAAGCATGCATATGCATGAGTATAAAAATATTTTTGTCCTAAACCCAAAAACCAAGAATTCCATTTTGCTCATGCAAAACTAAAAAATAAAAAAACAGTGTTTTTGGTTTTCTAGAAGCTTAAAAGAAAGAACAAATTTATGCTATGCATGTTGAGAACATCAATTTCAGTTTCATTCGCACATATAATCAAGTAAATAGGTTCATTAGTATATGATTAAGATTTTTAATTATTGAAAATAGATATCTGAAAAGTTTCAAATTTTCTTGGATATTTATTGTCGAGAAATTTTGAATATCTGAGAAGATTTAAAATTTTTTGAAAATAGATATCCAAAAACTTTTGAGTCTTATAAAAAATTAATATCCAAAAAATTTTAAAACTTATCTAATATTCATTTTTAAGAAGTATGATTTTAGAAAGTGAAGAGAGAAGAAAAGAGAGAGTAAAGTGAAAAATAAAAAGTGAGAGATGAAGTGTATTTAGTAAAAATAAAAAATTAAATTTTAGATTTGAAATGTGGTTAAAAATGAAATATATATAATAATAATATGATGTAAATAAAATTCCCGGTATAAGAAATATACATCCAGCCCCCAAACTTTTGCAAGAACATCGCAAATAAATCCTGCCGTCAACATTCCGTTAGATTTAAAAGTCGAAATGATGATGCCAAGAATATCCCTGATTTATTATGAGCTTAAATATTAGGAAAATAGATATTTAAATAACCATTTTTTTTCTTTTTCTTTCTTCTTTTTCTGGAGACTTTCCCGATTTACCCCTTCATAACTTTCCCTTTTGGTCTAATCCCTTCGTTCAAAGAAGGAGGCCACTAACAACGGCGGCACCTTCAAACAAGCCCTTTTTGTCTTCTTTGACGTTTAATTGAACCAATTAAGGGGTAAGATCCGTTTTTTATTTTCTTAGTTGATTTTAATATTTACTTAGAAATTTCTGTTGTTTGATGTGATTTGATTTTATATTTTTAATTTGTTTTGTTTTGGTTCAATTCATGTGAAAAAATAGGATTTTGTATGATAGGGTTTCCACTTTCCAGGGCTGATGTAGATTTGCTTTTCAAAGATTAAAAAAGAAAAAGACCCAATTCCTTAATGATTAACAAGGAAGAAAAATTCCAAAGCAATTTTACTTTTTTTTTTATTATTTTGTATCAGAATTTCTCTTGGATGCATGGTTTCGAATTGATGTATGGATTTGGAAAATTGAATAATGGGATTTTTTTTCAAAATTTTCAAAGTTTAAATCTTCAATAATGGAATAATGGGATTAGAGATAGAGATAAGGTGAAAAATGCTGCGCAGTGACAAAATTGATGGCTATTCTAAGATCCGTCAAGGTGTGTTTTTGTTTCATAAATGAAGAATGATTTCTTGAAATTCTATTTTTAGCTATTATTGGTTTATAATTTTTTTTTGGCTATCTGAGTTTGACTTGCATTGAAGTATGAATTCTTTTTTTATACCCTTCTCTTCTTGCAATTTGAAAGATGACTCTGCAAGGGTATTTTATAGCCCATTTGCTTCTATGCGGATTATGGCCAAGCCTTGTGTGTATGTAATACTTAATAATCTTCATGCTTCAACGATTAATGATCGTGAAGCATTTACTCAGACATTTAAAAAAGGCTATATATATATATTACGATGTGTATAATGCATACCTCAAGTGATTGTTTGCCTTGTTGTCTGTGCAATAATTTGTTTGTTCTAGTTTCAATGTATGAATTCTGCTTTCTTGGTCATGCAGGACCTTCTAGTTTGGCATCTGTGACAGTAAGATCCGACAATTTGTCTGAACATACTCGCTATGAAGGTCTTAGAATACACTCCACTTAACGAGTAATTTTCTAACATTTTGTAATCGATTGCCTATTTTCCTCTTCCTTTTGAGATTCATGAGACTTGCATTTTCTGCCTTTTTTTTTTGAATTCTGACTCAAGTTGTATTTTATTTTTCTAGAATAAATGATTTCTTAAGTGAATTAAAACTTGGTGAGCGTACCATCAAAGGAAGCCTTGAAGCATACTCTTGTAGGTTCAAGTACATAAGGTGACCCGAATATTTTAGAGATATTTGATTTCAAACCCAGTTTTTATCTTGCTTCCAGGCAAACACACGGGAACAGATAAAAGACTATCTCTCAGTTTGGAGAATGAGGTTTGACAACATTCAACATATCATATGTTTGGTTCCTTCTTTCTTTAGAAGTTTATTACTGGTGGGAACTAGGGTTTTCTGATACTTGTTTCAAATCAGATCCTTGACTATCTTGGGAAATCTTCAGATACTGACTCCTCACCAGTTGAATTTTTGTTGAGCAGATCAAGGTTGTAAATATTACATTCGGTCTAAGATAGTTTGGTTTTCCTTTCATTTCATATTTGTTTGACCAGATTTCTATCATGTAAATGTCAGCCGGAAGACATTGATCTACTTGGTGCTTACCCTCTATCACATGTATCCAGATTATGACTTTAGGTATCTCTGTATCTTGTGTTTCATCAGCACATTTTCATTTCAAAGAGAGTTTAAAAGGAGGATTATGGGTAATGCCACTGTCAGCTTATTGGGCGACTTGACAACCCACTATATAATCCTCTTTTTACTGCACTGAGAGTGTTGTCAAAAGGTTTTGACAGGCAGTTCAACCTACTGTCGCTCTTGGAGGAGCTGAGAGTTCAATTCTCTCCATTTCCCAAATCTAATCCTTCTGGTTATGTGTTTGTTTGTGTCCAATTCAAGTCATTTTTGTGCTATTGAGTGCTTTATACTGACATTCATGTGTGATAATGTACGTGCCTTTGTGGTTTTCAGTGCAGTTAAAGCCCACCAGAGGAAAGCTAGGATACTTTTAAGCAGATTTTCGGTACCTACATGCCTGAAGCGTCAAAGGTATTGGCATAATCAATCATTGGTTTGCCTGAAATTGGCTTTTGGAAGGTTACAAGGCACACTTGTGAGAAAGAATTTGCATATCCTCAAATAACTTACCTTGCAGTTACTATTATTGCACTCCTCACCTATCACGGGTTCCTATGGGTACTTATGTTGGTCATCAATATAGCTGTAGTGGTTTTGTCCAAAATATGTGTATTCATTGGTTGTTTCTTGAGTTTGTTAGAATCATGACACTTTGGGCCTGTGGTGTGTTGTGTGCATGTCATTCCAGATGCTGGTGGTGGTGGTGATTCGTAGTATGGGAGACCAGTGATTGCTAATATTTATTTGATCGTGATATGCCTTATCCTTGAATAAATCACTATGCCTTGCATTTAAGTTTCCTGCTCCGCATCATTGACTGGAATGGGTTGAGACTTATGGGGGCAGTTCACTTCTGGAAACTGTGTACAAGGCTCTAGATGAGGTGAGAGCATAATTTGTAAAAGACTAAATGCAAGTCTCAGCAAGTGGCGATTTGAAAATACCTGGTTATACAGGTTGTGAAACTCTCAGAGTGTGAAATTTACAGTTATAATCCAGACTCTGATGCAGATCCCTTTCTGGAGAAAGGTGCAATGTAAGATTTTGTTAATACTTTAGTGGCTTGTCACTTGCCATAATTGATAATTTTAGCGACTTATTTTTTTCAGATGGTCATTCAGTTTCTTCTTCTACAATAGGAAACTAAAGCGTGTAGTGAGTTTTAACTTTTGCTGTTTAAGGTGGGTCTAAGTGTGTTCCGTGATATTTGTGGTTCTTTACAAGCTTCCATGGTTATGTTTAGGCCTCGCTACCATATGTTGTCTCTGGCAGTAACTTGGTGGCTGATGGTTTTCTTGCTGACAACTTATGTTGCGAGGAAGATAGTGAAATATTTGATAACATGGACATATGATCATGAACGTGGAACATGTGCATACTGCTTGTACATGTATCAAAACCCTTTGACATTGGTCTGTAGTTTGGTTACTGTAGCATCAAACTAGCATAAGCTGAGTACATTAAATTTTCTACTTTGCTGTGTGTACATTCAGTTGGTAGTTTGGCCACATGTAATTGGAGGATAAATAATGATGTCTGTAAGAATATGTGTCAATTTTGAGTGTAGGTTGATTAGTTTGTAGAAGACATTGCTTGGTTCCTTTGTTTGAGGTGATAGTCTGTTGTACCTGTATATGTTTGAACAACAGCTGATTTATGTATATTGTTGGAAGATGTAAGCATGTGCTGAAGTGTTGATGATGGTTAATCAAGTTGCTTAAGCTCTCATGTCAGAAAAAATGACTGAAACCAAAATGATTGCAATTAGTGTGTGATTAAAAAAAATGTCAATTGGCTGAAAAAAAATGCAAATTTAAACTAAATAATTATAGTTGTCAACTAGATATTGGTGGAATTAAAAAGTTACTTTGTTTAAATCCTTCAATTAAGAAGATTTTGTTGCAACCCTTTATGGTAATACTTCAAGGGCGCTTAAATGTCCCATGAATAAATTTGATTTCTTAATTTCTTTTCATTTATATTTATTTATTAAACTTATCAAAAGGTTACAAATAATATTTCAAAATTTGTTAATTAAACATACACATCATATATATATATATATATATATGTGTGTGTGTGTGTGTGTGTAACAAAATTTATGTATATTCTATTCGTTTAAATTTAAAGATGTAAATGAATATAATGTTCAACAAATAATTCGTGAATAGATTCAATTTTTGTTTGTTTATATTTATTTATTTAATTTAAGACACAATCATTAATAATATTTTAAAAATTATTAATTAAATGAATAAATTATAAATATTGTAAATTTTATTTATATTCAGTTCATTTACACCAACTAAAAAGGAATAAAAGAAGTTAAAATAAGGGACAAGGCAAAAAGATTAATTTGGAACACCAATCCAAATGAAAAACCTAGTTAAGCTTGAATCCAACCCCACCTTATATGAGCTCATTTTCTCATTTTGTGAAAACACACTCAAATCAAGAAGTGGGGGAAACAATGTAAATAAGAAATTTAACAATATCCCAGAAATATATAGCTAAACAAGATTCATCCACAATGTATGCCTATGACAGAGTGCCTGAAATATTTACAACAGCCACCTAAACAAAATTCCAGGACAAATTGTAAGTTTTCGACCCGGTACTTTACAGTCTTTCTGTACCGGAGTGCAATATCAGATTTTAGATTATCTGATCCGTAGGCAACTTCCCGGTAACATTTTGTCAACTTATATTCAAAGTAGGTATCTGAAAATTCTTCCACTTTCGGATTGAATATCCAACATGCTACAATTCTTCCACTTGGATTGAAAATCCACACCGACATCGCTTTGTTAGGAGTGAGTTCTCTGCGTCAAAACTCTCATTCTCTATTAAAAATACATGTTCATGCTCTACCTCTTTATACATAGTATCCCCCATATCTCCTTTCTGAAGGCCAGTAGATTGCCTATCACCCTTACTGCTTTCAACCGTTGCATTTATCTCATTATTTTTATCTTGGACATCTCGGGATGGCTGAGATGATGAACCATCTCCATAATAGCTGTTCAACTTTTGTCTGGTTATAATGGACGAGAGAAGTTGATACCATCTTGAGATGGCTTGTGCTTCCTTCCGTTTCTTCTCTTCAGCCACTCTTCTCTCTTCCTCTTCTGCATAAGCCTAGAGAAAAAGGGAACCACAACTTTTCATTCAGGAACTTGAGCCAGATTAGAGACTCAGTTACAATATCTAATAAAATGAGATTACTGTAAAAATACTCTGATATTAGAGAGTAGAAATTGTCAACCCAAAGTTTAGCTCGGTTGGTTCACTCAATCAACCTTAAGAAGTGGCATTTAGCAAGACTGGAGCTCAAATTTCAGCATCTGCAACTCATTTCCCCACCCGGACTATGGCCTCCTTCGTATAAAACAAAAGATTTGCAATCGCAGAAACCTTGATAGAAACTAATTAAAATCGATGTGTAGAGAGTTCAAATATTTTGAACATAATACTCCATTCACCATTATCTGTCTGTCCATTTCTTTTTGTGTGTCTGGCCTAAAGCTTTGAAAAAGAAGGCTGGTTTAAAGATATAACAAGACAAACTATGGCTCAAACCATGTCTATGCTCTTTAACTTGTCTAGTTTTTCTTGCATCATTTTTTCACACCATAAAACAATTATCTTTGTAAAAGATGAGTGCTTGAGGAGTAATAAAATCTAAATTGTAAAGAGCCTCAAAACATGTCACAAACAGGTAAATTAATGCATCTTCAATGTGCAAAAACAGAGGCAAATAGTCTTTATTGTATTCTAAGCTTAAGGACAAATATATTGTACAAAACATAGGAGAGTTCAAGAGAAAAACTAGACTGAATTGAGAGGAACACCGTAAATGCATTCTTCATTTTGTCTAGTTTTCCTTTGGGTCATTTATCCATTCAATTATAATATTTTTTGGGTCAAACAATGGGCAAATTCAAATGGAAATTCACCATTTTATCCAATTTATCTAACCATTTATCTCAATCATTAAGTAAGCTGGATATAGTTACCTCTAATATTGCATCCTTGAACTCTGTACAAACCACAATGCCGTCAAAGACAGGAGCAGCTCGACCATTTCTAAACTCAAAACCAACCATGGCAGGTGCATAATCAATCTCTAACCTCTTGGCAACAGCATATACCCTTGGCAACCTTAAGTGAACAGTCCCCGGCGGAAGGCACTTCTCAGACCACACGTCAACCTGACCACGCTCATTCTAGAATCAAATCAAGAGATCCATTGTCAGAAAAAAAGTAAAGCTTCAAAAAACTAAAGAGGCAGACCAAATGAATTTCTAACACTAATAGGTAGGTGGAATGTCTCAAGTGCAGTGTGCGCTTCCAAAGTAGTTCCAAACAGAACTTGCATGATTGCATCTTTAAACATTGAGATGAAATTGTGGAACACAACTATTTATTTTTCAGAGAGATGTGGGAACAATACTATTTGTCTTGCAGCTATATTGCTAAACTGTTATGATAACTATATCCTCAATTTCCACTAAAAATGAAAAGAAAGGAGGCCAAAATAAATAACAAATAGATCTGAATGGGGGCATAAGATAAAGTAAAAAAAAAAAAAAAAGAAGAAAATGGCGGCAATATTTTCTTGCAAAAACATTTTGTTCATCTACCATAGAAATGAGTCTCCACATTAGAAGTATCCAAGCACGATAGGAGAACAACACTCACAGAAATAAGCATAAAGAATAGCAACAAATTATTCATTGGTTAGAGGAAAACAAATGATTAAGTTATAGGTTTATTCACATAAGACCTTCCAGAATGGCATCCACAAGAAAGCAACAGCAATCACCTTTGGCAAAATTCCATCAACTGCATGAGGGAGACACAATGGCTCCAGCTGCCACTTCCCATAAAGTTCAATAGTTCCTTTAGAATCATTCTCATCATAATCATCTTCTTCAGAAACTTGAACTTTTTTTAATTTTGCAGAACGTTTCAAAACCTGAGAAAATTAGTTGTGAATTGAGATTTATTCAGATTAACTGAAATGATAAAATTAACCTATCACAAAACTAATGCAGACGCTATTACAGCCATGGGTTGTCTATTAGATAAGGCAGACCTTTGCAGGAATCTCATTGCCTTTAACCTGCAGTCCTTCACGCAGCCATCTTTCTCTTGCCTTGAGAGTTTGCACACAAGTGCGAGGATAAACTGGATGACCAGAGCAGTAACCAAGAATAGGACCTCTTGGATTTAGTATCTGATACTTCGTAAGCCATCTTTCAAGTGCATATAATGCATGATTTTTATAGGCCTATGAACACAGACAAAAATTTAAAAACAAAGTCTAGGTTAGCAACTTCTAAGAATAGTGTTGACTGGACCAATCAATCACCATACCTGCTGATTAGTGGGAAGAGGCTCAGTTAGTGCCCTAGTTTCAAGTTCCATATCTTCAAGAGAGTTCCTGGTAGCAACAAATGAATCCTTTAAAGAAGATTCAACTTCGATCTTACTCCCATACTCTTTGGAAGCTTCTTGGCCTGACTTCTTAGGTAAGATAACATGGTTTGAAGGACTATCTGCACCTGGATATTCAGACATTCTAGATACTTTGATTTTCTCCTGCTCATTTGAGGCATTATCATGGAGCTTGTCAAAATTAATCACACCCCCAGTTGCTCCTGACTCTAACTCCCTCAAAGGTGCCAATACTGAATCCCACCAAACTGAATTAACTCTTTTTGGTGCTATTTTGTACCACTTCACGCAATACCTGTACCATAAGCATATTAGCAAAGGTAATAACATAAACTCTCAAGCATCTGAGATCCTCTTTAGGGTTGACCAATTGGAAGGTAAGAAAAAGCACATGAGAGCCTTGCTATTAATTCCCAATCTTATCCTGACACAAACGTTTGCATAAGTGTATAAATCTCCAAGAAAATACATCTACTTCATAAAGAGAAAGGTCCATTGGGAGCTGACTTAAACCATTAAAAGCAAAGTGTCAGAAGGTCAATTTGATGAAAATATCATACTGAGAACAATATAAAATGCAAGAAAGAAAATATATGAACATATTAAAAGCAGGTAGGAAAGGGGGTGTGTGCATGTTCATGTGTGATAAAAACCATAACATGAAAATAATACAAGAATTAAATAGATGAAAATTCAAAAGTGGGTATCAGAATATATATATATATATATATATATATATATAATACTGTAAGTGATTACCAAAATATGGTTCTCTTAAAATGTGACTTATGCATCCTGATGTTAAAAAACAAACAGATGTAATCAGGAAGGAATCAAAACCTGCGGGTCACATCTTTAGCCCCACGACCTGCAAAAGCAACTACGTATCTCAATGATGTTTTGCATGCAGCAGCTGCATCTTCTACTTTCTGCTCTCCATCTATAATTGCATTCACAACATCAACATGCACCCACTTCCCAGTCAAGTTCTCCCCACCACAGTACACTTCTGCCCAAAACAATGGAGAACCTATTTTTCTTGATCCAAGTGCAGTAGAAAGTTCTGGGGAGCAAGTCGAAGATTCTACTCTTTCGATCCTTTTCCATCTTTTTGTAGGAGTAGATGCTTCTAATGAATTATTACCATTTAAAATTTTCAAATCCGATGACCCAGAAATGTTCTCATGAGTCCCAACAGTAGTAGCAGAAATAGCCATTGCCAACTGCATTTCAAACTCAAGATCCCCTTTCCTCCTCAACCCCTGAGATTTTGTAGGACGGCATTGTCCAGATGTATCTGACTGCACCTGACAGGTTGATGTTGCATCAGTCAATTCATTAGCAGCAGTAGAATATCTGGATTGAGTGTCACTGCATGTTGAGCAGCCACCCTTATTTTTGTGTGAACTCCTCAAAGAATTTTCACTATGATCAGCTTTCTCATGGCATGAGGATGATTTAACATGGGATGAAGGGATAGAAATTTCTTTTGGATTAGCCACCATCAGAGTTGAAGTACTGAATATCCCTCCACCCACTCTTTTTGCCTCTTGGCTCGAAGATTCGTATTTATCAGCCTCAGGTTTTACGGAGGCAACATCCAAAATGGACACAAACCTGAAAAGAGGGTATATGACTAAAATGAGAAAGAGAATTGTTTTACCAACCAACTTTACAAAGACTGCACAACAACAGAGAAATAATCAACCCCATTCAAGAACAAAGAGAAGGCATTTGAGCTTCATAAAACAACAAAAAGAAAATACAAAGGGGAAGGTGGCAGGGGCAAAACTAGCTAAAACCCTAATGGCATAAAGAAAACTGCAATATGAGAGAGGTCTATAGCTCATAAAAGATTATTATTACACTAGGCCAACAACCTTGTGGTTTGTTGGTAGACTATTGGACTCTTAGTTCCAGTGATCAGGGATCAAACCCTGGCAACCTTAAATATAAAAAAATATATCATATTAGTGCTTGGCATATTATAAACTTCAATGGAAGAAAAGTATGCTTAAAATGGATAAAAAAAAATGAATTTAGAAGTGAATTGAGTAAATCAGGCACTCACCCACATTCCCCCTCAAAAAAAAAAAAAAAAAGTGAAATGAAACAAAACAAGGAGCACCAAAAATATAAAGTATGGGAATCATTTTGTGGCTTTAGAAAGTTAACTAATTCAAAGACTCTTTATCCTCATAGCACATAGAACTTCACATAAAATCTCAGAAAAGAATGTTCTGCCTGAAAATTAAATTCCTGCATCTTCCCTGTTGCCACAAGTCATTTTATGAAAATATGGAGAATGTGCATTGGTTGTTGTATCTCACGCTCACTAAGATATAAGTAAAGATGTTCCATTGTCAAAAGATCTATAATGCTTGAGCAGATTAAACAGAGGTTTGGGCTTGTAAATATAGCTTGTTTATAAAAATGAAGAAATGTTACAGTTCTTCTATTTCCTTCTTCTTCTCAAAAGTAAGAAACAGATACAAAAGAGCACTGATGAATGAACCAAAACCCCACAAGGAATAGAGAGAGAAGAAAGAAAAAAATCTCAACCACAAAACATTATGATTACCTGAGCCCTAGATCAATTAGTCATATATTTCAACATTCTGATCACCCAAGCCCTAAATCAATTAATTACATATTTCATTTGATATGGTCAAAAGGAGTCCGAATTCTCTTGTTCCGGTCATCCATTGTTCACTCCTATCCTCTTTAATTCAATACAGATTCCTTGAATCGCAATGTTTATTACATAAAACACTCAAAGAAATAAGAAATTTCATACAAAGTCATGATCCTTTTAATCCATGTAAAAGATACAAACTTTTGAAGCAGAGGATCCATCCAGACAAGCTTCCATGTATGTACATGATTAAAAACAAGGCCATAAACAATAAAACTTCTGATATTGATTATATGGGAACAAAAATTAAAGTTCATACAACAATATTTGGAATATTAGATAGTAAAAAGAAGACCTTTTTATTTAAGGCAGATCACCATCAAGTGAAGCTTAATATGATTTAAAGTATAAAATTCCCTACTTTTTCAACCTATTAACAAGGTACGCATCCATACAAAATGGTTATGCATGCCTTGATAAAAATAAGAAACAAAGAAAGAAGAACTTTTTACTTAAGGTAGAACATCATCAAGAAGTCAAGTTTTCAAAGAAATTATTAAAAAAAAACTACATAAATTGCTCAGGTGCACTATTAGCAACCAGAAAAAGACAACACTCTTAGTTTTATAGTGGAATCATACCGTGCTGTAAACTTCAAAGCTCTAAATAATGCCACAGACAATGCTGCAATCTGCAAGAAATGACCTGTCAATACTCATAAATTTAGCTGTTATATGATATACTTACGTGACATGTAGCACAGAGATTTATCATTAATTAACCGATATTAATATTTCCAGAAACAGAGTGGATCACACCAGCCAATTCTGTTCCATCATACATAAGTGAACTACACGCTGAAATTCATACCAGGTTTTGTTAGCATGCCAGCATCCAACACAGTACTTTCTAGCAGAAAAGGACAAAAAAACACTAACATTCAACAGAGCAAAAAATATTCCCATATAAATAACTTTTTTAGCCTACACCCTGTTACCTACAATGAAAAATAAAAAGAAAAAAAAGAAATTCAACCCATGGTCATCTCTCAGATTATAGTACAAGATACACTGAAACTACCTCTTCTGAAGTCCCTTCACGAGTTTCGAGAGCAAAGGCCAAAGCATTAGGAAATGATCTTTCTGCCCGAACCAAGCTTCTTACATGAAAATTATTATGGAACTGCAAGTTTTATGCCAGTTTCAGAAAGATAAATAGCTAATTAAATAATGTAAGTAATATCTAGACAGCTCAAAATATACATACCCAAGTGACAAGAGGAGACAGAGCATTTGCAGTGACATTTGAGACCTCTGATATCTTCGATAAGTGTATAGGTAGAAGAGAAAGTAAAGAAGCCTGTCAAGGAAATCAGATTCTTTTAGAAATAAGAATCTGTATTGAACAATTGTCCTGGGGCATATAAAGAAAATCAACCTGAATAAGAGGATCATCACAAGCATTGTCAATTAATCTGCCCCTGGCCACTAAACAAAGCAAATGAACTTTATGCACAAGCTCAGCCAATTCCTGTTCCGAAAAGAAGAAACCTTTTGAGTTCAAAAGATGAAACTGCAAAGATTTGTCATCAAATAAAAGCTATGTCAAGTATTGTTACAAGAAATTCACCTTATCTTCAGCAGAAGCTCGATGAACAGGCTTCCGTCCAGCTGAACCAGATGGTTCATCAAATTCAATAGTTAACCCCTTCACATGCTCAGTTGGGGAATGGTCTACAGGATCCAATTTGGGAATTGAACCATCTTCCCAATCTGAGTCATTCATGTCTTCACTATCATCAAAAAGAGTATCTTGATGATTTTCAACATCTACTTCTAATCGAGAAGTTCCAACTGCATCTCTAATACAATCTTCAGCCATTGAAGCATTCTCTGCAACCATTGTATGTACAATTTCTTGTTCATTTGTTTTTGGGTCATTCTGCCGGACATTTTCATTCTTTTCCTTTTTCCTTGAAGAGTAACGTCTATTAGCAGGTCTTAGAACTTTGTTCACCCCCTCATGTGATATCCCAGTCAGATTTCCTATATCCAAAGACTCTTATTTTAGTTTTCACCAAGTCTGTGACAAAAAACTTAAGTTAACAAATGATCAAAAACCATACAAAATTCAACAAACCAGTATCATGAATTGACCCCAAAGGACTTCCATTTTCTGATTCACATGTAGTTTTCATCCTTTTATGCTTCCCTGCTAAAAATTAGAATAAAACTCACTATAAATGTATAAAATGATAAAACTTATTAAGCTCAAAATTTTAATTTCCCATATTTTTTGTTGACAAATTAATCATCTGGCAGCAGAAATAAACAGAGGTAATAAATAAACAATTAAAAAAACTCAGATTTTCATATTACAAAGTTCAAGTTTTTCTTTTCCAATTAAAATGAGAATTACCATAAGCATTTCAATACATCCAAATTCTCTACCTTTCCTACAAAATAGTACAATTCCAATAAAATTACAATTTAATGTAATTTACCTTCCCCAAAAAAAAAAAAAAAAACACTTTCCAACCAGTTATCCCCTTAAAAGCAAAAACCCATTTTGCATCTCTCTTTGTATAATACCATACAATATTTATAACAACTAAGGATGTGTTTTTTTCTTTCCTTTTTTTTTTTTTTTGGGAAAATTAACAAATACCCAAATAAAAGAACATGAAAAAGTTTGAAACTTTGATATGAAATAAGAGCGAAAAGAAATGTTTACCTGAAGATTGGGTTTGGCTTTTAGACTTATCTCTGTTTCTCTTTTTTTTTTCATTTGAGGGAAAAAAAAAGAAAAGAAAAGAAGAAAAGAAAGAGAAAGAAAAGAGTGCCGCGAAAAACTGTTGAAAGGGTTTTGTTTGGGGATTTCAGTGATAAGCTACGCGCAGGTGCATGGACTACACTTTATTGACGCAAGAAGAAAGTGTTTTTCATTTATTTTTTCAGTTAAAAATTTGATGAAAACCTTTTTTATGAAAAAAATAACTATTTGAAGATCACTAATTACAATGAAAAAGTGAGATTTAAATAATTTCAAGTTGCAATGTTTTCTATTGTATAAATTAATAAGAAAATTCAAAATTATTTTATCTTTCTAGACATTGAAAATTTTAATTTGCATTCATAAAATTTGCTCATTTCAGCCACCTTACTAATTACATCAAAATTTTAAACAAATAAAAATTGTTTAATATAATCAAATAAATATTTTTTGCAGTTCCACTATGCTTTCGCAGTCAAAATCACACAACCACGCTTGAAAGAAAAATCCTAACAGCTCTCGAGAGCGGACGACATCGAGGATGCTCATGCTCCCAAAAAGGAAAAGGTGGGTACACATAAAATAATTGAAGTATTTCTTTTTAATTTGTGTTTTGAATATTAAATTCCATTTAAATTAAATAAAAAAATCTAGTTAAATCACGTGATTGTGTTAATGTAAATCTAATAATAATATTTAATACCTCTAGAGAGAGTTCCGTTGACAATGAATTATTTTAAAATGTATGATGTAAAAAAAAGTCGATGCGTAGGGACTATTTAAAAATGTATTTCCATTCTCATGATGTAAAGGAAACAGTGTTTATGCATGCGGACTTGTAATTAAAAAAAATAATAATTGCATATTCTTTTAATCAGAACTTTACCGGAAGTGTATATCAATCTGTTCTTAAATTTGTCGCGATGGTTCTAAGTAATTTTTTTTATGGATAACAAAATAATTCCATTATAAATGTAATTCTGTAATAAAAAAAATTATAAAAGTTTAATTGCAAACTGAACAGATGGATCTTGACCTGTTTTATTTTATTTCTCTTCAATTTTCTGGTCTTACACAAGATTTCGTCTTAAAATATCTTAGAACTTATATCTATTAGAAATATTTTTCTCCAAATCTGGCAAATATGAGAATTTTAGTCCAATCCAACTTTTTTTTTTTTTGTACTTTTTCCAGGAATAGTTCCAAGGACTGATTGCATTAAGACCGATTCTGGTCTGAGTATAACCCACCATGCCCTTCACAAACCTAAACAACCAGCCATGGAAAACGCAGGATTCAGTACTTGAAAGAAATGCCTGAGAAAATCAAGAGAAGGGTAGGAGTTGTAGCAACAATAGCTCTTCACTATTGATAAAGGAACTTGACCTAAGAACGGTAGCAGCAGAGCAGACACTTGAGGAAGCAAAAATAGGGTTCAAAAGCTTTTTATTGCGAGTGAAAGATTTGATTGAATCAAAGTCTTGGAGTGAAGCTCAGACTTCACATGTGTTTAGGCTCTCAATGAGAAACTATAAACCGGATGTGTCATCTTGATCGTTCTTCTGCCATTAGTGCAAAATTCCAGCAAATGAACGACATATACTCTAGACAGCAAAGATATAGGGATGGAAATGCTTCAGCAAACAGATTCAAGTTGGAGGCATGCAGGATTGTAACTTTCTGAGCTTTCTTCAACTATTACATTTGCATGGCAATGCAAATTCTTGGGTATCATGTTAATCATCCCCTTAACTTGTAAGTCAAATAAACTGTATTTTAAATTGCAATCAGAAAGATACACGCACCACCAAGACAACCTTATTGCCAGAGTTGATTAAATTACTTACAAGATTGCTTGTGAAAAAGGGCAACCAGTTAATAGTCTTTCAAGTCATTTTCCGTAAGTTATTCAATCAAAGCTGATCTATAAAGCATATACTGCAGGCATTGCCTCTATCTCAACGTGCAGTGTCAATGATCGAAGAGAGAAACATGAGGGGAACACTAACTTGCTTATAAAGGACACCATTTACAGTTATTTTCAGTATAAGCCCAGTTGTGAAAGTAAGCATTCAACTTCAAATAAAGGCTACAGCTAATGAAACATCTAGATTAAAGTAAAGGGTGAACATTTGGAAGAAATGAACGGTAATGCTCATTTTCATACTAAAATCAAAACTCTGAAACTCAGAACAAGTGATTGAGTATCAATGCTCAGTCTTGGACTTGAATACGCCATACCTGATAACCTCAACTATCTGAATAAATTGAGCACAATATGCTCCAGAAGCAGTACCTTCAATGAACTACCAAAATCAAGGTGAACCTGTAACTCCAGGGAAGAGTTCTGATATTTTGTTGAGCACATCAATAACCTGAAACGCAAAAACAAATGTTGTGAAACAAATTATCAACAATAAGACGTACCAAGAAATCAAGTTTGAAGATAATATCTGCTCTGGTCAAGAGCCAGAAAATGGCAGGAAAGTACAATGATATGATGTGTCACAGATAGAATCTTAATCTTGCATTTGTCAAAAGCTCATTGAAATAGCAAAATCACAGCCATATATACATTTGCATGTAGACATGTATGTCTACACAATTATGTCATGTTAGAATTAAAGCCCATACACAAGCATACACTAACACTCCCCCTCAAGCTGGAGCATATATATCAGTCATGCTCAGCTTGCCACATATATAGTCAACTTGAACACCTGGAAGTGAATTCGTAAGAATATCGGCTAGTTGTTCCCCTGCGTGCACATGCTTCAATAATATTGTTCCACTCTGCAACTTTTCCCTAATGAAATCACAATCAACTTCTATATGCTTGGTTCTTTCATGAAATACTGGATTGGAAGCAATATGAATCGTGGCCTGATTATCAGACCATAACTTTGTAGAGGTCCGAACTGAAAGCCCAATTTCATCTAAGAATTAAATCATCTATAATACCTCTGTTGTAACCAAAGCCATGGCTCTATACTTTGCTTCTGTGCTAGACCTAGCAACTACTTGCCGCTTCTTGCTCTTCCAAGACACCAGATTACTTCCAAGGAAGATAGCATAACCAGATGTAGACTTCCTATCTATAGGAGAGCCTGCCCAATCTGCATCTGCATAGGCTCAAATACCGCTATCACCGGTAGAACTGTAAAGTATTGCTTTTCCAAGATTTCTCAACAAATATCAAAGGATGCGCATCGCTGCTCTGAGGTGAGTATCTTTGGGAGCTGCCATGAATTGAGTTACACACTGAAAAAGATATATCAAGTCTCGTCATGGTGAAGTAATTCAGTTTTCACACTAGTCTCCTGTAAGGTGTGGGATCATCAAGTAAAGGGCCATCTTCTGGAGAAAGCTTGATACCTAGATCCATCGATGTGTCACTTGGCTTGGCATGGAACAAGCCTGCATCTCTCAAAATATCCAACACATACTTCCTCTGAGATACAAAGATTCCCTTTTTACATCTTGCCACTTCAATATCCACAAATATTTCAATTAACCAAGATCCTTGGTCTCAAACTGGGACATAAGATACATCTTCAGTCAGTCAATCCCTACACTATCATTGCCAGTGATGATGATATCATCTACATACACTCCCAACAATATAAGGCCAGAACTCTGCCGTATATTAAAATACTGAATGATCCTTCTCACTCTGTTGCATGCCATACTGAACAAGAGCTGCACTAAATTTGCTGAGCCATGCACATGGAAATTGCTTCAGACCATACAAAGACCTACGCAAACAGCACACCTTTCCAGACTCCCCCTGAGCAACAAACCTCGATGGTTGCTCCATATATACCTCCTTAGTCAAGCCACCATGTAGGAAAGCAATCTTCACATCCAACTGATGTAATGCCCATTTATGTATAGCAACAAAACTGAGAAATAGGCGAATAGATGTCATCCTTGCCACTGGTGAAAAGGTATCAAAATAATTTACTCCATATGTCCGCGAGTATCCCTTTGCTACTAGTCTTGCCTTCAATCTAGCCAATGAACCATCGAGATTCAATTTTGTAGTATAAACCCACTTGCACCCAGTAGCTTGCTTTCCTTCTGGTAGGGAAACCAAGTCCCATGTATGGTTGGCCTCTAGGGCCATCATCTTATCCTCCATAGCGTTACGCCATCCTAAATCCACAAAAGCATCACGAAGAGTATGCGGCACAGTAATAGCATCAATTGTAACAATACAACTCTGAAGTTGAGCAGAAAGTCCTTTGTACGAGGGCATGTATAAAGGAAAATTTCTGCAAGTTCACATACCTTTCCACAGAGAAATCGGTACATCTTCAGACATGGTATCTCAAGGTGGATCCATTGACAGAAAGACTGTCTCAATAAGGGAAGTTTCCGTAGGCGAATCTACACAGCTCTTACTAGTGTACGTATGACCAAATCAAGTATTTGGGCATGCCTCAGAAGGAGATGCTTTGACTGGTGTACTATGTATCTAATAGATGAGAAAATTTTCTTCTTTTGATATGATAGGTGATGGATGAGATTGTAATACTAAAGGAAAAGGAACTGACTCATGAAACATGACATTTGCCAAAATAATAAAATGACCTAGGTCTGGAGAGTAGCATCGATACCCTTTTTGGACATGTGAATAACCTAGGAAGATACACTTAACAGCATGTATGTCTAATTTAGTGCGACCTGAACAAGTGTCACGAACAAAACATGTGCATCTAAACACCTTGAGGGAGATTGGAAATAACACAATACTTGAAAAGGAACTTTTCCTTCAAGAACCAAGGACAGCAAATGATTTACAAGATAGCATGCTGTGAGGACAGCTTCACTCCTAACCACCTTAGGGACCTTTATTTGAAACAAAAGAGCTCTAGCCACTTCCAACAAATGACGATTCTTCCTTTCAGCAACCCCATTTTACTATGGGATATCTATACACGAGGACCGATGAACAATACCTTTTGCATTTAGGAATTGAAAAAACTCTATAAAAAAATACTCACCCCAATTATCACTCCGTAAAATTGATAGACTTACTGAATTGATTCTCTATTTCTACGTGAAAGTCAGCAAAGACAAATAATAATTCAGAGTGGCTTCGCAACAAATACAACCAACAAATTAGTGAACAATCAACAACAACTGTCACAAAGTATCTATAACCAGATTTTGAAATAATAGGACAAGGCCCCCATACATAAGAATGAATCACAGCAAAAGGAAACTTCTCTTTTATTAAATCGAGGTCAATAGGATACTCTGTGCAATTTAACAAACTTGCACAATTCACAATCAAAACTAAAAAATGATAAATTAGGACACGTAGCTCGTAAAGTTGACATAGATGGATGACCAAAATGAGAATGAGACTCATAAGCTGATGACAATTCTCCTGAGTATGTCATTAATCTAAACTATATCTTTTGTAAGTCAACAAACACAGAAAGACCTCCTTTGATCCTTCCCTTACCAATAGTCTACTTCGTTAATAGATCCTGAAAAACATAATACGTAGGAAAGAAGGAAACACTACAATTTAATTTTCTTGTAACCTAACTAACTGAAAGTATGTTAAAAGGAAAAGAAGGGACATGTAGCACAGAATGTAAAGGTAACGTGGATATAGGTCGAGCCTTACCACTTCCCGTAATATCTATAGAGTTTCCATTAGCAACCAAAACAGAATGTTTTCCTATCATAGAAGTATTTGAATAAAGAGTACCTATATAATACTGATCATGTGATCTGAAACTCCTGAATCATTCACCCAAGTCCTAGAGAAAGTAGCCAGGCATGCAGTAAATTGACCTTGTATAAAAGTTGCTGTCGGAAAGGAGATCAAAGTTTGAATCTGAAGCATTTGAATAAGCCTATCATACTCATCCTAGGATAATTGAACTCCTTTCTCCTCTTGCTATTGGGGCTGAAACGCAACATCAGTCACATATCCTGCTGGTGGGCTAGAATTGCCCCGAAGCTACAGACAAACATTCTGTAAGTGTCCTTGCTGCCTACAATGATAGCAGGACCATGAGTCTCCTCTACCACTTCCACATCCTCTACCTTGTCCACCACATCCTCCGCTTGGTGCTCGCCCTTCAGGCTCTGGGGCCACAAATACTGCCCTATCTTCCTATGGAGGATCATGCTAAGTGACCTTGCTCAGGCACTTATAGCATCTAGCAAAGTAAGTGGATCTTGCCTACTAACATCTGAGTACTAACTAGCGTACTCCTTCCTCAATCTTGCTAAGAAAAACACTACAGCTAAAGCCTCTCGTTGCTCCTGGTTTGTCTTCAGATCGGTAGACAAGGGCACGAGTTCATTAAACTTGTCATATACCTCCTTCAACGCAGCGAAATATTCCCTCAGGCTCCTATCGGACTGCTCTGTTCTAGTCCATGCCCTGGTAACATATGAGATCCTTTGCCAATTTTCGGAATTTGCATAAACAATTTTTAAAGCATCCCAAAGTTCCTTACTTGTAAAGTATTGATTGAACATCACTTTGACTCGTCGTTCCATCGAGTTGAATAATTGCCCAAGTACTCAATTGTCCTTTGCTCCCACACTGCATACTCCGATCTTTCTTTTGCTGGCAGGTCACTTGTCAAAAACAGAGCTTTTCCAAGACCTCGCAAGTTCACCAACGCAATCTTGCTCCATGATAAGTAGTTGGAGCCATCAAGTTTCTCATCCAACAACCGTAAGCCCATGATAAACTACTGAGTTATCACTTTCTATGCAGTTGCCTCTTCCTTTGCCATGGCCACAGAACCTTCTTCCTTTAGAACACAACCAGTAATCCCTCAATCGAGTAACACAACCCCTAATCAACAACCAGGAACTTTGTCCCAAGTTCTACAACCACGCTCTACACTGAGAAGAACTTGTCTCCCTTAATCTATCATTCAAGAAGAGATTGCAACCCCTTCTTCTTGCCGCCTTTGAGAATAAAGGGGCAGGCCCCTTTCAACTAATGAGAGACTGCTGAAGAGGAAGGAAAAGTTTTAAGTACGCAGCTTTAGGGCTGCAAGATCAAAGTCTGTAGTAGCAACGGCTTAGGTGACAACGTAGGGGCTATTGCAGAGGGTTTTGGGGAAAGAGAGAAAAAAGGGGTGGCAGCGGCTAGGGTTGCACTACTCGCTCTGATACCATATTAGAATTAAGGCTTTAGAGAACAACTTGCTAATCTCTTGAATTAGCCTTTCATTATATAGACAATACTAAGGAAAGAGAATCAATTACAAATTACACACTAACGCTCCCAATTAATCCCTTCTAAACTATCTCCCATGAAATATTCCCATAATATTCCAACTCACACACGAGCATACACTAACATGCAGACAAGTAAAAAAAAAAAAAACTATTTTTGAAGAAAAATTAGCCTTTTTTTTTTGGATAAATAAATTTAGCCATTTTCAATCAATTAAAAATAATTGAAACTTCTCATAGACATGCTGAAAATATAGTCATTAAGGAAACAAAAAATTTGCTTAAAAGGGCAGATAGAGGCAAAAAACTCCAAGTGATGAACATTAAGCCCATCAATAAAATTTTAAATAATAAACATACAATGTGAATAGAAAGAAGGTCTATATTACCTCCTTGTCATTTTGATATTTTGCAATACTCAGCGGGTTTTGGGAACACTGCAAAAGCAGCACATAGTAAAGAACATTAATGCTAAAGATTTAGTCTGCATGCATGGCATCTAGACAGATATTTAAGGATTCATCATATAAACCAGATAAAACATACATCCATGATTGCTGCTTGAACTCTAGGGTTTTGGAATGCCATAGCAATTTCAGGATTGGCCGTTATTTGGAGATTACTTCTTCAGGTGTAAGCCCAATCTGATCTGGCAAATGGGAAAAGGAAGATATTAAGAACCTTCATCAGGTACCAGACCACATCCCAGCATTAAAGCCTCAGACTTACCAAATTGCTGCTGGACCTCAGGACTGTTGAGATCAAAGTTCTTCAAGGACTCCATCATCCTATTGTCCCATTCAGTACTTCCACCCATATTATTTCTGAAAAGAATTATCAAGGCATAAAGATAAGCATCTAGATTCACCGTAAACTGATGCAAATGTAAATAACAAGAAAATTAATAAACAATAGCAAACCATAAAGCTAATAGGGGTCAACAACAGTTCACATCAAGTTAATAAGTTTCATCTACCAATGACAACACTTACCTTCCAACATAAAGTCAAAAATTCAAGCAGAATGGTAGGGGATAATATAGACAAATTATGATTCAATCAGCAGAGTACCAGAGTAGATTGTGGTTCTTTTAATGCAAAATATAAACAAATTCTCAAGAATCAATGAACCACCAAATATTATGTTTTCCTGATTAATTGAAAATTAATGACAATTGAGGAAAATAGAAAAGGATAAAGTTAAAGCCTTGGCATCCGATAAATGCATAAAGTATGTGAATGACTGACATCAGAATAAAAAAATATAACAAAAATTGAGAGACGTCCACACATATTACGAGTTATTCAAATAACCAATTTGGCTATAGGATAATGCTAATTTTGCAGATAAGAATGTCATGAAAATTCGTTTTTCTCCCCAAGTCATGTGAACTTTTGATAATTATATTCTTAGTTTCTTATCATTCAAGCACTAACATAAACATTTGAGAAAAACCGTAATAAGAATTCAAGAACATTTTAAGATTGGAGTATAAACACAATATAATCCAACTCTGCCTGTCAAATATTCATACAAAGATGAGCAAGACCAGGAATTATATATCAATAAAATCCAGACAGAATAGCGAGCAGGATAGCTTGACAAGAGCAAGATCAGAAACAAATAGTAAATTTTTTTAAGGAAACAATGGTTGTAACAACTGCAAATCAAGAGGAAGACAAACCCTTTAAAAGTAATAAAATGCAGAAAGTCAGAAGAAAGCTTACAGCATGTCTTGCAGTCGTTGACGGTATTGAGGATTTTGTGGCATCCCTGTTAAAAAAATATGCACAAAAGTAGGAAATTTTTTTTTTTTGTTACAACAGTAAGAAAATTGGCACATATTAAAATAATACCATAAAATTGCAGCACTGCTTATGCATAAAATGTACAAAGCATGTTTGCTAAACAAATAATTCAAATTTTTCAGGGAAATGAAACAAATTTTTGCAGGCAGAAACTTGGAGAAATTAATTAAAACTGAAACTCTTAATATAGCAAGCATACAGATACTAATTTCTTAGCATTAAAAAAGCTTTGCAAAAGCTGAAAACTCTAATATCAAATTCAACCAGACAAGAGACAGACCATCATTTTTAACATATAAAGTTTACAGAGACCACAAAACTTATCCTTCCTTATTCCCACTCACCCATCCTCCTCACCCAAAAAGAAAAGAACAGAGAAGGAAAGCAGTGTTACCAAAAGTGTGGGCTTACATTTAAACATCAGTGTTCCTCATTTCCTCAGGCAAATACCTGTATGGATAAATAAAAGATTAAATTTTCCTTTGGCAATAGTAACACAAAGGTTGCAATGAAAGGTTAATTCAGTTTACTGACAAACAACTACTAAGGGAACAAAGAAAAAGTCTGATTTAAAAGCTTTTAACGGAACACATAAAAAAATTTACCTGGTGATATTCTTTTTTAGGGTGTGCTTTTAGGGGGTGCTATTAGGAGTCAACCTAAGGCCTTATATTAGAGGAAAGCACTATATTTCAGATCCCATCCAAACACCCCACCCCCTCCGTCTTCTAAGTTCTAACAACCTAATCAAAACTAGATGGCTTCTCTTATATAGAAACACCACATCTGGCCTCCAAATAGTCCACTTTCTAATTTTCATACTTGAGTTTAGGTTGAGGTTTCTCCAACAAGGACATTGAAAAACAACTTCCAGATGTGAAAATTCAAAAAAGACTTCATACTATAATTTAAAATTTATGAGTTTTTGAGGGATTTTTTTAGCCAACTTTACTCATTACTATACCTTTTTCCTGATGAATGTGCATGTACGTAAAGTTAATGAAAGTCTACAAGCTTTGCATTCAAAGTAACTTGCTTGGATCTCATTTTCCAAAAGCATTAATAAGGTAGATCTGATGTCAGCTCTCAATCACTAACTTTGTGTGCAAGGCCACAAGGATAAGGAGAATCGACTAATGGGTACATTTGATGCCAGCTTTCAATCACTAACATCATGAGCAAGGTCCATATGAATTAGGAGAAATTATGAAGGTTGCATTAGTGGAAAGAGGTTTCTGGCTTAAGGTCTGAATATTATTGGACTGTTGCTGGAAAAAGAAAAAAAAATGAGAGACAAAAAAGAAGAAGACAACTCAGTTTGATCAGCAACATTCACAGTCCAGTACACTAGGATTAAGAAAATGGTATAAATAGGTATAAAGATCATTAAGGGACATAAATCAGAGTTGTCAAAGGTTAATAAAGATTGTAGAGACATAAAATCAGGATTCATTAACTAAAATGATAACAAAAGCTGTAATATAAGTCCACCTTCATTCATCAAAAAAATTGAGATACCTAATACATTTTGTATGTGAAAAGATAAATCAGAAACTTTTACAATTTTATAGACCCTGCATTTTGTCACTATTCCAAAGAATAAGAATGATATAATGCACATTGAGACAGATGCATAAACTTTCACCACCCCTTAGGGCACACCAAATGACATCAGTAAAAAAAATCAGGATAAGATATTTGAGGAAAAGAAGCAATATTATGGATAAACCATCTTCTGCACTGTTGTATCTTCCATCATTTTCTCTAAAGCATCCACAGATAAGGTGGAACCTGCTCCTCCTGCAAATGCAATGCAATGCTTTCTTAGGTATTACTCAAGAGAACATGAAAGAAACTAGACAGCATGCCCAAAATGTGCACATGAATGATTAAAGCATAGGTATGCATGAACACAACTAAAATAGTAACAAAGAGGCACCATATATAATCTTTAATCATAAAGCAAACAAAGTGGCACCCTATTAAGAAGGCAACAGAAATTCATCTGTATCAATGAGGTAATAAACTATTTAAACACCATTTAGTTATGCCAATATATACATCAAAATGAATTTCTAAAGAGCTTAATATTGAACAAAATAGCATTATTACTAAGAAAATTATATACTTATGGACACATGAAAAATCTTGTAATTTTAAACCCTTACTCCCTTATTCCTACGCTGCCTCCTGTTAATGTTCCTTTCTTTTAACATACAAATGGCTTAATCTGTCTTAAGGTAATAATTATTGATCCCTAATATGTTCAAAAGGAAAATTGTTTTTTTCATGTTCAAATTAGTACATCCCATAGTCCCAGTAAAATTTTAAAAAATGTGAAGATTGTAAGAGTTAAAAGTGTTGCACTTGACACAAAGCTCTCCATGTTTTATATCCCTTTCTTCAGAAAATTATTACAGCCAACTACAAACCAAAATGTGCCACACTTTCATTTCAAATAATCATAAACTCGATCAGTTACAACTTGCCTTTTACATACTGCTTGTCTGGAAACCCCCTAAAGCACCAGCATCCTGCTTGGATGCAGCTCCATTATCAGAAACCTTCATACAATATTCAAAAATATTAATTCCCCAAATAGATACTCTAAATAATAAAGAAATAATCCATGGTACCACAGCTCCATAGTAAGAGGAAAATCAAAAACTTACATCCTTGGGAAAGTGAGCATTATTTGATGAACTTAGCTCAGCCGCATCTTCAAAAGCACTCTTCTGCACAGTTTCTTTGCGAGAAACATCCACAAAACCTGCAAAGTGAACTCTGCATCAATCTTGGAAAAACAATTTCAAGAACAACATCAGCAGTTGGAATGATTTAGTTGTTAATTGAATCTACAACACAGTTTTGTCAATGGCACAAGGTGCACTCGAGGCGTTAGAACCCTTATTTTTCCTGAGGCATAAGGTGTAAAAATAGTGCACGCCTGAGTGAAGTAAGGCGCAATATGTATATGTCTGTGTGTATATAAAATAAGCTTAAGATATATACTTTTGTTAATAAACTCTAAAGAGTGCTCCACTTTTATCTTACAAAACATGCAAAATTTCTTTTTCTTTTTTCTTTTTTGGGCCAATATGCACTATTTCCTTATAGTCCCAAGTTTGCTGTTGAATACTCAAACATTGAGAAGTAGAGGTTTGATATTGTCCCTTTTTTACTATTAAAGGTAAAGTTAATGAAAATTAAATAAAAATAAAAAATAAATAAATGCAAGAGAACTTCAATCAGGTGAGCTTTTTTTTGTGTTTACTGCCTTACAAAAAAGCATGCCTGATCAAATGCACCTCGCTCGAAAGGGTCTAAGGCGCTTTTGTTGTCTACTGCTAAGAAGTGCACCTTGACATCACTGCTACAACCATCATTTGAGGAACTAGAAAATTCCGGTGATACTAGAGATCAGTTTTATAGTTTCACATATAAAGTAAACCCCTTCTTATGGGGAAGGACGAAAAAATATCTGTTAGTTTTGCTAATGTCTCATATACATGAATTATAATGTTCCTTTTACCTCAAAAAGGAAGAGTTGCACATTATAGAACATTTTATGGAAGATAAAAGTTATATATTACCATATTTCTTTGGCTCTGCTGTTTCAGTTTCACTTTTCATACTTTTCACTTCAATAGCTGTATCAGTCACAGGGGTTGCTTCGACTTTTGTTGCAGGCACATCAACTGTAACTGCAGGTTGAGAAGATGAAGAACGGGATGTGGCAGGTCCTGCTGATGGAGGTGCTGGAAATGGAAACGGGGATCCCGAAGGAAAAGCAGCATTGCCAAATTAATTATTTTGAGTATTCATCTAGCCCATCATGGTTTTGAGAGCTTGTTGCATTGCATATTTCTGAATAATGGGAAGGTAAATATCATAAAGCAACAAAATAACAAAGATATATTATGACCTGCTGCATTGTCAAAGTTTTAGCCATTCACGTCATCTTAAGCACATAAAGAAAGTTAAGTATACCCAAAAACAAGGACCTTAATTTAGATACAATAAGACACAACTCAACCACAAACCAAAGGCCCATGAAAGAGAGTTGAGTTACATATCTAACAAGCCTCGATAGGGCTTTGATTCTTTATGACAACAAGAAACTCACTATAGGAAAATATTTTTTTTATCATACCATTATTTTCAACACTTGGAAACTGATACATATTTTTCTTGGTGCCATAATAAGGGGGACATAAGATCGTGCCTTTGCAACAGTTATGTCAAAACAAGCTTCTGCCATGATGTAAGCTTCTCAACACCATTCAACTGAGGTCTGATGGAAATTACAAAGGCACAAATTATACAACTAGCTCTTTACGTACGGGTTGACTGGAAATTTCATATCCTGGACCCATAATTTCCATTAACAACAACTCTGTTGTCAACTCCAAATTGCACCCCCCCCCCACCCTTGGGGGCCCACACAGGGTTCATCTTCCTCTAGGATGGATGAAGAGAAACTTTTTACGTATATCAAACCACAATTTTTCAGGTCAACTCTGGGCCCTCTAGGCAAAATATTGTATTCCCCAATCTTGTTTTGAGCTAACACTATCCATTATAACCTTGATTCTTGGATTTCAAAGAATTTATAACAATTACAATCAAGTAAATGGCCAAACAATTTTTTTTAAATTAGGTATGGTGGACGAGTTCGTATCATACTGTTTAGTCTTCTTGAACAATGTCAAACACTCTTACCATGGCTTAACATAGCCCATCCAAAAGAAAATATATATATATATATATATATCTTTGGCAGATAAAAGAAGGCACCTTTAAGATAGTATGTGAGAAACACGAGAAACTTGAAAAACTAATGAATGCCATTAACTTCCTATCATAGTAAATTGATAAAATACTAGCCAATACAATAGCCAATTCGATCTAAAATTTCCCCTCACATGCGAATTTCTGTCTTCAAATGCTACAAGAAGCATAATCCAGACCTTCAATTCGTAGAAAACATCCAAAGCATGCAGACTAAATAGATTTTTACCCATCACCATTTTTCATTGCTTCATTGAAGTACCCAATTCTACTTCCAAAACTATAGCAAAACATTCAATCATACAGATTACAGGCAAAAACAATACAATCATACCTCATATGAGAGCAACCCTCACCTTTAAGCTTGAAGCTACCTGTCATTTCACTCAACATCATCAAAATATGTATAAAAAAGAAACCATTTCCATTATCAATAGAATAATACTAAAAATATCATCCAAAAAAATTAATCAATGTGCTCACCCATGTAAAAAGTGCCGAGAGCCCAACACCTACTCCAATCCAGAAGAACGGTGACCCTCTACAAAATATATACGCACAAACGACTAAGCAAATAAATAAATGTTCATAAAACACAAAAAATAATCTGTCTACCTATTACTTTTTATTATTATCACCAAAAATAAAATTACAATAGCAATTGCAACCAAATCAAAGTATAGTGCCAAAATTCTACCACCACCTATGGTTTACTAGTACTTTGTTCAATCAAATGTTTTGTTCTCAAAAAAAAAAAAAAACAATTTTAAGCTTTAATTGTTCAATTTATTTTCCATTTCAAAAGCAAAATAAATAGAAAAGAAAAACAAAAGGGTGAATGAATTACATTTGAGAGGAGGGGGTGGTATTATTGGATTAGGGTTGACTCCAACTGAAGAAGTTTGTTGATTACTTGAAGAAGAAATGCTCGCAAACCTCTCATCTCCAGGCTTTTTCAAAACTGCATTAACACACAAAATATTCAAATTATAAAATTTTAAAAATCGAAACAATAAAAAAAATAAAAATATTACCAATTTTAGGGAGACGTCGGGGAGGAGTAGCGTGGGCCGAGATGGAAATTTGGGAACGACGAGGGGCAATCTTGGAAGTTCGAAAAGCAAAGGTTTTGGTAGGGTTTTTGAGAGTAGAATAAGGATTATTGTATCCTAATAGAAGTAACTTTGGAGGAGAAGAAGAAGAAGAAGACGAAGAAACTAACGCCATATTCAGATTTTCCATTGACTTTTCCCCAATGAAAAAAAATAAAACTAAAAAAAAAAAAGGAAAGAAAATGAAAACAAATGGAAGTTAGAAGTGAGACAGAGTGAAAGCGATACAAGCAGAAAAGAGTGGGAGTGGGTAATGGAGGATGATAAAAGAAACAGAGTGGGAAAAACGCCTGTATGTTTCGTTCGTACCTAAATTTTGGAACTTTTGGATATGTTTGTTTCTTTGGTTAGTTGGGTTGGAATGGGATTTCCCTATTCTAATTTGGATTTAACTTACCTATAATTTCCCAAAGTTTTTAGTTCCAACTTCCAAAGACTTTAGAAAAGCACATTAAGAACAATTTGATCTTTTTTTCAAATGTGGTTTTGGATTATACGAGGATAGTTCTCTTCTATCTCGAATTTTATCAAATAACTAGGTTGCATGAAATTAATATAAAAATGGGTCTAGTGATTTTTTATTAATTTCGCTTAAATTTTTAACAAAAATTTTCAAGTTTTGTCTAACTCGTTTGTGAAAATATTTTCTTATTAAATAATTTATTTTATTTTAATTGAAAATATATTTTTAAATATTTTAAGCATTTCATTCACGAAATTATCAATTCTATGCTAAAATTGAAGCATTTCATTCATGATAATTGTACATATTTTCTTTTAAAAAATTATATTTGAATCTTTATTCTTCCAACCCTAAAATCAAAATATAAAAAAAAAAACTTATTCAAGTTGCTGATTTTGATTTTTGAAAGGAAAAAAATTGGCATAATATATGCCTATATGCTAAACATATTTTCAGCAAATATGCTAACATGCAAGTTCAGAATCTTTAGGTTCATGCAAAAATAAGAAAATGAAAACCTACAAACATGAAAATATACCCAATAAAAGTAAGTGCAATATGTTTAATTTGATATTCCATTAATGATTTAGCTCTACTATCTGATTCAATTGAGGAAAAATGAAGGACAAACTCTCTCTCTCTAACTATTTTTATAATTTATGTAATAAAAACTTTGAAATCTAAACCCTCAAATTACCATAAAAAATAATATTTGAAATTTGAATGTTATAGTTGTAATAACGTATAAATTTATGAACTTATCGTTAGACATAAATTTTAAAGAGTCATCACCAATCTTTTTTATTTAAGTATGATTAATTACCTAACTGAATCTGTTTTTTTTTTTAAATTTATCACAAACTTAATTCAGATATCTTTAGAAGATATATTTTAGTATATGAAACTATATCTAAGTCCAGAAGTACAATTACATGTGAAAAATGTTATTACACCCTTACAACACCTATCAAAGAATGATACCAATTTGATTTCATGTTATCCAGGCCTTAAAATGTGTTTGTATTTTTACTGAATAATTTAATTATTGAAAATTAGTTTTAAAATTACTCCAATAATTTGATAGCAATTTAAGATAACTTTTTCATTTCATAAGTATTTATTAAAACTAGTGTCTTATTCTGAAAAGGTTACATTATCAGATTCATTAATATATTTTATTTAGGAAACAATCAATAAAATATTCTAATAATTTGATAAGATTTTACTTTGATCAGATCTCCCAATAGTTTGATGAGATTTTATTTGAAAATCATTTATGAAATTCATTTTAAGAAAACTCACTAAATCTTATAATAGTTTGGTAAGATTTAGTTCAAGATTTAAATTCTCCAATAGTTTGGTAAAATTAAAAAATTTATTATTGTTATTATTATTATTATTATTATTATTATTATTATTATTATTATTAAGCTCTCCAATAATTTGGTAACACTTAATTTAATATTTAAATCATACAAACGTCTAGTAGGATTAAAAAATTATTTTTCATAACATTTTATTAGAAAATTCTCTAATAGTTTCCTAGAATTCATAATTTTAAAAAAAATTCTAAATTCATGAAAATCTTCCAATAATTCAGTTGGATTCATGAATTTGATTTTTTTTATTTTATTTAAACTAAAATATTTTTATTTAAAAAATAAATAAAATACAAAATGTAAAAAAAGGAAAAAAAACCAAAATTGCTATGGATAGGCTCAACGACTTAAAAGATCAGCTTGGATTAGCAACATAGAACTAGCTCCGAGTGGGTCAAGAGCCTGAGTCATACGTCGGTCCTCAGCAAGGGATGATCAGCAGCCCTTCTTCAGCCTCAAACGACACCGTTTTAGATAAGCATTAAAGTCTGTAATTTTTTCTTTTTTATCCTCTATCAAGGTTCTACTATCAAATTATCCCTTCTTTTTAAAACCCAATCAAGAACGCCATTACTTGTACCCAGAACTCAATTGAAAGCCACCATAGCCTTCACCAGTTGCTACCATTGTTTGCCACCACCACTGCTCACTGAGCCTGTGTCAGAAACTCATCTTTCAAATCCTTATTGCAAACCTTTTTCTAGCCTGAAACCTCAACCAAGGACAACCATTATCTTAACTCAAAAACCAGCTGTTATGCTATCAATCTCACCTATATAATTTTTTTTGCAAACTAAAACCAAACTCCAAACACCTAATTCTAACCGAAACTCCCAAGAAAAACCTTTGTCAATTTTTCAATCTTAAAATGTGATTGCTTTGATTCATATAATTATTGTGTCTACACTTGTTGCTTTAGTTATTGAATTTTTCTGTTTTAGTTTGGATTTCTTCTGGCTTGTGTTTGTAGATGCTCTATTTGTGCATGGGTTTAGTTCTGGGTATGAGTTTAGTGTGTTGGTGTTTGTTAGGTTGAAGCTTGCCTTAGGTGAATTGGTTTTTTTTTTTTTTTTTTTTTTTTTTTGCTTTTTTGGATTGTTGATTTGGTTAGGTTGAGGCTTGTTTTGCTATGGATAGGTTTGGTTTGAAGCTACTTCATCGTAGGACTATGTAAGGCTAATTCTATTTTTTATTCTACTTCTGTGTATGAGTCCCAATTGTTATTCCTTTCCCTATTTATGAATTGCTTAAATTGATTGCCCCTTTGGTTACTTGTTATTGTCTCTATATTGATACCCTTTCCTTGGTTTATTAAGGCCTTCTTCTGTGTTACTTCTTGCTTGAGCTTGCTTCTTTGGTCGAAGGTTGCTTTTTGCTTTTTAATTTATCAATGCTTATTTTTTGCTTGGATTTCCTTGGATTTAGGCTTAAGTTTGATGAATTGGAAAATTGCTATTGATCCCTATTGCCTGTGAAGGATGCTTTTTGTATGTTCTCGTTACTGCTTTCAATTGTTCAATTCTGTGCTTTAAATTACTTCTCTGTTGAACTGCTGGTTAGCTCTTTGATTGAAGTTAGTAATCTTGCCAAATTGCTCATTACCCTTGTTGAAAAAATTTTGCCATAATGGCTTCTGATTGTGAACTGAATTGTTGTTAGGCCCCCTTTTATTATGTATGATTACTTTTTATTTATAGTGATTCAATCCCTTTTTAATTTGAAAATTCAACCGAATCTCTGATTTAATTATAACTAAATTTTATACATTCTTCATTTTTCATGAAGATTAAGATAAACAAAATCCCTAAAATCATTCAATCATTAAATTTAATAATCTACCATTTATTTTCCCTAGCAAAAATTCCACGATTTTCAAACTTTCTATTTCTTTTGGTTTTCCATTTTTTTTAAACTTTGACTTTTGACTTTAACTTCTAATAAAAATCAAAATTAAAATAAAAAATCAATATTAAAATTAAAATTAAAATTAAAATCAAATTAAAATTCTTGGGTTTTGATCCTATTAGACTAAAGCTTTTCAATCAAGGCCTAATTTACGGTTAAAAGCCATTTTAATTACAAAAAAATTCATGAACAAAATAGGGTGTTTATAGTTATCTCTCTTTATGCATTTTCTATGAAACAGAAATTACACAAAAATGTAAATACCTATTATATATGGACCCAAATTATTCAACTTTTTTCTTTGTTTTTTGTTTTTATAAAAACTTTTCGAAAACAGAGGTACCCCATTATAAAAATCCAGAGTTCCTTTAATACGAAGGCACACAACTCTAAAAAAGTTAAAAAAGACATCCCAAGGTTTTAATACCATGCTTGGAGGTCTTATAGACCGTGTTTGAAAAACTGAGAGATTGTATTTGGATGTCTTACAAATCATTTCTAACATTGACAAATGTTCCTTTAAAAAGGTATGTGGAGGTTTTAAAAGATAATACCCGGAGATCTTATAAATTATATCCGAAGATCTTATAAATCATGCTCGAAAGACTTAGAGACTACACCCAAAGGTTTTACAAATCTCAACTCTAAAACAGATTTAGCTTGAAAAACTTACGAATCTTACTCAGAGGACTTAGAAATTTGTCATAATGTATAGATTCGTAGACCTATCGCTAGACATAGATTAAAAGAATCACCATTAATATTTTTTGTTTAGGTGTGATTGACTACCTAACAGAATCTATCCCATTTAAAAAGGAGTCTCAATATTGACTTAGGCATCTTTAAATAGTAGATTCTAATTCACAAAATCAAATTTTAGGTTCGAGAGAACGGTTACACATGAGAAAGGTTATAGCACCCTCACAACGTTTATCCAAAAGATTGTACCAATTTGACTTCAAATAATCTAAGCCTTAAAATATTCTTATAATTTTACCAAATCATTTAATTATTAAAAACTAATCTTAAATTTGCTCCAATAGTTTAGTAACAATTTAAGATCATTTTTTCACCTCAAAAGTATTCATGAAGACTAGTGTCCCACTCTGAAGAGGCTCAATCATCGGTTCATTAATATATTTTTATTCAAAAAAATAATCAGTAAAATATTTCTATAGTTTGGTAAGATTTACTTTGATATAGATCTCCCAATAATTTGATGAGATTTTATTATAAGATTGTTTTTTAGAAAATATATTAAATCTTCAAATAGTTTGGTAAGATTTAATTTAAGATGTAAATCCTCTAATAGTTTGGTAGGATAAAATATAAAATATTTTATTAACAATATATATTTTTAAATTAATTTATAAAGTTCTCCGATCTGTGGGCAATGTTTTTTTTATTTATATATATATTTGAAATAAATAAAATTATAAGGTTTTTCAATAAATTGGTAAAACCTTATTTTTCAAAAATAATAATTGCTTTCCAATTTGTTGGTAAGGCTTTTATTTTAATTTTTCTTTTTATATAAAAATGTTTTTTTTAAGAATACAAAAATCAATAGATAAATAAATAAATGAATGAATAAGTAAATAAAATAACATACAAAAGAAAAGCAAAATTACCTTCAGTTGACTTGGCTTGGCAATTGAAGAAGGTGGTTACAAGTACAAATCAACTCAAGCAACTTGGAACTTGGCTTCCAATGTAGCTCGACTCAGTGCAGTAGAAGGGGAAATAGGTCAAAACCAAGTTGCACTGAGAGTCATGTCCATAAAACTAAATCTAGAGATCCTTAGAATGCAAAACCCTACAGAAATTCAAGCCCAAAAACACCAAATTCTAATTCTAGAAAATCTAAACAAATCAAACCCATAACCTAAAATTTCTTGGTTGTTAAATAAATTTCTCTCTTTTCTCCCTAAGTTTTTGTATGATCTTTTTCTCCCCTTTTTTTTCTCTCTCAAGAGTTTCTATATATATCTTTTTTTTTAATGATCCCCGTCTTTGTGTGTGGTTTATTTATTTATTTATAGGGATTGAATCCCTTTAATTTTAAAAAATAAATCAAATTGATTATGATTTTATTACGATTTTGTAATCTGTGATTTAATTTTAAGGTTCTCTTTTTACGAGATTTGCATGAATTAAGCTAAAATCACTTGTTTTTTGATTTCTCTCTCTTTTTTTTTTTACTTTTTTTTTGAAAATAAGTAAAATCAAATCAAATTAAACTAAAATTGAAAATTTTCTTATTGGGCTTGAAGCTTTCTTTTTTGTCTTAGAAAAATCTCGGACAAAGTGAGGTGTCTACAGTTACCCTTCTTTGTATAGTTTCTATAAAACAGGAATTGCGTAAAGACAAAAGACATCTATTTTTTTTGGGTTTATAAAATCAAATTGAAATTCAAAGTTAAAATAATTCAGATGAAGTCAAATTAGAATGTGAAAATGACTAAACTGAATCAAAGTAAAAAATGAATAAGGTGTGCCAAAATAAAGATAACCATGATTGAGTCATGAGTCAAAAAATTAAATAACCTGGACCGAACCAAGGTCAAAAATGAATAAGTGAAATTGAATCATCAAAAAATATCCTAAATCAAGCTAAAGTAAAAAATGATTAACCGAGATTTAACCGTAAGTCAAAAAAATAAAATAACTTGTATCGAGTCGAGGTCGAAAATGAGTTACTGATATTGAACCATAAGTCGAAAAACTAAAATAACCTAAATTGAGCCAAGGTCGAAGATGAATGACTGGCATAAAACCTCAGGTCAGAAAAACTAAAATAACCTAGAACGAGCCAAGGTCGATTATGAATGATCGAGATTGAACTGCAGGTCAGAAAAACTAAAATGGCATTGATTGAGCCGAGGTCGAAGATGAATGATCGGGATTAAACCGTAGGTCAAAAAAATTAAAATGACTAGACTGAGCTAAGATCGAAGATGAATGACCAAAATTGAACCACGGGTTAGAAAAATAAAATGACCTAAACAGAGTTGAGGTCAAAGATGAATGACCAGGATTAAATTGTTAGTAAAAAAAATGACATGGATTGAGCCGAGGTCAAAATGAGTGACTAGGGCTAAACTGTAAGTTAGAACAATAAATGATCTAGGCTTAACTAAGATAGAAAATAAGTGACTAAGATTGAATCGCAAGTAAAAAAATAAATGAGATGGACTAAACTAAAATCAAAGATAAGTGACCAAAATTGAACTACAGGTCAAAAAATAATGACCTGGATCAAGCCGAGATAAAAAATGAGTGACAAGAATTAAACTGTAAGTTAGAATAATAAATAATATGGGTTAAACCAAGATAAAAAAATGAGTGATCATGATTAAACCGTGGGTTAAAAAATAAATATTCTAGACTGAACCAATTCGAAAATGAGTGACTACGATTGAATCGTAGGTCAAAAAAATAAAATTCAAAATTTTAGCGTGAAATCCAAAGATTCACATTTTGAAAATTCAAAGATTTGTAAGGTTCCATAACAAAAGTTAAAATTTAGAGGTTCACACCTAAAAGTTGAAAGATTTCACAACCAAAATTTTAAATGTTCTCATCAAAAAAATTTCAAGGTTTCAATCTAAAATTTCAAAGATTCTTATTTTAAAAAAATATTTAGAGATTCACATCAAAAGTTTTAATGATTTGCATTCGAAAAATTAGATATTCACATTCAAAATATTTAATGATTCACATTTGAAAAATTAGAGATTTATATCCAAAATTTCAAAGATTCAAAATTTTTTAGATTTTCATTTTAGAAAAAAGCTCATTTAAACAAAAGCTTTATGACTTTAAAAGATTGAAAAAATTTCCTTATCCAAAAAATCTCATCATGAAATATCTTTCTCATTTGAGTATTTAAAAGTAAAAAATTTTCTCCAATAAAAGTCAAATTCTTATGTGCGCCAAATGTCATGGTGCAAATATCTTCTACATGTTGCAAATGTAACAATCTAGATTCTCACTAAATGATGTAAATGCATGTCTTAAACAATCATGTAAATGTCATACTAAGATTCAAATATTTTTTACATGATGGAAATGCATACTCCTACCATGATGCAAATGTAATTATCAAGGATTTAAATATAGTGTAAATACAATGTATGTAATACAAATGTTACTAAATCAATGCCATAAAATTTCAGTTGTGGTAACAAAGTTCTCAAGACTCCACCATCTCATACATTTCTTCTCCACTTCTTAGTATTAACAATCTCAAAATAAATTTCATCATTCAATCCATGTTGTTTTCCCTATTTGGTCACAACTCACAAGTTATGTTGACCAATCCATCATTGTATTCACACTGTGTCACCTTATTTGCCATTTTTAAATCATTTTCTCAAGCTTCTTTCACTTCTTTCATCTTGGATTTCTTTCAAAAGAATGAAAAATCTTTATGAACATTGTCATTCATTTGTTTATCATCATTCAGATTTGTGATAGACATGATACATTTACTCAATTCATCAGGGCATATCCACTAGGTAAAGAATAAGAAAAATTAGTTTTCATTATATATAAAAAAAAGTAAGGTTAAGAACAACTCAAAGATGAATGAAAGCAAAATGTTGTGATTGTGTAAATGGGATATCAACATCTAGAATAATTATTGATAAGACAATTTTGAACTCTAACTCAAAATCTTTTTTCAAAACACATTCGATTGATATTCTCAATCTTTAAACATTATCCATATCCCTGGATCTTCAAATAAAGCTATATTTCCAAGTTTCTATCTTTACTTAAATCGCCCTCTCAAGGTTTTAGTTTAAGTCTTTCTCTTTCTTTTTTTTTCTTTGTTTTATTTTTTTTTTCATTTTTTTACACACCTCTTTCTCATCTTTTTTTTTTTCATTTCTCTTTCCCCTTTATCCATCAATGACACTTTGATCAAAGTCTTAAATAATGCAATGGCAAATTTACCCTAATTCAACTTATGATTCTCCAATTCAAGCATTCCATTTCAATCAAAATAGACTTTTAAGGGATGTAATGTAAGTTAGAGTGAGAGGTTATGAAAAAAATAGATAAAACAGGCCTAAATTGTATTTAAAGGGTTATCAAATCAAGAATAATTTTTTTTATGTAGAACACATTGTCATTTTACCCAATCAATTTTTTTCATTTTTTTCTCTTTTTTTCATTTTTCTTCTTTTTCTTTCATCATTTTTCAAGAAAAATTTGAGCACAAAAGGGCTTTGCCCCTGAAACAAGCTTATCAAATTTTACCCCTAATGTGGGGTAATCATTGGTTATGGTTCCTTAAAAAAAATTTTCAATAGGCTCAAATGGGGTAATAAGATAATTTTACTCATTTTGTGAAAAGTAAAAGAAAAATAGCCATTTATCATTTTAAATATGAATACTCTCAATGGAGAACATTTATTGACTAAGAATAGACTTGTGAATGAACAGTTATAATGATCATGTATTGCATCACTTTCACCTTTTAATAAGCCAAATTTTACTAGAGTTATCTTTTTTTATTCAGTAGTCTCAATGAATCAACAATCTCAATTTATCAATCATATCATCAAAAATGATGTTTTCAAAATCAAATCTTGAATTATTATAATAACTATCTAAACATTCATTATTTAGAATCAAAGAATAGATATGGGAAAAGATATGAAATGGTAAAAGTATATAATGATGATTCACACAAAAAAGAAAATGTTATGAAAATGCATCAAATCTATCACTTTTATTAAAATGATGAAAAATAATATGAAATCCAAATACATAAAAGAGATCCATATTCTCAAGAAATCTTAAGATAGTAAGCAATTTCAATCAATTTTTTTCAAAATCATGCCCCTAGATGATTGGGCAAAGAGTCTTTATTGACATTTAGTTCTCCTAATTCGTTAAAGCTCACCAAGCTTGCTAGGTTCAAATTTTGCACCTTGTGCTTGAAAGTAAGGCATGTTTTTATGAAATGACCCACATTCTTAACAAAGTTCTTTGTTATGTTCCTTATTATGTTCTTTGTTATGTTCCTTATCATCTTCTCATAATAGGGTGCTGACGAACAATACAATAATTTTTTCTTAATCAAAAGAGGTTGAACTTAAGCAGTCATATCCTTCCATTATTAGACATATTATTTGAAGGACTTTGTTACCTTTGTCTCTATGCTTTGTAAAGAAAGGGGATCAGAGGCCAAGTCTATAATGTGATGGTACTAATTAATAAATGAGTGGATCAAGAGCTTCTATGTTCAAATATGGACCCTGTCTAATTGGACATACTATCATACAGCAAATTTAGTAAGGTCGTCTTAGAACACATATATGAGTAGCTTTTCGTCATTGATGTGGGCAGCCATTTTTTGATAATACATAGTAACATGTGTAATCAAGCACTTAGTACCATTATACTTCTTAAATTTAAGAACCTTAAACTTTGACGAGATTATAACATCTAGGACCAAGCAAAGGTTGACTGCATCCATAGAGCCATAAAAGTCTATACCTTTGACAACTTGTAATCTCTCCTCTAATAAGTTCATCTTATGTTTAGACCTTGAGTCCTCTAAACTTTCAACCATATTTAATTTTAGCTTTTTGTTCTCCTTAAAGTCATTTGAGTTGGGGACTATAACTCACTTTACTACTTTTTTAGTGAAGATAAGATTAGCAAAACTTTAAAATTGCCTTTGAATTAGGGCAGATGGCATTCTTGTGTAAGTGTACCCTACAGAGAATGTGAACTGCTATGGTGATGTGCCTTGAATGGATTATGCTTGATATGGGCTATAGCTAGAAAGATACAGAGGTTCAACAACATCCTACAATGAATGGTCTTTAGGTCTAGCCCCTTCCTCTATAGTATTCCTTTTGTTCAGCTTGCTTAGCTCTTCTAAAATTTTACTTAACTCTCTTTTAAGTTCTTCTTGGGCTCTCTCCAACTTCTTAATGCTAATTGCATTATCTTGTTCCATTCTTCTAGCTTGAGCCTAAGTATTGTACTTATGGTGAGTTAGTGAGCTATCATTGAACCTTAATTTTCCATAATTAAGGTACAAATTTAGAGTGATGTTTATATGACCATCAGATTATGCATGAGATTGAATGTAGAGATGCATAAATTAAATAAGAAAGATTTAATGATGTAAATGCATGCATATACAATAAAAAAAATTGTTAGTAAACATCATATATGTAAAGAACAATATAATATATACAAAAAATAACATAAAGGGTTAGTATGCAAAGAAAATGTATAAATTTACAAGTAAAATAAATGTCCTATCATGTATCCTATTAAGGATTTTCTAACATATGAGAAAGTATGGCACTAACTTAAGTTTGGACCTTTAATGTTTACTTATATGCTACGTTCAAAAGTTTGATAGTCTAAGGGTTTTCAAATTGTTTTTTACATTATTGTCCATTATAGACTAATAAGGCATCCTAATCTTCACCCATTTTAGGCTACAAGCAGAAATGGTTAAATTTGAGTGGGAGCTTTTCACTAGCCCATGTGGAGACATGAAATCTCACAAAAGGCATAGGTATTTTACTCACTTCTAGGGGATAAAACTTAGGTGTAGAGCTTATGTTATGCATGTGCAAATAAATAACAGATATATGAAAATGAATAAATAAATAAATTCTACAAACAAGGAAAAAAATCTCAAATTTATTAGGTTAGGCTTGGATAACAAGAAATTATTTACTGGTCTAACTCTTGATTTTCTCAATAGAGTCGCTAAACTATCATAAGGTATAGATCCATAGACTTATCGCTAAACATAAAGTAAAGGAGTCGTCACCAATCTTTTTTGTTTAGGTGCGATTGGTCACTTAACAGAATCTGTCACATTTAAAAAAAAGTCCTAAAATTGACTTAAGTATCTTTAAATAGTATATTCTAGTCCACAAAATCAAATTTTAGGTTTAAGAGTGTGGTTACGCATGGAGAATGTTATAACACCCTTACAGCAGCCATCCAAATGATGGTACCAATTTAATTTCAAATTATTCAAGCCTTAAAATATTCTTATAATTTTACCAAATCATTTAATTATTGGAAACTAATCTTAAATTTGCTCCAATAGTTTGGTAGCAATTTAAGATAATTTTCTCATCTTATGAGTATTCATAAAGACTAGTGTCCCATTCTGAAGAGGTTTCATCATCGGGTTTGTTAATATATTTTTATTCAAGAAAATAATTAATAAAATCTTTCAATAGTTTGACAAGATTTAGTTTGATGTAGATCTTCCAATAGTTTGGTGAGATTTTATTATAAAATTATTTTTTAGAAAATATATTAAATCTTCTAATAGTTTGGTAAGATTTAATTTAAGATACAAATCCTCCAATCGTTTGGTTAGATAAAATACAAAATATTTTATTAATAACATATTTTTTTAATTAATTTATGAAGTTCTCTCATCTATTGGCAAGGTTTTTTCATTTATATATTTTTTTAAAGAAATAAAATTATACGGTTTTTCAATATGTTTGTAAAACTCTATTTAAAAAAAAAATGATTGACTTCTTCCAATCTATTAGTACGGCTTTTATTTCAATTTTTATTTTGTTATATAAAAATGTTTTTTTGAAGAATACTAAAAACAATGGAAAAATAAATAAATGAATGAATAGGTAAATAAAATAACATATAAAGAAAAGCAAAATTACTAGCAGTTGGCTTAGGTTGGCAATTGAAAAAGGCGGTTACAGGCACAAATCAACTCGAGCAGCTTGGAACTCAGCTTCCAGCACAGCTTGGCTCAATGCAATAAATGGGGAATGAGTCAAAACCAAGTTGCATAAGGTTTAGGTCCAAAAAACTAAACCCATAAATCCTTAGAATGTAAAACTCTACAAAAATTCAAACCCAAAAACACTAAATCCCAATTCTAGAAAATCTAAACAAATCAAACCCAGAACCTAAAATCTCTTGGTTGCTAAACAAATTTCTCTCTTTTCTCTTAAGAGTTTCTGTATAATCTTTTTTTTCCTTTTTCTTTTCTCTTGAGAGTTTTTATATATATCTTTTTTTTTAAGGATTCCCCTATGTATTTAGTTTCTATTTATTTATAGAGAATGAATCCCTTTAATTTTAGAAAATAAATTAAATTAATTATGATTTTATTATGATTTTGTAATATGTAATTTGATTTTAAGTTTCTCCTTTTACAGGATTTGCATGAATCAAGCCAAAATCACTCATTTTCTGATTTTTCTCTCTTTTTTTTGGGATTTTTTTTAAAACAAGTAAAATCAAATCAAATCTAATTAAAATTGATATTGAAATTTTTCCTATTGAGTCTGAAACTTTGTTTTTTATCCTAAAAAAATCCTAGACAAAATGGGGTGTTTGCAATATTACATGTAAAGGTTTTACAAATCTCAACTCTAAAATAGATTAAGCTCGAAAGACTAACGAATCTTGCCTGAAAGACTTAGAGAGTACACTTAGAGGTTTCACAAATCTTGACTCTAAAAGAGATTCAGCTCGAAAGACTTATGAATCTTGCTTGATGGATATAGTGATCATGCCTGAAGGTCTTACAAAAGTTTTAAAAAGTATTACCTAAAGGTTTTTCAAAATTGATACCCAAAAGTTTTAATAAATATACCTTGAGGTAAAATCTTGTTCAATCTCCATATCAAAATTTTTTTTTTCATCGAAACTTTAAACTTACATCTTTTTCTTCTATCCGTAAAAAAATATGTAATGAATGCAACACATTAAATGAATGTGATACATATAATGCATGAAATGCATGCACTCTATACCATATGTCTTAATTGTGGTAAAATGATTTTTGAAACTTTTTTTTCTTTCATTTTTCATGAAATAGCCTCTAGACTGACTGACAAGTTCTTTTACGAAATAAAGCAAACATTCTCAAAACATTTTGATTCTTGAAAACTATTCTTCTTGTCTATTGAGTCCTTCTTCTAGTGGTCCCTTACATTTGGCATTCTTCTTACCCTAGAAAGAGCTCATTTATCATATCATTCACTTATATTCCCACGATAAGCATTGAAATTCAAGAATACTCTTTGAATCTTTTTTAAAATTTTTAAAACTAGCACTAAAAATTGCCTTACACAAATATCTTCTTAAAATGAATGAATTTTGCACATGTGATCACATCTCTTAAAATTGATTGTAGACACCTAATTTGTTCAAAACAATTTAACACTATTGATCTAGACTCGTTTTTATACAATTGTCCAATTTTTTTTATTTTTCAAGCCTATTACATGATTTATTTTATGAAACCTTGAAACGAAAACCAAAATTGGTAATTTAAGTTGGCCCATCTTAAAGGCCTATTTAAAACCCAAAGTGTGGTCCATAATGTGGCCCTTTTAGAAGCCTTTTACAAAGCCCAAAATAAAGCCCAAATGGAACCCATAGTGTGGCCCATTATTCGGCCTAATAAAAAAAAGGGAAAAAAAACTTGAATGGAAAATGAAAACCTAAATGACAAGGTGCTTGAAACATAGGATAGCTAGGCATTAGAGAAAATCTTATCTTTATTCACGTGAGGCCTGAAACTTGTATGGACCAAAGAACAATCAGTTAAAAATAAGATAAATTTACTATAAGAGGGAAAAGAGGATAGCATTTGCAGCAGATAAGGAAAAAGACATGGTTAGTGGTTGGCCAAGTTAGTGGTAGAGTAATGGAGAAGAGAAGAAAATAACAGAAAGTAAAGATTGGTGAGAAAGTTGGTGGAGAGTTTAATAGGACGAGGCTTCTAAAAAAAAGAAAGGGTTTTTTAGGAAGGTTTCTGGTCAAGGTTTTTATGGAAAAAAGGTGAAAAATTGTTGAAGAAAAAGGAGAAAAGGAAAAAAGCCATAAAGAATGAGAAGAAGAGACTTAAAAAAAAAGAATAAGGAAAAAAAAGCCAAAAAAAAAAAGAACAAAGGAACAAAAGGAGAAAAAAATGGATGGAAGCTTAGAGTTTTTTATGGTAGAGAAGTAAACCAAAACTCAACAAAGGTTTGAAGAAGGACTGTTTTTGGCAAACCCAAAATTTTATTTTTCTTATGTTTGCACTAGTTCTTTTCCTTTTTCGGTTGTGGTTTGATGGTGTTTGCTTGCTTGGACATTAAAAGATAATTTTTTAAATAGCAAAAATCATTTATAAACAAGTGAAGAAAATGCTTTTGATTTTTACTTCCACGTAAAGCAAAACATAAAAAAAGAAAAAAAAGTGGAGTAACACATTCATATAGAAACTTTGGAAATAGTAAGGCATAGAGGAACAGAAGGATTACAATCTTTTCATTTTTGTTTTTTGATTGATCGGTGAAACTTATAGCTTTGGCTTGTTCATTAATTTTACTTTTTTTCCTATACATTATTCGCTTGTAGAAAATCTATGTCATTTTACTTTGAGTTTTACTAATGGTTTTCAGTTTTATGTCATTTTTATTTTTTGGGCTATCGATGCATTTTGAAACTCCATTCATCCTAATGATATAATGGTGAAAGGGTGATCTTCTTCCCATTTGGAATCCAGAGGCTTTTCAAAATATGAAACAAAATATGGTTTTAAAGGTTTTAAGTTCAAATGGAAAAGAATAACAAAACAAAAAAAAGAAAAAAACAGTTCTTCTAAGAGGTTCAGCGATTTTGACGTTTTTAAAGGATTTCATTTGAAAATTCCTAGACGTTTTGCAATTTCTATTCTTTTTTTTAATAAATGAAAGCTTATTGAAAACATGAAGAATCTAATAACTTTTCAAGATACAGCAAAAAGAAAAAAACAAAAGGGTTTCCAAACCCAATTTTCATCATTTTCATTCCTTTGAAAACTCACATTTTGAGTTTACTTTATTTTAGGTTTAAGGTTACAGAAAGAGATCCTTTTAAACAAACTATGAGTCTGAAGGCGTTGGAATTTTAGGAATCTTGCAAAGCAACAATAAGGTGTAGAAAGTTTTTTTTGGGATATCTTTTTTTATTCTTTTTTCCTACACTAGGAGCATGAAGCTCCATTATTTGCATGTCAATCGATTATCTGTTTCAGTATGAATGTATATGTGTGTTTTACTTAGTAATAAGCTAGCTGTTCAGTTTGGAATGAGGCTTAAGGTTTTCATGCCTATTTTTTCTACTACAAGGTGGCTGTTTGTAAAACATAGAAAGTTTAAAGCTCAGCTAAGGTTCCACCTTGAATAAATGAAAGCTTTCATGCCTATTTCATGTATATTTTTTTATTGTAATCTAGTTGCTTGTTTATTGGACAAATATGGGACTTTTCATGCTTATCTCTTCTGCATAGTGGCTAACTATCAAATATTAAGCTAGGTTACAATTACTGCCAAGCTTCCACCGTGAATCAATTGGAAAAGTTTAAAACTTCCATATCTTTTTCTTGTCCTACCTCCCATATGCCTATTTCATGCATGTTATTATTACAAGTTCCCAAGTGATCATTTATGGGGGAAAAAGAACCTAAAGGCTAAACCTTTATCCCAAGGCCCTACCATACATTTGTTTTTGGCTTTAAGTTTACTAAAGGTTATAGGCTTGATATAGGTTATTATACTAGTCTCTCATTTCATGCACATTTGTTTCACGTTATTAAAGTTTGATTAAGGTTTAAACCTCATGCATTATAATATTTTTATGTTTAAATTTTTATGCTTAATTTAATCTCATATAATTTGATCTTTCATGTCATAAATTATTATTATTATTATTATTATTATTGAGGCAATTTATTTTATTTGTACTCTAGTTTCATGTAAAAAAAGAAATAATAATAATAATAATAATAATAATAATAATAATAGTAAAAATTTTTAAGGATGAAATTTTAATGAAATTCAAGTAGTGATTATTTGAAATCTTTAGGTAAGAATATTTTTTTAAAAAAAACTACCAAAGTAATTGAGTGTTTAGAAAAATATTTAATATAAAAGATTTTCGTTCATTTATTTTCCTAAAATTATATTAGATAACGATAAAATCATATATAATTACTCTTTTAGTAATTAAATTAATATATAGTGCTACATGAATATTATGATTAACTATTTGTATCTTTCAAAAAAATTAAATTAAAAATTAATTAATTAAAAATGTAATAATAATGATTAATAATAATAGAAATTAAAATTAGGATTAGAATTAAAATTAAATAAGAAAGGTAAAAGTAAATGAAATATTCGAGGATGGGATTCTAAAGAAGTATAAGTAGATTTGTATGAAATTCCTAGGTAAGAAAGTTCTTCTTAAAATACCACCAAAGTATTAGGGTATTAAAAAACTTTCAATAAAAGGATGTCATTTGCTTTGTTCTCTTAAAAATTTTATTAATAATGGTTGTTGAATAATTAGGTGATTAAGACAAAATTAAAATGAGTAATGAAAATATAACATAAGGAAGATAGGTAGTAGATTTTTTTATATATGCATGTTGCATTTTATCATTGGTATTGCATAATCTAAAAGGTAATGGGAGTTTCCGATAATGGGAATCTGGGAAGTTCAAGTAATGATTCCTAAAAATTCCTTAGGTGCGATAATTTTTCTAAAAAAAACATACTGTCAAAGAATTAGAATATTTAGAATGATTATCAATATGAAAAATTCTCGTTTATTTTTCATTTTTAAAAATAAACTTTTCTATAATGCAATAACATCAAAAATTAATCCATGCACAGCATATTAAAAATATATAATAATAGTAATGAAAATTTCAAGGATGAGATCTTAAAGAAATTCGATTAGTAATTCTGTAGAAATCTCTAGGTAAAAAAGCTTATCTAAAATGCTATCAATGTATTAGAGCATTTAGAATAATTTTTGAAAATGATTTCTCATTTTAGTATAAAATGAATTTTTAATAAAAAACAGTATTTTATTTTAAGTTATAGTTATCGTATTTTTCAATCTGCTTATTAAATATAATATTGAATATAAATATGAACCATCAAGCATGAGATTTTTTAGAATTTCGAATAGCAATTCTTAATATATCTTTAAATGATAAAGTTTCTTTTAAATTGGAATATTTTCTAGAATTTTTCAATATACAAGTTTCTTATTTTTTTAAAACAAACAAAATAATAATAATAATAATAATAATAATAATAAAAACATGTTTTTTACTATAATAAAGAAAATTAAGGAAATTAATTACAATTACCAAAATTAAGACCATTTTAGACAAAATTAAAAGATAAGACACAATTAATTGGTACCATTTTATGATCATTATAAGGGTGTTAATTTTTTTTTGCGCGTAATTGACTCTCAAACCCAAATTATTTTTGTAGACCTAAAAAATTATTTTTTTAATAAGTATTAATTAATTTTAAAATTTTATTAAAAGAACAAGTTTTAATAGGTAACCAATCACACCTAGCAAAAAAAAATTAGTGACGTCTATTAAAATCTCTAGGTAAAAAAGTTTATCTAAAATGCTACCAATGTATTGGAGCATTTAGAATAATTTTTGAAAATGATTTCTCATTTTAGTATAAAAATGAATTTTTAATAAAAAACATTATTTGATTTTAAGTTATAGTTATCGTATTTTTCAATCTGTTTATTAAATATAATATTGAATATAAATATGAATCACCAAGCATGGGATTTTTTAGAATTTCGAATAGCAATTTTTAAGATATCTTTAAGTGAGAAAGTTTCTTTTAAATTGGAATATTTTCTAGAATTTTTCAATATACAAGGTTCTTATTTTTTTTAAACAAACAAAATAATAATAATAATAATAATAATAATAATAATAATAATAATAATAATAATAATAATAACATGTTTTTTTACTATAATAAAGAAAATTAAGGAGATTAATTACAATTACCAAAATTAAGACCATTTTAGACAAAATTAAAAGATAAGACACAATTAATTGGTACCATTTTATGAGCATTGTAAGGGTGTTAATTTTTCTTCACGCGTAATTGACTCTTAAACCCAAACTATTTTTGTAGACCCAAAAATTATTTTTTAATAAGTATTAATTAATTTTAAAATTTTATTAAAAGAATAAGTTTTAATAGGTGACCAATCACACCTAGCAAAAAAAATTAATGACGACTCCTTTTTGTTTTTTTAAAATTCATCTAGTGATCCTTAAAACCGTTATGATAGTTTAACGACTCCACTAGGGACGTTATTATTTTTAGAGAGTTAGGCTAAATGTTAATAATGTATTATCTTTAATTTTAGTTTAACGGTCTTAATTTGTATTTAACCTTAATTTCCTTAATTTTAAGTTTTTTATAATAATGATAATAATAATAATAATAATAACAACAATAACAATAACAACAATAATAATAAAAAGAAAGAAAATTTTTGCATTTTTTTCTAACCATGTTATTTATTATTTTATTTATTTTAGCTCATTTATTTTATTCTTCGTGTATATTATTATCGTTATTTTAAGGCACCTAGAATAAGAATTATAATACTCTGTTATCTCATTCACACCCAATACATTCATATCCTGCATGAGCCAAACATATAGTAAATCATAATAGCCAACCCTAGGTAGAACCATGCCATTATTTTGTAAAAATTACCTGGACTAGGACACAAGAGGAACATCCCAATATAATCTTTAATTGGTGTAGAATAGTGCAAATAAAACTAACATTTCAGAAAAAAAAAGGGAGAAAGGAGAAATAAAATATGAACATTCTTTTAATAAAATTTCTTTTTGACATATGTGTCGATTCCTCTAATACTTGTTCAAAATTTACATTTTCAAAAAAAAATTTCTAAAAAAAAAAGAGAAGTTTCTTTTAGCAAACAAACAAACACAAATGAAATTTTTTTTAAAAAAAAGCCCTTTTAGTAATCGAATCAAAAAACAAAAACATGAAAAAAAAGAAGGAAAAAATTTTTCTTAAGTCTTGGTAATCTTATGTGCTTGTTTTTTCTATAGAAAATGTTTTCTTGAATTATTATTTCTTTTTACAAGAAAAGCGAAAAAAAAAAAAAAAGAGGAAGCTAACAAAATGTGGTTTTCTTAATTTCTTTTTTAGACAAATTAAAAAAAAAAAGAAAAAAAGAGAGATTTTACCCATTACTCTAACCAAAATTTTCTTTTGAATTTAGAATCAAGCTTTTATGTATTCATTTTGTTTTTATGTTCCCAGATTTTTTTAAATAAAAAGACAAGTTTTAAAACTGATCAAGTTGTTTGATGGGCCTTGCAAAAATGTCTTGGCAACAAAACTTGAAATAAAAAGATGCATCTAATAAATTTTCTTTAGGGCATATTATTGGTTCAGTATTTGTTCAAGATTTGCATTTACCAGAATTTGCAAAAAAAAAGAGTTGTGATTTTGAATTTTATCCTTTGTAGTTTATTTAATTCTTTTTGTGGTTATTTCCATCATATTTCACATTTGAAAATAATAACATAGTACATGCACTCCATCTTATACCCAAATGTTAGTGCTAATTTCATTGGATTTGCATTATACATGCTTTGTATACCATGCATAAAATATGTTAGTGCATCTTATATGAGTATGTTTCATTAATTATATGCATGCCTCCCATTACTCATGTGGTATGTCATTGTATTTCATATATACAGAATCATGAATGATAGGATTCTATAAAATGTGCATTGTACAGATAGCATTTCATGCAAGCACATCATCTCTTATAAAATAAGACATTGCATTTCATGCATATACATTCACATAGTTTCTATTGTGCATATAGTGCATTTCATTTAAATGTGTCTTGCCACTCATATACTACGTCATTATGTACACTCAAAAAATGATATGATTCCTATTATACTCACATTATAGATACACTTCATTTCATGTAAATATATCCTATTACTTGGTGAACATACATGAAAAAAATATGATTATCATCAAACTTCAATATGCCTGCATTGCATTTCAGTGAAGTATGCCTAATCTTTATTGTACATACATTCATAGATTCATCATGGAAACATCATGCCATTCATGTATTCTTATAACATCCCATTATTCAATGAATAAAAAGCATTCTTTATAGGTGAAAAAAATGGGTCCTAAAGTTCTTGCAAGAAAAAATCATAATAAAGGAAAGTTTGATTAAGCCTAATTTTTTTCAAATTACTTTTCTTTTCATTTGAATTTGGCAAAAGCATCAAAAGGTTGAATATAAGACAAGATTAAGCATCTCAAAGTGAATAAGTCCAAGATGAAAAATAATAGAATTGAGCATCTCAAAATGAATAAGTCCAAGATGAAAGATAACATTGTGGACATGAAAAACATGGTTGATGATCATAGACAATATTTGCCTTTTCTAGCTTTGTAGCAATTCTTGAAAGTAAGTTATTGTTTCTAAAAAAAGAAAGGCTTTTAGTTTTTGGATTTTTGTAAATAATAGTATATTGATTAATTAGATTCGATTTGTAAATATTTTTTTATATTTTTTAACTCGTGTGTGATGTAAATTCAAAAAAATTAATTCACAATTATTTGAGAATAAAGTCCCATATAACCGGTTTTGGAGATCTTAAAAAAAATTCTTTTGGAAAAAAAATAATTCTTTTTAAAAGGAAATATACGTTTTTGTAAATTGTGAGAATTTCAAAGTAACTGGTGATTGCTATTAAAAAATAAATTTATCTAACACTTTCACACCTTTCCTTAACCACTTTTATGTTTCAATAATTTTGAATAATTTCACTCACCAGTCATAATTCTTTAAGGGGCATTAACTTCAACTTATGAACCTTGTCGTCATTTGATATATTGAGATAATAATATTTTCTTGGGCAATGAACAAAAGAGGTCAATTTTGAAAGTTCATTTTGAATTGTGAAAATCAAGCGAGATACTCTTTCAAATTTTTAATTATTAATTTAATGTGTGTCAAATTTTGCCAATTTAATTGAACTATCCAAATTTTTTCAATGACCATAGACACAAGAAATGCCTAAACTTTCTTTCTCAAGTGGCCCTTGTTTCACATCTTAAGGCACATTGACTAAAACAAGCAAAATTCATTCTTGCCTAAGACAATTTGTTTCATGCAGTAATACATTTTACTAAAAATGTCAGACAATTTGGAACCAAAATGAGCTTTTTTATCAATTGTGCGATCAAATTTGAAACATCCCATACAACTTGATTTTCATCGTCATAAAAACTTTAAGTGGAAAACAAGATGGCACATTAATCACACAAAAACGATTGATGGCTATAACACAAAAATAAAAAAAAAACCTTTTATCTCTTTCTTAAAATAATTTACTCTTATAACTAAGTGATCATGTTTGAAATGATGAATGGCCATCTTTCTCTGTCCTTCGCATATAAAAAAATTATACACTTGCTAACCATTTGAGCCTAATAAATTTCTTGTTTGCAAAATGAACCCCAACCAAGGATTGTCTTTTACACTAAAGGATAAAATAAGAATGTCTTCAAGAGCTCAATTTTAAGGGAAATATATGATATCGAGAACATCTAACATATACCTTGAAGATAATAGTTTAAAGTAAAAAGTGAATGAGGCTTTAGTTGGAATCCCAAGAATTCAAGAAAGTAAATTACTAAAGATAAAGTCAAATGTCTCAAAACAAAAGGAAAAAAACAAAAAAAATAGCAAAGAAAGACATGTATCTCAGATATGAGAGTTTGACGCAAAAAGTGAATGAAACTTCAGGAAAATAAAATTTAAGAAAGTAGAATGCTAAAGTTGAAGTCAAATGTTTTCAAAAAAAAGAAAAGAAAAAGCAAAGAAAGAAAAACATGCACCTCGAAGATAGGAGTTCGAGGCTATAAGTGAATGAGGTTTTTGTCAGAATCCCAAGTAAAAAAGATAAAATTTAAGAAAGAAGAATACTAAAGATGAAATGAAATGTTTCCAAAAAGAAAATAGCAAAGAAAAAAAAACACATGATGTTTCATCCAAAGAATGCTCTGTAAGATCCTTAGCCTAATTACCCTAAATAACATATTTTGAGCCTATTTATCAATTCTTTCAGAACCCTGAACCTTGACCTATATCACATACATTAAAAAATCTATTTTGATCAAATGTGAACACTTGAATTGAAAAGCTGTATCCTTGAAAATTTGTATATATTGGTTATTAATTAGCAAGATGTTACCAAGTTTTCATTGATTGAAAAATATAACTCTATGGTGAAATACCAAAAGAATTTCAAAAATTTTAAAGTTCTATCCAGAATAGAAAGTCATGTAGAAAGTCATGATGTAGAATCTTTTAAAGACTTTGCATTTCACCAAAGAATGAAAATAAAAAACCATCCTGTTTCTCTTTCCAAATCTTTTTTGAAAAAATAATGATTAGTTTTGATGCACATTAAAGTATCTCTTATGTAAGCCCAAGAGAAATTTTTGCAACCCTCGTCGAGTCTTCCTTAAAATATGCTCACCAATGAAAAATTGAATTGCAATCACCCCATCCATAAGCATTTCAAATAGTAATCATCAATCTGCAAGAGATTTAAAAGTTGTGTTTTTAATTTTTCTCATTGGTTACGAAAACACTCTATGTGGGATAATTTTATTATTACTTTGAAAATGTTTGGAGATTAGTTGAGCATTTTGTATAGAATACTGAGATTATTTTTTTATGAAAAGTAAATATTAAAAATTTGAATAAAGATATTTTTGAAAAAAAAATAAAAAAAGTCTTCACATTTGCATCACTTGCATCACATTTACATCATGAGAAAGACATTTGATCTACATGTTACAAAAATAAAAAAGACATTCCCATTTATATTACTTGCATTTGTACTGGCATGTACATCACGAGAATAACATTTAATCTGCATGTTGTAAAAACAAAAAAAAAAAAACATTCACATTTGCATTCACACTTGCATGTGCATAATGAGAAAAACATTCACATTTGCATTTACATCATAAAAAAATATATTCGCACTTACATCACTTCCATCTGTATCATGAGAAAGATATTTATATTACATCATCTGCATAATAACCAAGGCATTCGCATTTGCATCATAAGAAAGACATTTGTATTTGCATCATTGCATCTACATTATAGAAAAAGTATTTGTAGGGTCATTATATGAAAAGAACATTAGCATTTACATTACGAAAAAAAATTCACTTGTATTTACGTCAAGCATTTGCATTCTTGCATTCACATAGACATTCACATTTGCATCGTCTGATGAAAATAGACATTTGTATCATAATTGTGTTTGTCAACTTTGTAAATTAAAAATAAAAAAAAAGAGAAAAAGATTAAAAAAAATTGAGAAAGGGAAAAATGAAAGGAAAAATAGTAAAAAAAAGGGGAAAAAAGAGATAAGAAAGTCTATTATGAAAAAGATGACAGAAAAATAAGAAAAAAAAAATAGTTTGACAAAAGATTAACATGTCAAAAAAGTTTGAAGAGTTGAAAGAAAAATTATCTTCAAAGAGCAAAAGGGTTGTTGAAAAAATAAATGAAAAAAGATGAAATACAATACAAGATAAGACTTAAGCATAATCTAGCTGACATTCAGATCAAACTAGGCCTAGTTTAGCTAGCACCTAAGCCCAGATCAGCTGGCATTTTAAACCTAGATTGGCTGACACTTTAACCCTAGATTAGCTGACACCCAGATCATGCTAAGCCCAGATCAATTGGCACCTAAACTTAGATTAGTTAGCACTTTAAACCCAGATTAATTTACACCTAAGCCCAGATCAATTGGCACCTAAACTCAGATTAGTTGACACTTTAAGCCCAGATTAATTTACACCTAAGCCTATATTATATTAACTAGCAATTTAAGCCCAGATCAGCTGGAACCCAAGCTTAGTTAAGTTAGGACCTATATGATATTTAAGCCTAGTTTAACTGGTACCTAAACCAAGATTAGTTGGCACTTTAAGCCTAGATTAACTGGCACCTTAAGCCAAGTTTAGTTAGCACAGTTGAGATTTTAAATCTAGTTTAACTGGTACTTAAGTTTAGATTAGTTGGCACTTTAAGCTCAAATTAGCTGACACTTTAACCACAAATTAACTAGCACTTTAAGCCCAAATTAGCTGGTACTTAAATCCAATTTAACTGGCACCCAAATGACATTTAAGTTCAGTTTAGTTGGCATAGTTATCTGGCAATTTAAGCCCAGATGAGCTGACTCTTTGAGTCCAAATTGACTCGCACTTTAAGCCCATATTAGCTAGTACCAATAAGATTTAAGTCTAGTTTAACTAGCACCTAGATTTTAAGCCCAATGAAATTGGCACCAGTTAAAAAAAATGTTGTAATCAAGTTTTCTACCAAATTACTTGGTGGTAATATCTAAAGTTCAAAAAATCTTAAAAATTGAATTTTTTTTTTTACAAGCAAATTTTCAGAAAATGATTTGCAAGCTAGCACCCAAATCCAATTTAACTGGCACCCAGATGACATTTAAGCCCAGTTTAATTGGCATAGTTAGCTAGCAGTTTAAGCCCAGATGAGCTAGCTCTTTGAGTCAAATTAACTCCCACCTTAAGCCTAAATTAACTCGCACCTTAAGCCCATATTTGCTAATACCAATAAGATTTAAGTCTAGTTTAACTAGAACCTAGATTTTAAGCCCAACGAAATTGGCACCAGTTAAAAAAAATGTTGTAATCAAGTTTTCTACAAAATTACTTGGTGGTAATATCCGAAGTTCAAAAAAACTTAAAAATTGAATGTTCCCTTTTTTACAAGCAAAATTTCAGAAAATAATTTGCAAGCTAGCACCCAAATCCAATTTAACTAGCACCCAGATAACATTTAAGCTCAGTTTAATTGGCACAGTTAGCTAGCAGTTTAAGCCCAGATGAGTTGGCTCTTTGAGTCAAATTAACTCGCACCTTAAGCCCAAATTAACTATTACCAATAAGATTTAAGTCTAGTTTAACTAGCACCTAGATTTTAAACCTAACGAAATTGGCACCAGTTAAAAAAAATGTTGTAATCAAGTTTTCTACAAAATTACTTAGTGGTAATATCGAAGTTAAAAAAATCTTAAAAATTGAATGTTCCCTTTTTTACAAGCAAATTTCAGAAAATGATTTGCAAGCTAGCACCCAAATCCAATTTAACTGACACCCAGATGACATTTAAGCCTAGTTTAATTGGCACAATTAGCTAGTAGTTTAAGTCCAGATGAGCTGGCTCTTTGAGTCAAATTAACTCGCACCTTAAGCTTAAATTAACTCGTACCTTAAGCCCATATTAGCTAGTACCAATAAGATTTAAGTCTAGTTTAACTAGTACCTAGATTTTAAGCCCAATGAAATTGGCACTAGTTAAAAAAAATGTTGTAATCAAGTTTTCTACAAAATTACTTGGTGGTAATATCTAAAGTTCAAAAAATCTTAAAAATTGAATGTTCCATTTTTTAATTGGCATAGTTAGCTAGCAGTTTAAGCCCTAATGAGCTGGCTCTTTTAGTCAAATTAACTCGCACCTTAAGCCTAAATTAGCTCACACCTTAAGCCCAGATTAGCTAGTACCAATAAGATTTAAGTCTAGTTTAACTAGCACCTAGATTTTAAGGCCAATGAAATTGGCACCAGTTAAAAAAATGTTGTAATCAAGTTTTCTACAAAATTACTTGGTGGTAATATCCGAAGTTAAAAAAATCTTAAAAATTGAATGTTCCCTTTTTTACAAGCAAATTTTCAGAAAATGATTCGTAAGTCTTCTAGGCAAAATCTTAAATTCTTAAATGATTTTTAAAACCTCCAGGCAAAGATTTGAACGATTAGTAAGATCTTCAGATAAAATGTTTTATATTTTCAAAATTTCAAATCCTCTGATTTGAAGAACATTCATGCATGTTAAGATTAGAAAGACCTTCGGCACAATCTCTAAAATCTTTCGGTAAAACAATTTAAATTTTTAAAGTTTCAAAGTCTCTGTTTAATAAGAGCCATTTTCAAATAAAATTTTTAAAATTTCAAAGCCTTTGTTTAGGGAGAACCATTTTCAAATAAGGATTTTAAAATTCCAAAGCCTCTATTTAGAGTGAGCAATTTTCAAACTAGATTTTAAAGTTTCAAAGCTTCTGTTTAAAGGGAGCCATTTTTCAAAATCTTTAAAATGCCTCTATTTAGAAAAGCTTTATCAGTATTGAGATTTGTAAAACCTCTTAACATTATCTTATATTTTATTTTTGTGAAAAAATAAAAAAATTAATAATAATAATAAATGACAAAAATAAAAAATAAACAATCAAAAAAATCAAAAAAATTAAAAAATCAAAAAAATTAAAAAATCAAAAAACAAAACAAAACAAAAATAAACATTAATAATAACAATAACCAAAAAAATCAAAAAATCAAAACAAAACAATAACAAAACAATAACAAAAAAAATAACAAAAATAACAAAACAAAATGAAAACAAAAAAATAAATAAAAAATAAGAAAAAGAAGAAAGAGCTCTATTTCTCTCTGAAGTATCATCCGAATAAATTTTGTCTTTGTCTTTTAATTATTCTTTATTCTAAAAAATATGCAAAAATGGATAGTTGTAGACATCTAATTTTAATCGAAAGAATTTAACATTATTAATCCAGACTTGTTTTTATGCAATGGTCTAAGATTTTCATTTTTCGAGCCTACTACATGATTCATTTTACGAAGACTCGAAATGAAGACCAATGTTGGTAATTTAAGGTGACCCCTCTTAAAGGCCCATTTAAAACCCAAAGTGTGGTCCATAATGCGACCTTTTTAGAAGTGTTTTATGAAGCTTAAAATAAAGCCCAAATTGATCCAAAATGAATCCCAAATAAATCACATAGTGTGGCCCATTATTCAACCCAATAAAAAAAAGAGAGAAGAACCTGAATGAAAAATGAAAACCCATAAAAAATGTGCTTAGAAGCATATGATGGCTGGGCATTAAAAAGGATCCTATCTTTATTCACATCTGGCCTAAGACTTATATAGACCAGGGAATAATTAGCTAAAAATAAGCTGATGTACCATAAGGGAGAGGGGAGGATAGCACTTGCAGCAAACAAAAAAAAAACACAAGGTTAGTGGCCAACCAGGTCAATGGCAAAGTAATGGATAAGAGAAGAAAATGACAAAAAGTAAGGCTTAGTGAGAGGTTTAGTGGAGAGTTTAAAAAGATGAGGCTTATAAAGAAAAATAGAGTTTTTTTAACAAGGTTTTTTATTAAGGTTTTTATGAAGAAAAAAGTGAGAAGTTGTTGAAGAAAAAAGAGAATGAAAAAAGCCATAAATGAGGAGAATAAAAGAGTTTTTTAAAAAAAAGTACAAAAAGGAAAGCAAAAAAAAAAAAAGGAACAAAAAAACAAAAGAAGAAAAAAAATAAGGAAGTTGAGAGTTTTCTTTGGCAAAAAAGCAAGCCAAAACTCTACAAAGGTTTGAAAAAGTTTTATTTTCGACAAACCCACAGTTTTATTTTTCTTATGTTTGCACGAGTTCTTTTCTTTTTTCGGTTGTGGTTTGATGGAGTTTGCTTACTTGGACATTAAAAGATAATTTTTAAAACAACAAAAATAATTTATAAACAAGTGAAAGAAAGACTATGAGTTTTTACTTCTATGCAAAATTAAAAAAAAAAAAAGAAGAAAAAAGGAATAACCCATTCCTAAAGAAAATTTGAAAATAATGAGGCATAGAGGAAAGGAAGGATTAGAGTCTTCTCATTTTCATTCTTTGCTTAATCGATGAAATTTATAGCTTTGGCTTGTTCATTGATTTTAGTTGTTTTTTTTTTTCCTATATATTTGCTTGTGGAAAATCTAGGTCATTCTATTTTGGGTTCTGCTAATGGTTTTAGTTTTATGCCATTTTTATTTTTTTGGGCTATCCATACACTTTAAAACTCCATTCATCCTAATGATATAATGGTGAAAGGGCGATCTTCTTCCCTTTTGGAATCCAAAGACTTTTCAAAATATGAAACAAAAGATGGTTTTAGAGGTTTTAAGTTTAAAAGGAAAAGAACAAAACAAAAAAAAAATTAGTTCTTCATAGAGGTTCGACTATGTTGTCATTTTTAAAGAATTTCATTTGAAACTTCCTGGACATTTTCCAATTTCTATTCTTTCTTTTAATAAATGAAAGCTTAATGAAAGCATGGAGAATCCAATAACTTTTCAAGTTACGACAAAAACAAAAAAGAAAGGGTTTCCAAACCCAGCTTTCATCCCTTTCATTACCTTGAAAGCTTACCTTTTTAGTTTACTTCTTTTAGGTTTAAATGTTGCAGAGAAAGGTCTTTTTTAAGAAACCATGAATCCAAAGGCTTTGAAATTTTAGGAATCCTACAAAGCAACAATAAGGTCTAGAAAGTCTTTTTTGGGATGTCTTTTTCTCTTTTCTATTTTTTTTGCTACATCAGGAACATAAAGCTCCATTGTTTGCATGCCAGTCAATCATTTGCTTCAATATGAATGTCTATGTGTGTTTTATTTAGTAATAAGCTAGTTGTTGAGTTTTGGAAAGAGGCTTAAGGTTTTCATGCCTATTTCTTTTAGTGCATGGTGACTGTTTGTAAAAGATAAAAAGTTTAAAGCTTAGCTAAGGTTCCACCGTGAATAAATGAAAGCTTTCATGCCTATTTCATATATATTTTTTTATTGTAATCTAGTTGCTTGTTTTTTGGACAAAGTTAGGACTTTTCATGCTTATCTTTTCTGCATGGTGGCTATCTATCAAATATTAAGCTATGTTACTATTACTGCAAATTCTCCATCATAAATCCACTGGAAAAGTTTAAAGCTTGCATATCTTTTTCTTGTCCTACCTCCCATATGCCTATTTCATATCTATTATTATTACAAGTGCCCAGGTGATCATTTATAGGGAAAAGAAAGCTTCAAGGCTAAGCTTTTATCCCAAGGCCCCACCATACATTTGTTTTTGGCTTTAAGTTTGATAAAGGTTATTATACTAGTCTCTCATTCCATGCACATTTGTTTCATGTTATTTAAGTTTGATTAAGATTTAAATCTCATGCATTATAATCTTTTTTATGTTTAAATTTTTATGCTTAATTTAATTTCATGTAATTTGATCTTTCATGCCATAAATTATTTTTTTAGGTAATTTATTTTATTTGCACTCTAGTTTCATGTGAAAAAAAAGAAATAATAATAATAATAATAATAATAATAATAAAATAATAATAATAATAGTAGAAATTTTCAATGATGAGATTTTAAGGAAATTCGAGTAGTGATTCCTTAAAATCTCTAGGTAAAAATATTTTTCTAAAAAAATACTACCAAAGTAATGGAGTATTTAAAAAAATATTTAATACAAAAAATTTTCGTTCATTTATTTTCCTAAAATTATACTTGATAATAATAAAATAATATAAAATTACTCTTTTGGTAATTAAATTAATATATAGTGATGCATGAATATTATGATTAATTATTTGTATCTTTCAAAAAAATTAAATTAAAAATTAATTAATTAAAAATATAATAATAGAAATTAAAAATTAGGATTAGAATAAAATTAAATAAGAAAGGAAAAAGTAAATGAAATCTTTAATGATAGGATTCAAAGAAAGTCTGAATAAAGATTCTTATGAAATCCCTAAGTAAGAAAGTTCTCATTAAAATACTACCAAAATATTGGGATATTTAGAATGATTCTCAATATGAAAAATTCTTTTCTATTTTTCACTTTTAAAAACAAACTTTTCTATAATGTAATAGCATAAAAAATTAATCAATGTACAACATATTAAAAAAGTATAATAATAGTAACGAAATTTTCAAGGATGAAACTCTAAAAAAAAATTGAATAATAGTTGTTTAGAAATCTCTAGGTAAGTAAGTTTATCTAAAATGCGACAAAAGTATTGAAACATTTAGAATAAATTTTGGTAACGATTTATCATTTTAGTATAAGAAATGAATTTAGAACAAAACAATATTTGATTTTAAGTTATAGATATCATATTTATCAATTTGTTTATTAAATATAATATTGAAGATAAATATAAAGAATTGAGGATGAGATTTTTGAGAATTTTGAGTAGCAATTCTTAAGATATCCTTAGGTGAGAAAGTTCCTTTTAATATTATCAAAATATTATAATATTTTCAAAAAATTTTCAATAAACAAGGTTCTTATTTTTAAAAAAATAAACAAACAAATAATAATAATAATAATATGATTTTTTGCTACAATTAAGAAAATTAAGGAAATTAATTATAATTACAAAAATTAAGATCATTTTAGTTAAAATTAAAAGATAAGACACAATTAATTGGTATCATTTACGGACATTGTGGTGGTGCTAATTCTTTCCTATGCATAACTGACTCTCGAATCCAAGCTATTTTCGCAAACCCAGAAAATTATCTTTTTAATAAGTTTTAATTAATTTTAAAATTTTATTAAAAAGATAAGTTTTAATAGGTGACCGATCACACCTAGCCCAAAAAGATTGGTGGTGACTTCTTTTTGTATTTTTAAAATTCATTTAACGGTCTCTAAAACCGTTACGACATTAATAATTACTACCTTGAATGAATGTGATGAATCACAACTTGGTCTTTCCAAAAAGATGCAATGGTTTGGCACATCATAAAGGATCTTAGTTATCAAAGAAATTTGGCCACTGAATGAGAACAGGAATATCTTTTCATATCAGCTAACAAATGAAAATCGTCTTTTAAAATACAATCTATTTTGGTACTCCTTTCAGTTCTTGATATGTGATATTTTAATAAACGTCAAAACAAACTATGACAGGCTTAAAATTCAAGTTTGAAAGAAGAATAAGGCCAAAATTTTAGAGGGAAACTTCATAGTGAGTTGATCTCCTTGGGCTTTTAAAGAAAAATCTCCAACATTCCTTAGTTTATTCAAAATGCCTTCTTGGTGCTGCATAAAAAGTTATGAGTTGCTTCAAAGCTTTAATCTTGTTGTAAACTGCCCTTTTGGGTTTTATCCTAGAGCTTTATTTTTTTTTTTTTGGATTATTCCATCATTTATTTGAGCATTCAAAATTCATCTAAAACCAAATCATAACAATTTTCTAAGGAACAAGCTTTCAACTTAGGTATCTATATATGATCAAAATGAACTTTTAAAAGACGTAACATAAGCCAAGATTTAAGATTTTGAAAGAAAGGATAAATAAGCACAAAATTGTATTTAAAGGTGATCAAACCAATGATCATTTCTTTTCCAGAAGCATATTTTCTTTTCTCCAAACATGTTTTTTCACCTTCCTCTTTTCTGTTCTCTTTTCTTTTCTTTCTTTTTTTTTTCTTTTCTCTTTTTTTTTGTGCATGAGTTCAAAGTTTTTTGTACTCATCTTATTTCAAGCTTACTCTTTAACATAAGGCATTATTTTTTAACCCTCAACACAAGATCACATGCCATCTTGATGAGATCCCCACTCTTTTTTTTTACTTGCCCTCAGATTTGAAAGATGATCCTTAGTTAGGGTTCATCTAGAAAGAATAATCAAAAAGCTCAAAAGGGATAGCAAATGGATATTTTCTTCTTTAGTGAAAAGAATTTGAAAGACGATCATTTTTTAATTTCAATTATGGATACTTCTTATTGAAAAGCAGTTCTCAGGAGACAACTTATTTTTTAATTGATTTTAATTTCATTTAAATGTCTCACATGCATGATTTCACAATCAACTCTATTTTTTTTTTCAACTCATTCTCATAATGTATTTCAATAATATTTTGCAACATGTTTGGATGTTCATCAATCAATAAGGATATTTGGGACATCAAGTAAATTTGGTTTTTTTCAATAAATTTGACCCAAAATAAGGACAAAGGATTGTATGGTGAAGGATTGAAAAAAGGAGAAGAAAGTAGCACAAGTCAAAACATTGAACGAATTGAAAAAATATGGCTCATGGAATTTGGGTTGTAAAGTGTTTGAAATAGCCTTGACTTTTATTAAATCATCAAAATCCAAAAAACTTAGGAGAACACCTTAAAAGATTTACAAATTAATCGACCATCTCATCGCTCATAGCTCAAATAAAAATCAATAATTTTTAAAGTTCATTATGGTAAAATGGGTTGAAGTTCTGAAACTTTCATCTTTAGAAATTCTTAAAGTTTTTAATCTTCCAATTAAAAAGAACGAAATGTTCAAGGAAATGGCTTGAGATGCTCATTTCTGATAGTAATCACTAAATTTCTTAAGATTTTTTTTTCACATGCATATGTAGGAACCCAAACAATCAAAACTCATTAGAAACCAATGACTTCACGTTCGAGAAATCAATATACAAAGAAAAATCAACTATGATAAAGCAACTTTTCATTACTCAAAAAACTCTTAGGTCAAGGTGCCACTATAGATAAGACTTTCAATATTTTCTTATAACTGTCTACATTTCTCAATCGAGTGCCCAATTGCCTCTATTGCATTTTTTTGGATCATGAAAGATCCAAAATTTTTTATTGCATTTTCAACCATCTTTTCGTAGTACGAAGCTTTAAGAGTATTGATAAATAAGATTGTAGTTTCTTTTTCTATTAAAAGAGGTTGAATTTAGGTAACAACGTCCTTTCACCTTTAAGCATATTCTCTAAAGCTCTCAACATCTTATTTTTCCATGCTTTGTAGAGACAATCGATCTGAAGCCAACTCTACGATGTACTTGTACTGGGTTACAAATGTTCTAACCAATTCTTTTTACAAAGTGATGCCAGTTACTATCCAATTGAGCATACCAATTAGTAGCACACCTTGTAAGCCTATCTCGGAATACATGAATCAAGAGCTTGTCATTAAGAGGCATCGGTAGCCATTTTTCTATAGTACGTAGTGACATAAGTCTCTAGAAATTTAGTTTCATCATATTTTTCAAATTCTAAGACATTTAACTTGGGTGGAACAATCACATTTGGCATTAGGAAAAGCACTAATGCATTCATAGATCCAAAAAAATCTATTCTCTTAATAGCTCAAAACCTCTCCTCTATGAATCCATCTTATTTTTCGCACTTGAATCTTTTGTTACTTTAAATGAGTTTTTCTTCAATTTTTTTAGCTCTTTAAAATTGTTAAGGACTTGGATTCGATCAGATTTATCTCCACTCAAAATAGGAACGATGTATCCTTGAAGCTATCTTTGGATGGCTACTAAAGATATTTTAGGATGAGGGTATACCCCAAAAAATGATGCTTGTTGTGATTGTGCCTTTTGATATGCTTATACGCAAGCTTCCTCTACTTTTTTCTCTTTATTTAGGTTTTTCAACATTTCCATTATCTAGGCCAAATCTCCACTTATTTCATCTTGAACTTTATCAACTTTCTCAAATTTCTCAATCCAGCTATTTTTTTGGCTCCATAAGTGGCACGTAGATTACTTTGACGATTAGGCTCTTCAACCTTTATTATCACAATTAGAAATTAGGATGATGTTTACTGCAAATTTATGCAAAAAGAAAGAAAAAATGTATATGAATGGATACATGCATTGAATGCCATCACATAATAAAAAAAAATATATCTTTAATTAAAAATTAAAAATTATTCTAATAAGAATGCCCCAAAAACATTCCTAAAAAAATATCCTAAAATTTATTCCATGTTCCTATTTTTTAGCTTCAAAAACCTAATTTTGGATCATTTCTATCAAAGGGGAATACGCAATTCTACATATAGGTTAAGTCCATTATCGCGCACTATATTGGATTTGGAATTGACTCTACAAAGTCTCAAATTATTTCTCATATCATTGTCAATCATAGATTAGGAAGACACATCAACCCTTGCTCATGATTGGTTATAAAAAGAAAGGGTTCAATTCAAATAAGTATTTCGTTAGCCCATATAGAGACATGAAATCTCATGAAGGTATAGGTACTTTATCTCCTTCTAAAGAATAGAGATTAGGTGTAGAGCTCATGTTATGCATATGCAAGTGAATAATAGATATAACTAAAAAAATGATAAACAAATAAAATAGAGACAAGAAGAAAAAATTCTTAAATTTATTAAGTTAGGCTTGGATAACAAGAACCTGACTCTCGATTATCCCCAATGGAGTCGTCAAACTTTCATAACGTATGGATCCGTAGACCTATTGCTAGATATATATTTTAAAGAGTCACCATCAATATTTTTTATCTAGGTGTGACTAACTATCTAACTGAATCTGTCCCTTTTTAAAAAGAAATTTCATACTTGATTCCAGTATCTTTAAAAGGTAAATTCTAGTCCACCAAAATAAAATCTAAGTCTGGGAGTATGAATTCATGTGAAGAAGATTATAGCACCCTTATAACACCTATCGAATAACAGTACCAGTTTGATTTCGTGTTATTTAGGCTTTAAAACATGTTTATATTTTTACCGAATAATTTAATTATTAAAAATTGATCTTAAAATTACTCTAATAATTTAGTAACAATTTAAGATAATTTTCTCATTTCAAGAATATTCATAGAGACTAGTGTTTCACCCTAAAGAGGTTTCGTCATCAAATTCATTAATATATTTTATTTAGGAAACAATTATTAAAATTTTTTAATAGTTTGGTAAAATTTTACTTTGATGCAAACCTCTCAATAGTTTGATGATATTTTATTTGAAAATCATTTATGAAATTCATTTTAAGAAAACTCACTAAATCCTTCAATAGTTTGGTAAGATTTAATTCAAGATTTAGATCCTCTAATAGTTTGATAGGATTAAAAAATTTGTTATTGTTATTATTTTTTTAAAATTCATTAAGTCATCCAATGGTTTAGTAAAACTTAATTTAATAATTAAATCCTCCAATCGTTTAGTAGGATTAAAAGATTTATTTTTCACAACATTTTATTATAAAATTCTCAAATAGCTTGGTAGAATTCATAATTTAAAAAAAAAATTTAACCCATGAAAATCTTCCAATAGTTTGAGAAGATTGATGAATTTTTTTTAATTTATTTATACTCAACAATATTTATTTAAACAAATAAATAAAATATAAAATGTAAAGAGAAAAAAAAAACCAAAATTGCTTATGGCTAAGCTCAACAGCTCAAAAGACCAATTTGGTTCAGTAGCTCAAAACCAGTTCAAAGCAAGTCAGAAGCCTAGATCATATGTAAGTCATATGCAAAGGATGATCAACAGCCCTTTTTCAGCCATAAACAACACCATTTTAAATGACCATTAAAGTCTATAATTTTTTTTTCTATCATCTACTAAGCTTCTACAAATTAAACTTACCTTTTTTTAAAAAAAAACCTAGACAAAAATGACACCATTTGTACCTAGAACTCAGTTGAAGGCAACCATAACCTTCACCAATTGCCACTGCCGTTTGCCACCATTACTAGCGACTAAGCCCATGCCAAAAACTCCTCTTTCATATCCTTGTTACAAACCTTTTTCTAGCCTGAAACCTTAACCAAAGACAACCACTATCTTAACCCATAAACCAGCATGTTATGCTATCAACCTCATCTTTTTTTTTTTAACAAACTAAAACCAAACTCCAAACACTAAAACCAAACCCCAATCACCTAAATCTATCCAAAACTCCTAAGAAAAACCTTTTTCAATTTTTTGATCTTGCCATGCGATTACTTTGATTCTTATAATTACTATGTCTGCGCTTATTGGTTTGATTATGGAATTTTTCTATTTTAGTTTGGATTTCTTCTGGCTTGTGTTTGTAGATGCTCTATTTGTGCATGGGTTTAGTTTTGGGTATGAGTTTAATGTGTTGGTGTTTGCTGGGTTGAAGCTTGCCTTAAGTGAAATTGGTTTTACGATTTTTTTGGCTTTTCTATATTGTTGATTTGGTTGTGTTGAGGCTTGCTTTGCTATGGATGGGTTCGATTCAATGCTACTTCACTGTAGGACTATGTGAGGCCAATTTTGTTTTTTATTCTACTCGTTTTTTATTGTGCTTTTGTGTATGAATCCCAATTGTTGTGACCCTCTTTGTTTGTGAATTGCCCAAATTGATTACCTGTCTAGTTGCTTGTTATTCCCTCTATATTGATTGCCTTTCCTTGGTCGATTAAGGCCTTTTTCTATGTTGCTTATTTGGCTGGGGATTGTTTCTTGCTTTTTAATTTATCAATGCTTCATTTCTGCTTGGATTCGCTAGGGTTTAAACTTGAATGTGTTGAATTGAAAATTTGTTGTTGATCTTTACTGTCTGTAAACGATGCTTCTTGTATGTTGTCGTTAATGTTTCTTCAATTGCTCTATTCTATACTATAAATTATATCTCTATTGAACCGCTTGTTGTCTCTTTGATGAAGCTAGTAATCGTGCTAAATTACTCACCATCCTTCTTAAAAAAATTTTACCATAATGGCCTCTAATTGTGAACTGAATTATTGTCAGGTGACCTTTTGCTATGTATGATTATTATTTGTATATAAGGATTCAATCCCCTTCAATTTGAAAATTCAACCGAATCTGTGATTTGATTATAATATGATTTTATGCATTCTTTTTTTTTTTCATAAAGATTGAGATTAAAGAAATCCCTAAAATCATTTAATCATTAAATTCAATAATCTGCCATTGATTTTCCCTTACAAAAATTCCACAAGTTTCAAAATAATCATTAAGAGCCTACCTAAATATTGGAGGGCTTTTTAATAATTCCTTTTTAAAAAGGAATGTTATGCCAAAATTTAAGGAATAACATGCAAATTGTAAGTGGAGAAAAACTTTCCAAAATTTCACCTAGATATTAGAGAATTAGAAAATATTTTGAAACTAAATATTCCCATTTTATTACTAAATAAAATGAATTAAGTTTAAATATGTATTAGATGAATTTAATTAATTGCCTACATTTAATTTATATTTGTGTCATACGTCTGTTCCATATGATACTTGCTTACATTTCATTGCTTTAAAAAAATTAACAAATTGTGGGTTTTTGGAAGAGCTCTTTAAAAAATAAAAAACTAATATTCCTAAGTAAAAATAATTTTTAGAACTTCACCTGGATATTAGAAGACTTCTCAATAATTATTCTTTATGAAAGAATATTATGTGAAATTTTTTAGAATTAGTATGAAAGTCTTAAGCAAAAAAATATTTTTTGAAGCTTTGCCTAGATATTGGAGAATAAAAAAATGTTTCAATATTAAATATTTTCATCTTATTCCTAAAATAAAAGGTTTTTAAAAAGAAAAAAGGAATCATTTTTAAATATTAGAACTAAAAACATTTTTATTAATAGTTAGGATAACATATGATCAATTGGTACCTTTCTTTTTAATTGGTGCTATGTGGGTACTAATTCTTTTTCACGCATAACCGACTTCTGAACTCAACTTTTTTATAAACCAAAATTGTTTTTTTTTTAACTTTAAACTTATTTTATCGTTTTATTAAAAAGATAAAGTTTTTAGAAGGCGAATGACACCTTTAAAAAATATTTATGTCAACTCCCTCTTATTTTGAAACTTTTAAAATTTTCATCTAGCAGTCCCCAAATTTGTTATGATAGTTTGGTGACTCTACTGGAGACATAATTTTTTTAGAGAGTTAGACCCAAAATTGATCATATGTTATCTTAGATTTTGATTTAATTGTCTTAGTTAATATTTAAATTTGGTTTCTTTAATTCTGATCTTTTAGAAAAAATGTTCTGCATTGCTTCCATATTTTAATTGTCATTTATTTTACGTTATTATGTTTTTATATACTGTTCTTAATAAATTGTGAGGCATTTAGGATTAGGGTATTTTTGGTAAAGAAGTGTCAAAGGTTTGTTTGTTCTTTCACACACACGAGGCTTTATACTAGGGCTCTTACCTTTTTAGGAAGGAGTAAAATATTTACGCTTTCATAAGGTGGATACGTCTGTAATAGTTAGCGAACATTCTCACTCAAATTGAACATTTTCTGTTTATAGCATATAATGGGTAAGGATCAAGGTGTCTTACTACTCTATAATAGACAATGATATAAGAAACAATTTCGATACCTTTAAACGTGTAAATTCTAACTCGGTACATAGTGAACTTTAAGAGGCCAACCTATTTTTTTCTCCTCTTTTCAACTTTTTTCCTTTAAGTGGTCCGGTTTCATCGTCCATCATTAGTCACTATTGACAATCACCAACAGTTGTCAAAACCCCTTTAAAAGCCTTTTTTTCCTTTTTAGTCTTTATTTTTCTTATTGTGTTATTTATTTTTTGTGTATTTTGTTGATTTGCATTTAATTTTTTGTTTTTGTTTTTTTTGTATTTACTGATTTGCATGCTTTAAATTACTATGACTTTTTATTCATTTTTGGAATTGTTTGATTATTTATTATTTGATTATTTGTATTTTTTATTTTTATATTGTATTTTTTGTGTATTTTACTGATTTAAATTTTTATTTATTGTATTTTTCACATTTTTTTAATTTTTGTCATTTTATAATATTAGTTTTTTAAAATATATTATTAAAAAAAACTATACATATTGTGTAAAGAGCTAAACACATGTCAATCATAAACCTCAAAAAGGAATTAACTGATTTGTATTTATATATTTCTATTTAGTTTTTTTTAATTTGACAAATTCACATTTTTTGTTGTGATTTTTATTAATTTTTGAAATTTTTTATTACTTTAGTAGTATTAATTTTAAAAATATATCAATACTACTCTATATAGGAAGGATCCCTTAAAGATCCTAGCCTTGACACATGTTCATTACATATTTTTCTCTCTACCCGCTTAGTTTTAAAGGTTCTTTTGCTTAAAGTTTAAGTTATGTTGGCTAGTATTCTGGTATTAACACCTGAATGGTAGTTGGATATGTGTCTAAATTTTTTTTTTTAAACATCTGGCTTAACATACAACCACATTTTGTTTTTGTTTTGGATAAAATTTAAAATGCAAAAAAAAAAAAGGTCTAAACGACATCAAAACAAAAAAATAGAATGAAAAAAAAATGCAGGTGTTTCATGCACTTTTGTGGGTTAGTTTAGCAGGGCATCCATGATTGAATTTAGGAAGATTTCTTTTATTATCAAAACAGGTAAGGAAGAAAGATTACTAAAACCCTATGACTATAGACTTTTGACTTTGTAGTGATTAAGGGAAATTTAGGATGGGGCAGTATTACGACAAAGTTAATCAAACGAGTGTAAATGAAACGATGATGTGAAATGCTACCACAACGACAATGGTGGTTTCAATTGATCTGGAACAAACATCAGTACAGTCGAGTAATGACATTGTTAATGTTCCATCAGTGAAGAATACTCCAGCTAGATCTTTGAACCACAGTCTATGAGCTAAACCATACCCGCACAGGGTGTTTGCTAGTCTATTTCCTCTAGAAGTATCGCCTTCTCTGGCAAGGGCTTCAAAGGGTTTGACTCGAGGAGGTTTTTTAGACAACCTTTTCTATCACCTTCACTGGCAAAACATATAAAAGCATTGCTAGTTAAACGGCTTGGTAGGAATGAAAGAAAGGATCGATCCCTGAGGATCACATAACTAAGTCAAAACAAGCTCTCGATAAGAGCTTTGGTTATGGTAAGAATTTTAGAGCTAAGTATAAGATTGGAAAAGAAGTAGGATGAGGACATTTTGGTCACACTTGCTCTATTAAAGGTAAAACAAGTGAGCTCAGGGATCAACCCATTATTGTTAAGATCATCTTAAAAGCTTAGGTACAATGCTCTATTTACTCTTTTTCTTCCATTCGTACATTATTCATGTTTATATGCTCAAAAGGCAAGTTTTAATTGGTTTTTTCTTTTCTGTCATCAAAGGAAAACTAACTAAATATCTTATATTTCATTTGCAATTGATTACGATTTTGATCATTATTTCTCTTCTCTTTGGTTTTTCTTTGGTTTTTGCTATGTTCTTAAGGTATGCCCATATCATTTATCATCAAAAAGAGATTGTTTCATGTTTTTCCTTAAAACGTTTATTTTAGTATATGGGGTGTAATAATATACATCCTGAATAGGAAGGAAAAACATGCATAAGAAATGGCAATTGTTACTCAAGGTTGCATTGTGAAACCTATCTAGCAAATGGAAATGTAAAGCCCAGAGGTATTTGAATCCAACCTGTAAACCCACTTTGAAGCTCTGTACAATTAATCTTATTTCGACATTTTTGTATACATTTTGTTTTTTTTTTCTTAAGTTAGTACAAATATATTTTGTATTTAAATGATATAACATGAGAACCTGACTTTGATAGTATGTAATTTTAACCATTTTAAGGATGTCCAATTTTTTGTATTAATTAAATATCAAATTAACTAATTTGGTTATGTCTTTATTGACTTAAAGAATTATTATCTGTTGATAAAGGATATGAATTTGTATTTATATATATATATATATATATTTATAAATTAGAAAGCTATTAATTGTTGAAATATACAATATTTATGGGTATTAATCTCCGATTTGTAGGACCATGTTCTTGAATGTGAAAGAATAATTAATGATGGCTTCCTCAAGGGCCTACGAAACTTTTTTACACCAACTTTTATCAATGGAAGGTGATTTTTTAAGCCCATTTTATTAATTTCTTTCTAGATATAGTCAATCAAGAAACCAAAAACTACAAGAACTTAATTTGTTGTTATTTACATCTCATTACAAAATTATTATTGTAACCGAAAGTATTTTATTTTTATTTGATCAGGTAAAAGATTTATTTGAAAATTGAATTTTTAGTTCTCTTTTTAATTGTCACTTAGGTGCCAAAATGATTAACATAATTATTTTGATTGTATTAAGAATGATAAGTTTAAATGATACTTTCATTTTGGTAGCAACCAACTTGGACTTTTAGTTCAAATGTATGTAAAAGGACTTCCAAAACAAATAATAATAATCAATTTATCTTTTATGGTAGCTTTTTGAAATTTTAATACAAAGTTATCACTCTCAATTAAACCGGTCTCCCTTCTTAGAACTAATATTATCGAGGTAAGGAAAATTCTTGCATGTTAGTTTGATTAGTTGATTGACCTTTAAAATTAACCATTTTGACATTTGTTGTTAGTGCTTGTTATAGTTGCTTATATTTTCTAGGGAGTAATAAATTTTTTTTTTCATTTTTAGTAATTAATATTGTATTAAATTACTCTTTCTATTAGCTTTGGACCTATGCTTTCAAACTATTCATTTCATGTTAAAGTTCTTATTTATTTAATGGAAATAGATGATGGATTAAGGACTATGGAGTGCTTAAGAGGAAGGTTCCTTATAGAGAGACAAACTTCAAATACTGTAAAAGGAAAATTTCAACTTATGGTAAATAAGGTCAAGTTTTCTTTTATCAATTTAGGTTTTAAGCATTATTATTGACACAATTTCAACATGCTAATCTCTTAGGCAATTTTACTTTCTACTATTAATTACTCGTTATTGTGTTTGATAGATATTTTTTTACACTTTTTAAATATACTCTAAAAAATTTTAAAATGATTTATTTTTTGAAATTATTTGATTTATGTATACTACTTCTATGCCTTTAATATATTTTGTTGAGTATGTATTTAGAATTTGATTTTTGTTAAAGATGGAATATACAAAGGAAATAATTTAAGCTCAACAAGATGCATATGGCAAATTGTATGTTCCCTTTCTCTCACACTCTTTTTTTAATGGATTTGTTTCATATTCTCTTTTACTTAATTTTGGTAAATTTGAACTTTTCTTTGAAAGGTTATAATCCGAGTATTTGTTATTTGATTAGTGATAGTTCTTTTTCCTTAAAAGTTTTAGTTTGATTTTGGGTTTAATTATGGGAATTTGTAATTTTGCATCTTTGGTGCTTAAAATCACAAGCATTTAATTATATTGTTAGGAAAGGCAAATTTATTACATTTGATTACTTCATATTTTGTCACCATAGGACTATTTCAAGAATGAGAGGTTTGTCATCTTTTATATAGCCTTAAAGTTTGTTTATAGCATGCATCTTTAAGTCTTGAAATCATAAGCATTTAATCTTAAGTACTTATTTTATCCAAAACAACAAAATTTATTGCATTTGGTTATATACTTCATAATTTTCACCACATGATTGTTTCAAGAATCAAATACTACCACTAACTTAAGTGTATGCATTACTATATTTGCTAAGCACTACCAAATTATGATCTTCATGAAATAAGAAAATGTACAAAAAAGGACAACTGATCACTCTTAAGCTCTTAACTCAGGTTAAAGGATTGAACTTAAAAGAGGTCAGTTTTTTATTTTGTTGAACCTTTTGTTTATTATTAAGGGGACTATCTAATTAGAAATGGTTGAAAATTTTCCCCACTTCGTTCATTTGTCTCCAATAATTGAGATTGGTTGCAATAAAGATTGTTGATATCTCCATTAATTGGATCCATTAATTAGAAACTGAGTCAAAGATCCCCTTTGCCAATTTAATTTATTTTATTTTCTAATACCCTTCATGTGAATACAACAAATACTCTGTTTTAATATTTTTCATGTCAATACAATATTTTCATGCATGTTTCTCTATAGTTATTTTTCTTCATGTTTCTTTTAAGGTTACTTTTAATATAATTATAGTATTACTTATTTGATTCCTAGACATTATATATGGCTTTGATTTTCAAGGCAAATCTCGAAAATATTAATTACAATTCATCACTTTAGTAAGAATATCCTTAAATCTTTTAGTTTTATCCACCAACTTTAGCTTGATGGAAACTTTTATTTGAATGATTAGTCATTCAATTTCATTTAGATTTCAATCATTTAGAATTTTTTAAAAACTTGTGGCTTTGAATTCCTAGAAACAAATTATCGTAAAAAAATATTAATTAATAGCAAGTTTCATAAAAAAATTTTATCGTGACTTAGATTGAAGTTAAAGCACAAAGGATGTTATGTCTTTTATTTTTTGAAATGGTACATTATGTCATCGACTTCATGCCGTGATTGTGTACATGTGCCTTTGATCATATGAGATTTATCAAGATCTTCACTTCATTTTTCAAAATAGAGTACGTTCAACAAAATATTTTCTTTTCTTTTAAGGGCTTCATATTATTGCTTTGAAGAGATTAGAAAATCCTAAAATTTCTATGACTTTGTAAAAATTTGGTGTAAAATAATTACAAAAAGAAAAATTATCTGGCATATTAATTTTGAGTAAATAGTTACTTCTAAAAATAGGGAAAAATATGTGGTATGATGTTTTCTATTATCTTGAATTATTTTTTTCTTTTAGGTGCTAACTTTGACGAGAATGGTATGATGCTGCAAATATATATATATAAAATACTTTTTTGACTTATTCTTTCAAATGTGCTTTTTTTCAAAGTTTTTTAAGGCAAGTAACTTTTATAGTAGATGATATTAGCTATGTTTGTAAGGATGAAAAACACTACCAACTAGTTCTCTCACTAATACATTATTTATCTGTTTTTCTTAAATTCACATAATACTGTAATTAATACATATAAAAGTATATATTTTATTTACTCATAAAACATATTACCTTTGGTCTAAAAAAATAACAAACATGGTACTAATTTTGTTATCTGTTTTTGCCAATCTCATGACGTTTTTTGCTTTGGACTTATTTTTTACCTTTATTTTGATCTAATTTTTAATGTTGTGAATTATTCTCTTTTTATGAATAGTAAATGCAACAATATATATTTAACGCTTGAGATGATTGGAAATGACATGATGTTTAGCAAACAAGACAAAGCCGAGTTGTCCGCACTAACATCATTAAAAAACAAAGTCATGAACCCTAAAGATATTGATATTTTATATTGCTTGTCACCTGTCAGTCATAAACAAAAAGGATTGAAATTATATATATATATATATAGATAATTCTTTTTCTAGCTCAAAAAATAAATAAGTTCTTTTGCTATAATAAAAGTAAATAACAAAAAAAGAAAAGCTGATCAATAACAAAATTTTAAATTTAATAAAATAAAATATTACGAGTTTATAAATAATAGTTTTCTAGAATTTAAAATTTAAAATTCATAAAAAAACTTTTTTATAATAACATTGTTGACTCGAAGATCGTTTTCTTATTGATAAGAATGTTTTGCACCGGTGGTTGAAGTTAACATTAAAATGGAGAATCGAATATTGAATACATCAAGTAATCTTCAATTAATTGGCTTCAAGGCGTGTTTATATAAACAATTTTTTTTTTTAAACTCGTTTCTCTTCCATTAGACATTGTCATGCAAAGAAAATAACCGAAATAATATACAAGATACAATAAAGCCCTTGTTTGAACTCATTTTAAATTAATGAAGTTCAAATCACTAAACACCTTTAAAAGAGATGGTAAACACTAGTTTTAGGCTTGTATTTTCTGCAGCAAACAAAATTTAAGTAATTTATTTCTAATTTGTAAGTGAAAGGGAGAGAATTCTAGACTCGAGGATGTTTGAAGTACGTACAAATGTGTTGTAACCTTTTCTATTTATAAAATACTGACTCAAAGGTTATGTTTCTTATATTGAGTTAATTCAAACAAACAATTTGTTATTTCATTAAGAACACACTTTTTCCAAATGATTATTTATAGTTACCATTTGCAACTTTTTAACTGGTAAAATATTATTCTTGAATCATTACAATTTATAGGAAAAGAACCCAAAACTTTTCAGCATAAAACATAATTTTTAGTGCTTGGACAGTTGAAACTTCCCTACCAGTGAAGTTGACTTCCCCTTTGAGTTTCAGTTTGCAAAATGATTTGTTACATAGGGCAATCAACTTCCTGAACATAATTATCAACTAGAGGCTCAGAATTGGACTTCCTTTATTAAGGCATTTGAATGCCTTTGTTAATTTCTGAAATAAATTACAAATGAGCTCAAGTTAGTTGACTTCCTTACAAACCAAACTGACTTTCTTAGTGTATTTTCGTACCAAAATGCTTTTAACATTTACATTGGACTGCTTATGCTACAGAATTCAAATTACACTTGCAAGAAGTCCTTTAGATCTTTTCTTTCACTATTTATACTATACCAAAACTAAATTTAAGCTTACAAAGTTAAATCTAAACTTTGCCAACTTAATTTCTCAACTATCTTTCACTATTTTAAAAATAATTTTAACATAGTATTAATATGTATGTATTGTAAACTTTAATTAGAAGTTTTTTTTTTTTTTATACATATGAAAATTTATTCAATTTCAAACAAAAAAGTATTTATTTTTTTGTATACAAAATTTTAAAGTTTAGCTTTTGAAATATCCTTCAAAGCCAAATCAATTAATCACCGGTTAATGTTTCAAAAAAATCACCGTTTAATTATAAAGATAGTATCTTCAAGTGTTTAAACAAAAATATTTAAACAAAGTGTTTGTTCTAAACTCTAACTTTAACTCAATTAGTTTATGCAATCAGAGAAATGATATTTAATAGGTTTGAGTTTTAATTTCATTAGATACAACTTAAGAATGTAATCGAATTGAGCTGAACCGATACATTGCTATGCTCGAGCTCGATTGAAAATTTTTAGCTTAAAGCTCAGCTTGAGCTTGACTGAATTTTATTTTTCAAGCTCGAACTCAACTCGAAATAAAGCTCAAGTCGAGCTCAAGCTCGTTCAATTAATCTTCATATTTAGTAAATGTCATTTAAATACTTTAATTTAAACACTATAACTATATTGAATTAAGGTCTCGTTTTATAATACCTCAGGAGCTAATGAAACTATTTTAGTGAAATTTAACTATCTCAATTCCCAGGTGATCACACCAAAAATTCAAGTTCCTTTTGGATTTCCTTCTTAATCAATGACAATGACATTGTCATCATATTGTATTATCATACCGTTATCGTGTTTGAATTCTTTACAAGTACATACAATTACAGCTCTAATCAATCCTGATCTTTCTAGAGGTGCATTTGATACTGCTTCCTTGATCACAGCAACAATAACATTACCAATATGAGCATATCGGCGATTACTAGCTCCTATGACTCGAATAGACATTAATTTTTGGGCCTCGCTGTTATCTGCTACGTTCAAATGGGTCTGAGGTTGAATTTTTTCTAATCTCATCTTTCAATGAAACAAAGGACGAAGACAAAAAAATATTGTTTGTCAAAAAGAAAAGAAAAGAAACCTGCAATATCAAATTAACGTGATTGACAGCAAAATTCCAATTTAACTAATCAAGACAACTACACTTAACAAATTAATTATTAAAAAAACAAAAACTTAACAAATTAAATCTAAATAATCAAGAGTTAACAAGACAGTTAAAGAAAGGTTTTAGCATAGAATCGGACAGCAATTTCCAAGGTCCTATTTTGGAAATCAAGACAATGAACTCAAAATGAAATAAAAAAAAAACTCAGGGACCTTACCTGGAATTGGTACTACAATCAGACCTGGTGCTATTGATGGAGAATACTTGCTGCTGCCATTAGCTTGAAAGGGGCATTGTTGGCTGGAGCAAGGATCGTCGAATCGAGCTCAAGATAGAGAGAGGAAGAAAATTTTAACGATGAAAGCTCAAAGGAGTAGAAAGGAAAGGAAATGGGTGGTTGGTGGGAATCTGGGAAGGGTTTGGAAGGAGGATAAGGGCGCCTGTATATGGAGAGGGATCGGGAGAGTGGGAGTGAAAGTGAAAGAGACAGAAATGGGGCATACGAGAAGAGTGTTAGAATATTAAATGAGTATGAATAGTGATGTTTAGGGTTTTTTTGTTTTATATATATTTATATATATATATTTAAGGATAAATTTGTAATTTTAAATTAAATAATAAAAATATTTATTAAAATAAAAAATCCTGATTAAGTATTCAAATTATTTGAATCAAATATTATAATATTTAAAATTGATTTGATCAATAATTTAAACTATTCAAATTCAAGTTTTATTAAACAATGATCGAATCAAATTAAAATTTTTTTTTTTAATTCAAGCCCATATAACTTATAAATAAAAATGTATATATTTTTTTTAATTCAAGCCCATATAACTTATAAATAAAAATGTATCATTTACACCCGTAATACAACTTCTTCTATCTCAGGTATGCGACCTCCTTTTTGTTTAAAAAAAAAAAAAAGTGCTGCATGAAATGTTTGAATCTCAAATCAAAGGATTTTCCATAAACAATGAGAGGAAACTTTCAAATGGTAAGGATGAAATGCCATTTACCATATTCTGCAAGCATGAGCGTCATTATATCAGGTGAGTTACTCAAGTTGAAATTTGATCAACGTCAAGCTCAAGAGACTGGATCTTAGCTCAACTGATAAGGTTACTGCTCTCTCTTGTACCTAAAAGAACAAAACTTAAACCTTGAGTACCTTCTCCTTTGTATAGTAGAATATGAAGTTATGGATTGCTTTTACCATACATTATATGATAAACATAAAGTTATACTAAGCAAGATTAATCAAAAAACTTGATGTGTAATCTTATTATACAAGCTAGTGTTCTACATGTAACTGTTAAAAATCATTTTGCATGAGATAATGTACAAACTATACCGAACAAGAAAGAATGGTAATGGGAGAAAAAAAAAGGACTTAAAAGATTAACCTCAAATTGTACATTCACAGGTAATGGCAGAAGAAAATGAGAAAAATGAATTTAGGGGGGAAAGAGAAAAGATTTGACTATTGGATTTGGGGGGTATTCAATTCCTTCTTTAGAATCAGGTTGCCTGACTCATTCCTTTTGAAAAGTTTTTCAACCACCTCATCCCAGTTAGTCCTAGAACTTGGCTCAGTTTTAGCCTTCGGGCTGTCTCCTTTGTCAGCTTGGGCAGGTTCTGTTTCCGTTTCCTTGTTCTCTGTCGATTCATCCACCATGGATACAGCATGAGGTATATTCAAACTGACGGCTCTTTCCAATGCATCTTTGTGTTCTTTCTCAATGGTCTGCAACCTCTCAATTTTCTGTATTTTGGGGGGAACAGACATTGTCTCTGATTTGTTCTCCCTCGTAATCTATAGGAACAAACCATTAGGCTAATGCTTCCAGCATGCTTGACAGGTTCAAAGAGTATTGATGAATAATCCAACCAAAAAGGAGAAAAACTCACCTTCAAAGCCTTCTCTGCTTCCCTTTCTATCCAAAGTATTCCATGATCAGATGTCGCATTACAAGATAAGACAATATGTTCAAACCTCCCATCCACAGGAATAGCTGTTCTGACTTCCGGGGGAAACCTCCCGCATCTACAATGACATAGTAACTTAATATCAAATAAAATGAAGCATAAGTATTAACTGCATCACCTATGTAGCAACGTCCTTTAAAAAGAGACAACTTCACCATAATTTAAGATATAATTGTAAACAGTTGTTCGGAAAGGAACCTTCTAATTTCAAGTCCATTTCCGACTAGGGGGAACATAAAAGGCAAACTACAAACAAATCTAAGCTTCAACATAGCCGAAGGGAAAAGAATTTTTGTTTGCATAGCAACAGTCATTGAAACATTCACCAAATGCATTTGTCGATGTAAATATCAGGAAGAACCAAGAGTCTGAAAATGTTGGTACCTGCAAAATTTTCTCTCTACAATATGATACATTCGTCCAGGTGCATAAAGTCTTCTTGGATCTGCAAGTTTTCTGCCTTCTGGTATGAAGGTATCCCTCAAGCAAACAAGAAATAACAAGCAGGGCAAGCTGTCCAAAGCATCATGGCCTAGTTTAAGGGATGGTAATAGTAGAAATAACAATTCACTCCACTAAGTATCCAAAGAAAGCTCTAAGAGAAGGATAAATGAAAAGGAAAAGACTAACCAGAATATTGACTTGAAAATATCCTCCAACGGGGTGGGTGTCCTAGGCAAGAAATCATCCTGGATAGCAATTACAATTTCATGTTAGGGGGATTTTAACAATCTAAATTCACTAAGTCAAGGACAAAGCAAGAACGAAACCAAAATGGAGACTATGAACAAAAATAACTATTTTGCTTTCCATGTCACTCATCAAATAAAAGTATGAACAAAAGTATAAGCAAGAACAAAACCCCTTATTCCTTTCCATGTCACTCATCAAATAAAAAAGTATACTATTTTGCTGCTTTCTATAATCTGGGATATACATTAATAAAGGCGTTTAATTCTGTGTTTGACATGTGGGGAAAACGAAGGCAAGAAAGAAAGAGATGGACGGAAAAGGCAGAGGGAAAACTATTTTCCCATATTTGGTAGGGAGGAAATAGGAAGAAGTAAGGAAATTCAGTGAATTTGCACTTTACCGCCTTCTCAACATGCGACTTCCGTTTACAATAAAAATGAAAGGAAAAACGCATCCAACCAAAACTATATTTTATAAACTTTCTTCTTTCCACAGGGGAAAAACAAAATATCTTCCTTTCCTCCCCTTCTTCTTTCCTGCCAAACATATATGGTAATAAACTTGAACCTATTGATCTATCAGCATATAAAAGATACAATTTTCAAAACAAATCAAAGATTTCAAAATCAAAACAAAAAACCCAGAACCAAAATGACAAAACAATTGAACAATTTGAACAAAAAGATTAAGTAAAACCACCTGCAATACAATAGAGTGAATCACATCAGCATACTTAACTGCCAAGTTAAGTGACATACACCTCGCCGGCGCCACAGCGTAGCAACTAATTTTACGCCGGGGAATCCCACCCAACCTATCCCTATGATTAACTACCACAACCGTCAGCAACGCCGCCACGCCCGACCCCAACGAATGTCCAGCAAAAATCATCTGATATTCCCTCCCAGTCTCTTCCCAAACCCTCTTCAACGTCTCACTCTCCTCATTCAACAACCAAACCGCCGATTTCAACAGCCCGTAATGAACATATCCCCCATCAAACATTTGCATTCCTAACCGATTATTCAAAAGCAATTTGTAATCACTTTCTTTAGCCAGGTTGAGCCCCCTGATTGCTAACACGATTTCTTTCCTGTCATGGTCGGCGTAGATAAGGTAAGGAGGAGCTTGACCGAGGGTCTGTTCATAGTCGACGCGTTTCAAGATCCAGTCTGGGTTGAGTCGATATCCGCCATCGAGATGGAACTGGGGGTTTCTGAGATCAGTTTCGTAGATAGCTAGGATTAAACGGCAGACTCTTGGGACGGGTTCGAACTCGTCAGGTGTAGCTAATGGCCAGGTTTTACTGTCGTCTGAACCAACGTAGGTACAACGTTTCCATGCCCAGTGTGAACAGCCGAGTAAAACTACGCACTCAACACCGCAAGATACTGACATTTATTGTGGAATGAGAGAATTGAGTAATAGCTTTTGCTATTGTTTGTAATAAAAGCAGGGGAAATTGAAAGAGAGAGAGGTGGGAATGGGGGGGAGGGGGGATTCCAGAGAGAGAAAGGAGGCGGAAAAGAAGATTCGGAAGATTAAGGGAATTACGCGGGGGAGACTAACACAGCTTATAAAAGATTTTTTTTTTTTTTTCTTTTTCGGACATCCCACAAATTTTGAACTTTGAACGAGTTTTCGTCTTGTTGTCATTGTTGCTTTGGTCAACATTGGTGCTTGTCTTTAAGCTCCAAGGGATTCGATTTTTTTTTTTTGTGTAAAAAAATATATATAGCGCGGGGGGAAGCTTCTTCAATCAAAATCATAGTTGATAACAGGCTTGATAAAAAATGTTTCATTGATTAAAAAAATTATTAACAATAAAAATTTAATTTAACTTTTACAAACGAAATCAACCAAGTCTATCTTTATTTGAATTTTCAAGATGGAATGGGTTCTTTTAATTAATTTAATTATTAGGTTAAAGGTCTACTCATTTAATAAAACTTATTTAATTTAAAATTTATTATGAAATATTAAAAATATTATTATATTAATATTTTAATATTAATTATTAATTATTTAATAAAATAATTTTTTCTCCAGCTAAATCAGATCAAACAAGAACTTGGAAATTTTATTCTAATAGGGTTAGGTCTCAGGAGTTGGCAAGCCACCCAACCAGTGGATGGATCTAGAACAATGTAATGTATAAATAATATTGTAAAAAGTCTTAATCGAACTTTTCTAAAATTATCTTTTTGGTTCATTTTTTATTTTTTTTTAAATTATATTTTTAAATAATATTGTAAAAAGTTTTAACCCAATGTTTTAAAATATATTTGTCAAGATCATAATATTTGAACAACATAATTTTTTTAAGGAATAAATGAATTTAATTAAATGTTCACCAGTCCTAATGTTATTGTTGTAAGCGTGGGGGCAATAAAAAGATGGCAGCTGTCATTGTTGACACTTATTGCATATTAATGTTATCAGTAACAACTAATAATGAGATTAACAATTAACTAATTATTATAAAAATAAAGCACAGCTCTTACGCTTTCCCCTCTCACGTGGATTAGTAAATTTCTTTTGAATTTTTTAAACATTTAGAGGGAATAATTTTTTTATACATAAAGGTTTTGCTAATTTAATATTTATAAATTTTAATTATTAGATTAATAAATTTTTCATTTTTAAATTTTTTTCATCATTCTTATAAAATAAAGCCTAAAATTTTTACTCAAATCTCACGTTATTTTTGAAAAAAATAAGGCTAATTTAATATTGAGATTGAAAATGATTTTTACTTCAAAAGATTCCTTTGAATTTACCTTAATTCTAAATAAAATATATATATATATATAATTTTTAATTTAAAAGTTTGATTTAAAATCCCAAACCAAAAGGTTCTTTCAAAAGTGTTTTAGCAGTCGACCTCAAGTTTTTGCAGTTCTTAAAGGAGACAATGCCTTTATCACATCAAAGTTAAATTATAGAAGATGTTTAAGTGATCTGGACAATGGAACTTTGCCAGGAGAAGAATAAGAATTCTTACCAAATTAAGGACAGCCAAGTCCCCAATAATATGCCTCTTTTGAAGATTTTTCTTGTTCATTTCTCCGTCACACACAATTCTACAAAAGGAAAGTAGTAATAAATGAAGCATGGCATAAAACAATCAATGAAAGAGTTTTTACATGTTGGATTTTTTTCTTAAGAAACTTAAATATTTGGGTTTTTAGTTAAATTTGTGATTGTGAATATGGATTTTTAAAAAAAAAAAAATTAGGATTTTTATATTTATTAAAAAGGATGTTATAAATCAACAATTATATAATCTGTTAATAAAATACTCATAATAAAAATTCAAATTTTGATAAATTCATATAAAAAATGTGTTAAAAATTATTGAAAATATAACTTTTTTTTATTATTATTATATCGGACTTCAATCAAAAAGTGATTCGCATTGCCCAATCATCTCATAATTTTCATTTTAAGTTGTACATAAAACCAAGAACAAAAAGCATAAATTCGCCAAAGTTGATTCCAGACAACAACATATTATTGTAGGCGCATTTCCTTGTTAAAATGTGGATTACCCTTTTTGAATTTTATAATAAGAATTGTGCGCTTAATCCGTGTCAACAGAAATTTCAACCCAAAGCTACAACAACCAATTCTTTGCCATTTGAATACGTGGAAAGGAGGTTTTGTCATACAATGATTAAATAGATTGAAACCTCTTGAGATTCTTATTCAAAAAATAATAATAATAATAATGTTTGAAAATACTTTTACATACAACTTCAAAGCTTTATAGTTTTTCAATTGTTTTCTAGTGGTGTATATGTTTTCTAAAAATACATTATTTAGTTCAATTGATTCGTAATATCATTTTTAAGAGTTGAGTTTTAATACATTTAAAATTTAAATTTTAATACTTATAATTTTTTTTATATTTTTAAATTGTGACCTTCCTTTATATAAAAGATATAATTTTTAAAAAATATATAATTTGAATCCAATCTTTTAGAGTAGAGGATTCATATGCATTTATCATAATCAAAGGCTCAAATATTTTTAATTTTTGAGAGAAATCAACTTACATCATTGTAAAATTTTTTAATTTTATGCATTTTTTTAATTATTTATTTCAATAAAATTGTTATGTGTTTTATAAAATTATTTAAATCAATAATTAAAAAAATATAAAAGTAAAAAATTTTACACATATAAATTGATTTTACTCTTTTTATTTTATATAAATATGTAAAAGCAAAAGATTTAAAAAAAAAAAAAAGTATCCTTACGTCAATAATTTTAAAAGATTGCTTCGTGTGCTATAATAACTTTTTGACGAAATTAATTACAATTAGTCAGTTTTGACTAACCAATACGCCTGCCATCAATAAATAAATTACTAATCAAATAGTCTTAAATATTCACTCGAAACTAATTTTAATTTTTAATTAGATTAATTGGTCCTGGTTACATTTGTTTTTTTTTTTTTTTTTCTTTTCCTTTCTCTTGAATGTGAAGAGTTTTGTTTCTATACTATATATGTAATATGAGCAAACTTGACTATGTCTATAAGCTAATAAAAGCACTAATGGAATTTTTCATCAATTAATTACCTCTCCAATTGACGTTTTGGAACTAATTTTAAGTTGCCTTATAAAATAGTTTTTCATCAATTAATTGACGTTTGACATTACTGTTTTAAAAAATTGGATATGAGAAAAATATGTTTAAAAAATGTTATAAAAAATTATTATAAAAAAAAATCATTTAAAATTTTTAAGTGTTTAGTTTTACTGTAAAAAATTAAAATATCTAAAATCTACATGATATTCATAAGGAAGAAACGGCTTATTTTTGTCAAAAATAAATAATTAAATGGCATTTGATAATTTTATTTTTAAATCATAAATTTCAAGCCGCAACATTTTTTAATTAGTTTTTGTGCTTGGTTCATTTTTAATAAAAGTGATAATGATTTAGATTAGATTAGATTGAATTTGATTTAATTTTTTCAGATATTATATAATATTATAAAGTTTTAAAATTCAAATTAATCTTTCATACGATTTAATTTAAGTTGAACCAAATTTTATTGATACAATTTAATTTATCAATTTTTAAATTTTAAATTTTATTATTTTTTATATATTATTTTAAGGACAAGATCAACTTATACACGTATAAAACTAAAATGTTTATATATTTTTTTTAATAATTAATTTTAATAAATCCAAATAATGAAAAGACAAATAAAAAATGGTTTAACCTCATTTTTTGAATTTATTAAAATCAATAGTTAAAAAAATATAAAAAGTGTAAATTTTTTTTTTTGTGTGACCGAATCCTTTTTTATTATTTTAATATAAAATTTTAATATATTTAAATAGATTTTGATATAAAATAATTATTTTTGTTTTATAAAAAATTAAAAATATATAAAAACTAATAAAAATATATAATTCGATTTTATTCATTTTTTTAGTCTTTTACTTTTTATTTAAAATTTAATTCGAATCTAATATTTATATTTAATATCCAAATTGATAAAAAAAAAAGTTGATTCAAACTAAACCAAATATTACGATTTTGAATTAATTTTCGTAATTTTTTTTACTCACTTCTAAGTTTTAGCAGTAAAGAAATGCTTTTAATACTAACCTAGTATTTTAGCATTGCTTTTGCAATAAAAAAAAATTACGTTTTGAAACCCAAATACAATACTAAACGAGACTTAAATATAAAAGCTTTTTTACATATGCTGTTCGTATTTCTTTTATCATCTTCAAAGCAAAATTCAAATTGTAAAGACATAGAATTAAAGATCATAATTCAATTAGTTATTATGAGGAGAATTTAAATGCATGTTATATTTAGTATGCATAAACAAAGGCGGACTCAAATGGCAAAGATAAAAAAAAATAAAATAAAATAATAAAATTTGAAAAAATAATTTTCTTTGGATAATTTCAAAACTTTTTTGGGACACTTTTTTTATCTATAAAATTAATAAATTTGATAATAATTTTTTTATATATATTATAAGTAAACACACAAAAAAATCCTGAATCCGTTGTTGTGCATAAAAAATTTGTTATAAAAAATAATAAAATAAAATCCAACAGATATTATATGCTAAATGCTAATTCATAAGTCATAATATCATTTAATTTAACTGTTTTTACCATTTAACCACCATAATTTTTTTTTCTTTTGATTCAACACTTAAAATTAGAAAAAGTTTTACCGACATCACACCATATTTGAGAGTTATGAAAAATAATAAAATAAAAATCTAATAACTATTATATACTAACTTCTATGTTAACCAATTTTTAATGATCTTTTATCAATATAATAATTTTTTAATTCAATAATTATTAATATTTTTTTAAAAAAATCAACCGTAAAAAATATCAAAACAAATATAAATATTAATATTCATGCAACACTAATTTACCATAAATCAACATAAAAATTGCACTTATAAAACTCAAGATCCAACATATTCATAACAACTAAAACTAAAAAAATTACCAATGCAATAAGTTTTTAATTCAATAATTATTAAACTTTAAGAAAATAACAAATTTTAAAATTTTAAAAAGTTGAATTTCAATATAAAAACTAAAGAATAATTTTCATCTAAGTTTAATTTACTATAAAAATTAATATAAAATTATACTTACGGAATCAGGATGTAACATACCTATAACAACTAAAAACAAATAAACTTCACTCGTATAATTATTAAATAAAATCAAATAAAAACTTTAAACTAAACCTAATATATTATAATTAATAATGCTCCACCCACAAAAAAATGTCTAATTTCAAATTTGCTAAGTGTTTACATCCAAAATTCCAAGTGTCATTTAAAATGATCACTGGAATTAGTTGTAATATATAAATTATAATTATAATTATAATTTACATTATAATTATAAATTTATTTTTTTATTCCTTATCTTTCTTTCTTTTCTGCCCACTCTTGACCCCATTTGTTTCCTTTTTTTTTTTCCTTGACATAAAAAAGCCTTAAAAATTAAAAAAAAAATAAAATCATCCCATGAGAGGGTGATTGTGTATCACATGGCAGCCTATCAACCCCAGATAAATATTCTCTTTAAATTAAAATGGTGTGTATAATTTACATAATTTCTCAATAATCATTAGCATATATACCAATTAGTCAAGTCAAGCTTGTAGGTGTAAGTAAACCGCCCTAGAAGCTAGACGAACATACAAGTTTATGGATGTTAATCCACGACTTGGACTACTTTTGTTTATTCCAACTTTCATAGAGAGGTATAGACATTAACAGCACACAACTATACGAATCACGAACTTTTGATTGTCAAATCCCATTATTCATTTCTTTATGAAAATCAAATAGATTCCAGAATTTGTTTGAACATAAAAGAATCTAAATATAATAAAATATTACATTTTAATTTTTTAAAAATTTTAATTTATTTTTAAACTTTTTTTACTTTTATATTTATATGGTTGAAAAAGATAATATTTCGCGTATAAATTTTTTCAAATCTATAATCTTTAAGCATCAGTTTCAATGTTATGCTTATTAATTGAAAAATCAATTAACACATCTACGTTATAAAGGAATTTTTCAAAACTTTTAAATTTTTTTTTAATTTTAAAGAAGAAAGCTTTAAATTTGTATTTTAAAAAAGAAATACACGCATTTATTATAAATCAAATGCTTAAATATAACTTAGATAGTTGTTGAATTGTAATTTAATGTTTGATAGACCTTGCTGAAAACATATATTTTACATCTTGCATTTTAGTTCTAACCTTTAAAAGTTTTGTCCAAGTAATTTTTTAGTTTGTCCATTTTGATAACCATACTAAAAAGCTTATAACTTTCTATATTTGCTTTTGAAAAAGCTACACACTAAAAGTATATAGTTACCAGTGAAGTATATGAATTTGAGTATTCTCTCTCTCAATTTATATATGGTGAGTTTGGTATTCGGTAATGTGCATAATTTTTTTTATAAAAAAAGAAAAGAAAAATTAATTCCAATCAAACTAAAAATTTGAAGTGTTAGAAGAAATGGAATTTTTGTATTTTCAATTGTGTAAAAGTTTGTACAAAAGAGCCTTATATATTGAAAAGATTCTTAGTAACTTAGAAGATTATCATATGATGTTAAGATAACCGCCCACAATGGGTGGGTGTAATCCCGTGCATGAAGCAATCTTTAAATAAAAACTTCCTTAGGCACTTTACAAATACTAAAATTTAAAAGAAAAAATGTTGCCCAATTTTTCATAAGAGGATTTGGCCATTAACAAGGAAAAAAAGTCTAACCAAAACAAAAGAAAAGAAATTGAGAAAAGGAAGAAAGCGATCGAACAAGCATTGTACAACTTTCAAGAGGAATTTTTGCTTTCCTATATTGAAGGACTTACGCTATGAAAACAAATAATTTTCAAACTGTGATCTTGTTCAACAATCAATAATTCAAATAAAGTTTTCACTTCCACTTTCGTTAAACAAGTAAGTATATATGATTATGTTTGTATGTATCTTGCATGAATTTTGTCTTTCATTGGTATCAGAGTTAGGTTAGCTTGTGTTTGATTAACTTGTATGTTTTTCATAACCGAAAAGATGATTTGTTCTTGTATGCTTGTGAATATTCATAGGAGTTAACATAATTTTTTGTGTTTTTGGTATAATTAATATTGTTGTGATAATTCTTGGAATAATAAAAAAAAGAGAAATGTTATTGATGTTTTGTCATTTTGGACCAATTTTTTTTTCGATTTCTAGATAGTGCATCTAAATACCCTAAACAAAACTTTTTAAAAAATTTATTTTTGTCATTGGTTGACTTTGGGATGTCAGATCACACAAGAATGATTAAGATAAGTCTTAACCATTTTTTTAACTTGTATTGATTCATAAATTCATAATTTCTTCTATAATTTTGTTATAAAAAATTATGATTGTTTTCGTGATAACTCCCATCATTATAAGGACATAAGCATAATTTCTAAGAGTCATAAGGTTGATAGTGGAATTGATAGTAAATGCATCTAAATGATGATTTTAAGAGGCATATCATCAAGGTCAATAGCATGATCTAAGAATTAATCTAACATGTTATATGTGAAATCAATATATATGTTATTGATTATATGTTGGTAACCTTATGGTTAATAGGAGTTCTAAGATAATTTATTTGTTTTATCTTAGAATGATCGATTTTGCATAATAAAATAAATTAGTGATAATCAAACACATTAAAAAATAGAATTTGATCGGGAACATAGTGATCTTTTGGTTATATTTTTATGTGAATGATTTTCATTGTTTTATTTGTGACATTGTGGCAAAATAAAAAGTGTGCAATGCTAGGAATTAATTAATGCATGTATCTCGAATGTAGAATTAGGCTTTAAAATGGCTTTTGCTTCTAAGAATATTGTTACTGAGTTAAACAAGGGTGAAAAGCTAAATGAGGATCAAAGAACAAGAGGTATTTGATGTTCTAAACAATGTCGTTGATAAGCCCGAGAAAGGGAATACATCCTTGCACATAAAATATTGCTATGCTTATGAATCCTAAAAAAAGAAAAACTACACTGCAAACATTATGTTACTTAGTACCATGGAGAATGATATTATAAGTGAGTTTTAATATCATGGAATAGCCAAAGAGATTTGGAGTGCATTGAAAACAAAGTTTTGTGCAACTTCAATTATTAAGCTGATGCAGCTTACTATCAAGTGAAGACACCCCAATCTGTCTAGAGGTTTACAAGATATGGATTCTATTAACAAAAAATAAAAAATAATAAAAAAATGGAAAAACCAAAAAAAAAAATGGTTGAAGAGTTTAAATTGAATTAAAGGTTTGGAGTTAGAACTCATAAGGGATTAAAATCCTATATGGCTTAGGATTTTCGAATTTGAAACCCTATAAATACAGCTTTGGACACACAACACAGAAAAAGCAATATTGAAACATAGAGGAAGCATAAAGCAAAAAAATTTTCGAAGTTTTTTAGGTAAAAAAAATTTTTAGGAAATTTTTTGGAAATTTTCTAGATTTCGACGAAATTTTTATGCATCGGTTGAATTTTTCAGCAAGCATTCCAGAATCCAATTGAAGATTTCGATCAACTTGAATTTTTCGATGAATGTCCAGCAAACCTACCCAAATTTTGATGACTTTTTCCAGAATCCAGTAAAGATTCAACCAGAGTTCTTCGATTTCTAGAGAGATAATGAGAGAAAAGAAAAGGGAAGAGAGAGAAGGGGAACCAAAATCTGAGGGAGAAAGGCTAAAACTTGGCCTTTTATATCGTTGTAAAATAACATCATTTTGACATTAAGATTCACGCGTTTCCATTCGGGTGACCCCACCCTTAGCGTGACCTTTTTTTTAACCCGCGTTTGACCCACGTACCAGCCAATGCTTTGAGCCAAGCCGAGTCACCAAGCCGTATCCCTCGAGCCGTTTTCTGTGCTTCGAGCCGAGCTGCGTTGAATCCCTTAAGCCTAGCTGTTTCATTTTTTTGTATTATTTTTTTTTCATTTATTTATTTATAGCGTGTTTGTTTACTTTTTAGGGGTATTTTTGCATGATTAAGTTTAGGAAAATATAAAATAAATTTCGAGAATAAATATTAATTATCCAATGATAGAATTTTTAGAAATTCCAAATGATAAATTTCTATAAAATTCATAGGTGAGAAATTTTGTCTAAATTTATCCCAAATGGTGGAATAATTTAGATAAAATTTTAACAATAATAATTAATATTTATTTTAAAACAAAAAAAAAGAAAAGATAATAAATAAAAAATAAAAATTTTGGTTGAAAATATTTAACAATTATCCAACGATTAGATTTTTAGCAATTTCAAATGGTAAATTTTTTAAAAAATCTCTAAGTGAAAATTTTCTTTAAATTTGTCCCAAATGATAAATTAATTTAAATGAAATTTCAATAAATAAATAATTATCATATTATTTTTTTTCAAAGACAAAAAAAATGAAAAAAGAAAAAAATTTTCTAAATTGACCCAAATGGTGAAAAATTTAAAAATCCAATAAAAAAATAAAAAGAATTTCTAAATAGGCCCAAATGGTAGATAATTTAAAAATTCAAAATAAGAAAATATTTTTAATTTGGTCCAAATAGTGAAATAATTAGATATACTTTTGATAAAAAATAATAAATAAACATTTTTTCGATGACAGAGCCTTTTCAAGAAAATAAATGAGATCTTTAAATACTCTTGAGGTGAAAAAATATTTTTAAGAGTTCTACTGAATTGATGGAGAGTCTTAAAAATTATTTCTAATATTTTAACATAAAATTTAAGACCATTAGAATCAAGACCCTAGGATAAATTTAAAATTATATAGTACCATCCTTCGGATAGGCATGTGGGGATACTATAAACCTTTCTCACATGTAACCAAACTTTCGAACCCTGTTCTGGTTAGTAGACCCGAACCTATTCTTTTAAGGACTCTTAGTCAAGCTTAGGAGTTCCTTAAGATAATAGATTCCTTAGGTGGCCAATCACACCTAGTTAAAAAAGATTGGTGACAACTCCATTAATTTGTTAAGTCTAGTTATAGGTTTACGGATCTATATGTTATGACAATTTGGCAACTTTACTAGGGACAGGCATAGAGAGCCAAGCCATAAACTTTTGAATTTATCCTATTCTTTGGTTTAATGATTTTAAATTGTATTGATTTGTATTATCTGTTTACTAACATTTTTTTTTTGTCTTTTATTTTTGGGGCATGAAACCTATATGTTCATTCACACACACTATCACATGCATTTGCATTACATGAGCTCTATACCCGGGCTTCATCCCTCTTAGGAGGGAATAAAGTACATACGCTCTCATGAGATGATAATCTCCTTAATGGCTAGTGAAATACTCCCACTCAAATTGAATCCTTTTCATTAATAGCTTGTGATGGGTAAGGATTGGACTGCCTTACTAGTCTATGAAGGATAATGATGTAAAGAACAATTTGAGAACCTTTAGTGGTCAAAGTCACCGAACCCTACATATAGTTTACACTTAAGAGGCCAACCTTAGGATAGAGCCCTTCTTACCCAGTGATAAATGTAACCTAAAACTAAGACACAAGAAAAAACGGTTTGTGATCTAACCATTTTGATTGTTTGACTTTGTGCATTTGTATGATCATGTCATGTGTTATTTTCATGGTCATATGTAACATTGGGTATCTGCATCACTTTCATTTCATCCGTGAAACTAACCATTTTGTTTGTTTGAACTCATGTCATGCATTTACATCATTTTCATATTAGATTTCATCCATGAAAATACACATTTCATCAACATACCAAATATAAAGCATAGAATATCATTTCTGATCATAATTGTGGTACTCAAGGTTCAAAGATAACTCCACCAACCAAGAATCCCATACATTGAACTCACCAATACAATACAAAGGTTCGAGTCAGATAGATGGAACAAGAAAATTCCAACCACCTTGAGAGGATAGAGAAAGCTCAAGAGAAGCTAGAAGGAGAGTTTAATAAGATTTTGGAAGCTTTGAACAAGTTAAATAAGGGAAAAGGTATAAAAGAAAGTACTAGCCAACAAGACCATCCATCACAAAAAGTGTATGAACCACTGTACCTTTCTAGTTTTGGGCCACATCAAGCCCAACCCGTACAAGATCTACCACCCCAGCAGTTCACATACTTTGTAGGGTATACATACCGTGGAATATCATCAGCTTCAAACCCCAGACAATATCAAAGTTATGTGAATCCTGTCTTTATTGAAAAGGCAGTAGAACCAATACTAATCCCTAATTTGGATGATCTAGAAGAGAAAGAGAAGCTAAAGCCAAAGGAGAAGAAGACTTTAGAAGCCTCAAAAGTTGAATAGAAAATGAATTCATTAGAGGAAAGGTTGCGGGCTGCAAAGGGTATTGATTTTTACGATTCAGTGGATGCAGCTGGGCTCTATTTAGTCCCATATGTGGTTATTTTTGCTGAATTATTTATTTTTGTTGTTTGATCAAACATGGAAATTAAGCCCTTCTTGTTCACTTTTTCTCTCATGACATTTATTTAACCATAGTATGCATGCTTTTGCAATCGAATTTTACATTAATTGACTTGTAATTTTGGCATTCGTAGCTAATTTTGGTTCTTAATGCTAAGTATGTCTTTATTAACATGAAGAAAGAACAAATATAATTGGTAAGAGCAAATACTTATTACATACTTATTATATATGGGCACACTCGAATACAATAATTTCTTTAAATAATTATGCACTCCCACACTATTTTCTCTATACTCATAAACTCTTTATTACTTTTCTATATCACTTCTCACTTACTCACCCACACTCACTCTTTTACTTTACTCCATCTCGGTTCCACACCACAGCACACTACACTTCACACCATTATGCTCAAAACAACGCCATTTATGTAGGGATTATGTTGGTTACAACTTTGACTTTAAAAAAATCCAAAAAAATCCAAGTTTTAGGATTTCTTTCCTCATCCATATGTTATGCCATGTATATGATGGCGCTCTTCCTAACTCTTCCTCCTAGAAGTTGGTATTGGGGAAATCCTTGCTTTTAAAACTCTGTGAACAAGCAAAGAAGAGTTCTGCATCAATCACCACCCCTATTTTGCATTCAAGGCCTTGTTAAATAATTCCATATCTCTGAAGCCCATGCCTCCCTCGCCTCCCTCTTTCTTCCTCATATGCATTTGTCACCATTTTAACCAGTGAATCCCTTCTTTTTTTTTCCATCAAGTGCTACCACCAGTATCGGCTTATGGTCTTGTTGAGTTCTTGGCACAATCCTTTTGGGAACATAAAGCATGACATGGCATTTGAAGGCATCGATTGTAGTACCGCCTTGATGAACACTTATTTCCTACCGAACGATAACCATCTGTGACTTCATTATTTTATTTTTTTGTCCATCTTTTCTAGGATCTCCTTGAAGGCCCTTTTTTTCCCCTCCTAATGAACATTGGTAGCCCCAAATAGTTCTCTGGATTGGATGTGGTTTGCACTCCGAATATGTTCTTCGTCATTTCAACTTTATTATTTCTTGTGTTTGTGCTGAAGAATAGCCTTGACTTATCATAGTTAATCCGCTGTCGCAAACCTTTTTCATATACCTTTAGCAAGTCCTTCACCAAGTTGCATTCGGTTTGTTTTGCCTTAAAAAAGAGCAAACTTTCATCTGCAAAGAAAATGTGGGTAATTCTTGGCCTACGGGTGCTTACACGAATACCTTGCAATAGTCCCTTCTTTTGTTTTTTGTATAATAGTGCTGACAATCCCTCTTTACAAATCAAAAACAAATACGATGACAGTAGGACCCCTTGTCGAAGACCACTCTCGGGAGAAATAGTGTCAATTAGAGTACATTTTGTAACCACCTTATAAGTTACAGAGAAAATACATTTCATTATCAGATTCCTTCACCTATCCCTAAAGCCTAATCTACCCATGATTTCATTAATACATTGCCATTCCACCCCATCGTAGGCTTTGCTCATATCTAACTTAAGAGCAACCCACCTATCTCTACCTCTCTTTTTCCATTTCATGCTACGTAGCAGCTCATATGCGATAAGGACATTGACCGAAAGAAGCCTACCAAGCACGAAAGCACTTTGGTTTTCACTAATGCACTCAGATAGAATAAGTTTCAATCTATTTGCTAGAGTTTTATCAATGATTTTGTAGAGCACGTTACACAACTAATGGGTCTGAACTGGGTCATTCTCCTAGGATTATTAGTTTTAGGAATAAGAACAATGTGGGTTTCATTGACATTATCTAGACTACCATTTTCATTCGAAAAATCTAAACAGAAAGTAATAACTTCAGGCCCTACGGTTTGCCAAAAAGTATGGTAAAATAATGCTTACATACCGTTAAGTCCCGAAGCTTTGTTGGGATGAATTTGTTTGACTGCCTCATAAATCTCCTTTGCTGTGAACTTTGATAGGATAGAATCATTCATCTTTTTTGTGATACAAGGAGCAAATGATTCCAAGATATGGTCTAGCTTAGGTGGTCCTTGAGAGCTGAATAGGGTCTTGAAGTAGTGAACTGCTTGTTTGGCAACTTCTTTTTCTCCTTCATGCCACACTCCGTTCCGATCCTCTACACCAACTATTCTATTTACTCTTTTTCTGTGTTGCTTGAGCATGGAAAAAAACGTGTATTCCTATCTCCGTTCTTTAGCCAATTAATTCATGATCTCTGCTTACAAAACATTTTTTCTTGTTCCAAGTATCATTCAGTTTTTTCTTTAGTTCCATGCCTGCGTATTGTTTTGCCCGTCTTTTGAATCATATCCTATGCTTTGTATCTCTTCGAAGTAGCTAGCTCACCATAAAACCTTGTAATCTTCCATTTCTTACCTTCCGCTTCCACTAAGTCCATGTCGATATGATATTTAAAGTAACTTCTCAATGTTAAACTTATTTCTTCTCTCCATAACATAGCTAATCCTCCACTCCTCCCCCACCATATCAACTACGAACATTCCAATATAGATTGTCGTCTCACCCTATCTATCTTTGCCTTATTAGAGATAGTTTCTAACAAAAACACCACCTCGGGATCTTCTTTCTTCATAATGTTTCGAAGATCACGAACTGCCCATGGGTTGCCAAGATCATTGTTAATAGAAAAGAAAGAAATCAAAATTTCACAACTTGCGTCGCTTCTACCAAACCAACATTGGTCCATTTCTCAAACCCTTGTCATGTCAGTGGTTATGAGAACATAAGTTATACAACTAACCAATTAAAATTTAATATTTTATAAAATTTATAAAAAAATTATATAAAATTTATGCTTTAAATATTAAATTTTTTACATATTTTTTATTATAATGACTAATTATAAGGTTATAATAAAAAATTTAAAATAAATTATGATTTACTAATTATAAAATGATAATAAAAATATTTTAAATAAAATGCTCTCAATGATTGTTCTTATTTTTAATCCAAAGAGTTCATTTATATCATTCTAAAAGATAAATTTTAGATAAAATTCTTTAAATAAAATTTATAAAATTATTCCTAAAAATAATTTAATCTAAAAATTAATAATATGTGAAAAAATATTCTTATCTTACACAAAGTTAAGTTGATAACCGAATACATACAACCCTAAAAACAAACGGAACAACTCTAAAAGCATACGAAACCAATCTTGAACATAACAAGATTTGTATATGTTCCATTCATCTACTCCCCTAATTTTATATCAAGAAATACCCTAAGTTTTCCATAAAACTTGTAACTTTGAATGTTGTATATGCTACAATGAAAAATGTAGTTTTTGAAGTTTGGGATCAGACTAACGTACAATATATAATTCTTCAAAGCTTACTCAGATACTATCCAGCAATTAAGCTGTCATCATTTACCAATTGCCATGGTTGAAATACCAATTTCTCAATCCTAAATTTTATCAAGGAACCCATTAGAAGGCAAAACTACTAAGGATTTAAGGCAAAGGAAATAACTAAAATTACCCAAATAATTCAAATTCTTGACAAAAGCTTATAATCTCTGAAAGAACCGAGATATTCATGTAAAATTTCCCATTTCTTTTTCAATTTGATTAAAGCAAATCAATAACATCAAGCACTCAAAAAACAGCCCAAATGCATTAAAAAAAAAAAGAGAAAGAAACCTTTTTCACTTAAAAACAGAAGTCAAAATTAAAGAAAAAAAAAAAGAACCCATGTGAAAAGTAAACGTGAAGAACATTTCTTCCTCTTAGAAAAATGATTAACACAAAACCAAATCAAAGGTTTTTCCACATCTGAAAAACAAATTCATGTTAAAAAAAAAAAGGAAAAACAATGGAGTAATTGCTCTCAGTTGAAAGGCCAAGGTTATCCACATAAGAGACCAAGAAGAAGGTAACTTGTTCTCTCCAAAATTTAAGACAAACAAAAAAGCCAAAAACTTCAAGTGTTTGACAAAATATTTCTTCCATAATCTAAAAGAAAAGGATATGTAATAAAAATACATTTACCTCAACCCCTAGAAAACAGAATCGTTAAGCAAATATCAAACACGAGGCATAGACAAAAAATTTTTGCTTTGTCTTAAATCAAAGAGAAAAACCTAAACTCCAAGATCTCCATTTTCAGTGTGTTTAAAGCAAATATCAATCATCATTGAGCAAAAAAACACAAAACCCCAATTTTAAAAACTGTAAAACTTACGAGAAAATGCAAGAATCCATTGAAAATATAAGTAAATTTAAAAGTAGGAAACTGCATGTCCAGAAGTACATTTGATTTTGCATCTTTTCATATCCTCTTTAGTGTTTTTGTTTTTTAGTGAACACTGAGAATCATAGAGAGATGCTATTGAGAAAGTGAAAATTTAGAGATTGATTGCGCTTTAGTAAGAGGAGTTTGGTAGGTGTCGAACGGTTTAAAGCTGTGGGTGATTCATTTATATAGTTTCAAAAGATAAAATATTTAGCAAAGTTAGGGTTATAAAAGGAGATATGTGTTGGCTTGTGCTCTATTCAAGGTCAATCGAGCTATGAGTCTAAACCCGAAATTCAAGTTGATTTACGTTGGGATAAAATTTATTTACATTAGAATCAGATTGAACCGCTAGTCCAATCTGATAAATCGATGAATTGATGCTAAAATTGGTCCAATTCTATAATTAAATCACTTTAAATGGTTATGAACCAATGGTTTATATAATAAACCAATAAGTCAGGCAATTTTTTTTAATCAAATTGGTTCAATACTAACTAATAAATTTAGATAAAATATATAAAAAAAATCCTTCAAGTATTCAAAATAATCTAATTAAACCATCATACTAATATTTCATCTAAATAAGTCCCCTCAATACTTATTTTTTATTATTAAAGTCCTTGCATCATTATATTAATAATATGTTGGCATATTTTTACATGTGAATAATAATATTGTAATAAAACTTACACATGTATAAAAATAAGCAATTTAAAAAAAATCTAACAAAAAATTTTATTAATTGATACCATAATTAAAAATAATTATAAAATTAATAATATATAAAATTAATAAAAAATAAAATGTTAATAAAAATGATTAATTATTTGACCATGATAAAAAATAATTAATAAAAGAAAATATATATATGTAAAATTAATAAAAAAATCTACATTCATATAAAAATATATAAATGATTTTAATTTTCTTTTTACTAATTTTCATATAAATATAAATATTTCCTTTTTGTTAATTTTATATATAGATATTTCTTTTTTATTACATAAAGATTAATTATTACATATTAATAAATAATATTTATATTTTAATAAATATAAATAATAATTTATTACATATTATTATTATATATATTAAAATATAAATATTATTTCTAACTATTAAAATATAAAATATGATTTTAATAAAATGTTAAGTAATTTCATTTCTAACTAGTAATTAATTGTTCTATGAATTTTATATTTTAAAATTTATAGTTTATGATATACCTTAATATTTATAGTTTTATAGTTGAACTATTAAACTACAACTTTAGTTAAAAGTTTAAATTTTGAATTTTTAAAATATTTATATTTTTTATAATATTTTTATTGAACTGAGAATTGACCCATGATCTGGTGGCTGAAATATTGAACTGATGACCCAAAATATTGAATGATTTAATATTCGATCCAATTTTGATAATTATGGTATTTACAGTTTTTAAATCTTTCATTTGAATTTTATTTTGGGCTCTAAATTATAAATTGTTTTATAATATTCTTAAAACTTTTAAAATAACGTTAAAATGATTCTCAAATCAAATTTTATATGAGAATTACAACTTAAGATAATAAATATAAAATTATTACTTTTTATTATCATATTAAAATATATTTATTAAAAATAAATAAATTTTTAAGAATAAAGTATAAGAATCATTTTTCCTTTAATTTTAAAATTTCAACTTAAAATTAGAGGCAAAATGGTAACTTAATTTTGTAATAATTATAAAAATTTTATTTTCTTTCTAATAAATACATTTTGTATGATAGCAAAAAGTAATAGTTCTAGGTTAATTATCCCAATTTGTTTTCTTTCTTTCTTTCATTTTATTTTATTAAATTTTATTTCCTCAATATTTAAAAATTTTGATAAAAAATTAAATTAAACCTTTTAAAAATAAATTTAGAAATTATTTTTAATAAATATGAGAGAAATGAAGCATACCCAAATAATTTAAAGGTATTTATTAGAAAAGAAATAAATTTATAAAATTTTTTAGAAGAAAACAAAAATATCATTTTTACCCTTGATTTTAAAAATTCAATTTCAAATTAAGGGCAAAATGGTACTTTACTTTATTTCATAATAATTATACAAATTTTATTTTTTCTAATATATATATTTTGATATGATAGCAAAGAATAATAATTTAGAGTCCATTATTTTGATTTTATTTCCTTTTATTATTTTATTTTATTAATTTTTATTTTTTTAATATTTACAATTTTTGATAAAAATATAAAACTAAATCCTACTAAAAATAAAACTTAGAAATTATTTTTAACCAAAAAAATAACCAAATAATATTGACTCTAGAGTGGTTGACATTTATTTTTTCAAAAGAGAATATAAAAAGCTTGAATATGTTAAAAGACTTTATTAATAAAGTTTACATTCTAGCTATAATTTTAAACTTAAATAATAAAAGAATTATACTCATTTGCTAAGTGATTTTAAATGAATTACTTTTAATAAAATACTTTCTCAAAAGATTATAATAATAAAAAAGTTAGTTGTGCTAGGTTGATATAATTTTAGAAAGTTTTAGATTATACTTGTTATACAAGTACTAATTTGCAAAAAATATTTTTTGGTTAGATTACTTATTATTTATTTTTGTTTACTTAAATGTTAAAATATCATTTGGGTATGTTTCATTTTTTTCCTTTCTAAAGAATAAATCTAGTTTTATATTTAATAAGATTTAATTTTATATTCTTTGATAAAAATTTATAAATACAGAAAAAACAAAATATGATAAAATAAGAATAAAGAAAGGAAATGAAATCAAAGACCCAAACTATAATTCTTTGCTATCATATCGGAATGTAGTTATTATAAAAAATAAAAGTTTTATAATTATTAAAAAAATAAATTACCATTTTTCCCTTTGATTTTAAGTTGAATTTTTAAAATTAAGAAAAAATAATAATTCTATTTTATTTTTAAAAATTAAAAATTTTAATTTTTAAATAAATACATTTTAATATAATAATAAAGAATAATAATTTTGGATTTATTACCTCAAATTGTAATTCTCTTGAAAAATTTGATCAGAAGATCATATTGATACCATTTTAAAAGATATTGGAATATCATGAAACAATTTAAAATTTAAGAATAAAAATGGAACCCAAGTCAAAGGTTTGGAACTACAAATGCACTTTAGTCTTTTGGGTTGAATTTGATAATAAAATTTTTAGTCCGAGTTTGATCCAATTAGACATGTTCATGGATTGGATCACTCATCAAGTCCATAAATCTAGTCTGATCTAATGAATCTAATTTGATTCTTTTTTTTTTTGGGATAAATAATCTAATTTAATTTCGATTTCGATTTCTTTTGAATTTTCAACAAAATTTTTCAATTTTCAATTTAGTTTGATTTTAAAATATTAATTTAGTAATAAGATTTATTTTTTATTTAATTTTAATTTTTAAAAATATTTAAAATTAAAATATTGATATAAAAATTATATGTTGCCATGTCATTTTTTATATTAAAGGGCAAGACTCAAGAGAATGCTCCGTATTGCCACATCACTTTTCAATTCAACTCTATAGGGAAATCAAAGTCAAAAGTGATGGAGTCGGATCATTAATTATCTCGGTTGGAAAAAAAAATTGCATAATAAAATATAATATATATATATATATATATTAAGAGAGATTAATTTATTGAATATAAAATTAAAAAAGTTTTATATATTTTTTAATTATTATTTTCAATAGATTAAATAATGAGATTCATTTTTTAAATTTATTGGAATCAAATAACAAAATAATTATAAAACTTTTTAATTTTACACTATATAAATTGATCATATATATATATATAGATATCTTGGTTGACAAAAGGACTAGAGTGAAGTTTAGGGAGTGGATGGGAAAAGAATCGGGCTGAGGAAATTATTTGAGGGAGGGAATTGTAGGGGTTTGGCTCTCTTCCAATGAAATCTCCATCAAGTAATATTCAATATCGTCACCTCTTATTTAAAGAAGGATTAATGTTGTGAATGGTTTTTTAAATTATAATAAAATATTTAATGTAATATTTAAATTTTTAAAAATTTTAATATAATACTTATATTATAAATTTATTAATTAATATAAAATTTTTAAAAAAGTTTATACATCTTATATTATTATTTAAAATTAATTACATTAAAAATAAATATTATATTAATTAATAAATTTATAATTTAAATATTATATTAAATATTTTATTATAATTCAAGAACCATTTATATCATTAACCTTTTAAATAATGATATTAACTATCAGGTTTGCCAATAGGATGAAGTTCAGAATAGTTAATTTTGAAAAATGATTGGCCTTGGATCGTTAAAATAATCCAATACTCAAGATTATCGGGATTGGAAAGGAAATGTAGTTCATTGGGGTTGCTAATCAAACAAAAGAAATAAGGTTCATGGTTTGTTAACCTCAAGATAAACCTTGGATTGTTAGAGTTGACTTTCCGGATTATCAAGGGATAAGAATGATATTCAGGTCGTCAACTTCAAATAAACGTTAAACCGATGAGGTTGTGAACCCTTGGAATTGCCAAGGGGATAAGAATAAGATTCAAGGTTGTTGATTTCGAGTTGGCCTTGAGCAGTTAAGTTGAGCCTTGGGATTACCAGTGGGACAAGATTGAGAATCTCAATAGACCTTGGATTACGAAAGAAGTTGAATTTTGGGGTTGCCAAGGATTTTTTTTATTATTAATAAAAGTATTATTTGATATATTAATTTAAAAGATTAATATTTTAAATGCTTTCTCTTTGATCTTGTTTTTTAAAACCTGAATTTATCTTAATTTGATCTTGATTTAAAAAAAAAAAATTCTCTATTAAATGAGATGGAACAAAAGCCATCGTATACGAATTGTTTTTACATCTTTATCAAATAGCATATTTGTTGCAAAATTTATTTAATTAAATAAATACAAAAAATGAAAAAAAAAAAAAAAAACCATACGGGAGTGCCATGTGGGTACATCAAATAGCATTTTTTTCTTACAAAAATTAATTTAATTAAAAATACATAAAAATAAAAGGAAAAAAATAAAAAAAAACAAAAAAAAAAACAAAAAATGTATTCATTAAGAGATTACGTAGACATCTTTAATGAGTTTAAAATATTAATTTTTTAAATTAAAATATCAAATAATAACTTTATTAATAAAAAAATAATAATAATAAAAGGAAAAAGGAAAAATAAGCAAAAATAAAGAAATGGGAAAAAAAGGGGAGATCGTTGGGATGCCGTATGAATAACTAATTTGAGTTTAAAATGTTAATATTTTAAATTAATATATTAAATAATAATTTTATTAATATATTATATATAAAAATATAAATATAAATTAAATAGATTATTAAATATATACTTTATATATACCACAAGGTAACTTAGACATAACATCTAAAGTCATTTCTAACTCGATTTTTTTTTCTTGAAAAAAATCAACTAACTTGACTCGATATATAATTCTATAATATATAATATATATACATGGGATAAAAAAAAAACATCTTAAACCTGTCTTTGACTTGTACTCGATTTTAGAAAAGAAAAAATCTTGACTTAATCTTATTTGTAAAAAACCAGCACATATTATATTGGGACAAATCAAAATCAATGAAATATGAGTTATTTTATCATCTTTACATTAATTAATTTTTTCTCAAAAAAATTTATCTAATTTAAAAAAATCAAAACCTTAAAAAAGTTTTGCAAGAAAAAAGAAAAGAAAATGTAATATTATGTTGATTATTAAATTAAGGTATTAGTAATAATTTTATTAATATAATATATATAGATATAAATTAAATATAAAATAAAATATATTTACATATATTTGAACATGATAAAATATCTTAAACTTGCATATGACCTTACTTCAATTTTCAAGAAAAAACTCAATCTGTTTCCAAATTTTAAAAAAAAGTGTACCTATTTATCTAGACGAATTAAAATTCATCGGATATGAATTATTTTATCATTTATACCTCAATTAATATTTTTTTTAATTTATTCACCAATTTCTTTTATTGTAAAATTTATCTAATTTAAAAAAGGAAAAAGTTTTTTTTTTCTAAAAAATTATCTAATCAATAAAACAAAAATGTAACAAACAAACTAACTTAAAAAAGGAAACAAGAAAAGATGAAAAAAAAAAAAAGAAACAATTGAGTTACCATGTGATATTAGTAATGATGAGTTTTTTTTTTTGGTAAAATTTATATTTTGATTTAAAAAAAAAAACAAAATCTCAAACAAAGCCAAAAAAAATAAAGGATAAAAAAATCAAATTCAAATGTTACATTAATAATTCTATTAATATCCATTTTTTTAAAAAAAATCAAATAAAGAAAAGAAAAAAGAAAAACATTTTTAATTAATTATAGCATATGGATCCAAAAAATAAAATTTTAAAAAATATTTTAAAAAAATAATAAAAAAACAAAGAAATAAAGGCTTGACACATGGCAAACCCAAAAACAGCTATACATATGTAAAATCAATGTTATGAATATGGATGGATAAAATTAGACTTGATAATTTAAAATACAACATAGTAACATGATAGAATAAAAGATACAAAGATTATATGGCTTAATTAAAAAAACAATAAATAGGTTTAATAAAACAAAAAAAAAATTATATTTCATGTTTTCGTATTGATACGAATTGTAATATGTGATTTTTATATAAAACACGATATAAATACAAAATTTTACATCACAAGATGGTACGAATTGTCAGGTCTAGATAAAATAATAAATTATATATGGATAGATAAAGTAACATAATTTTATGACTTTCTCACCATTGCTTTAGATTTTCTACCCATATACTATCCATATTTTAAAGACTAACAAAATTATTCACAAATTAAAAGTTCACCTTTTATGAATAATCTCTTTCTACTTGCTATCCTCCTATATATTATCCATTAATTTCATAAAAATATATATATATACAATGTAAACTTGAAAAAAAATGGGGAATCAATTTCAAAATCAAATCACATAATAAAATTTTCAAAATTTAAAATCTTAATAAATTTTCATATAATCTTTTTGTTCTTAAATTTCTTTAAAATTTGAAGCTTCAAAATCTATCCATGCGATTTGTTACAAGATTTGTTAAAATCTATCCATGATGGCAACCTTCCTTTTAAAAATTTTATATTACAAGATTTGGCATCAACTCGAATCAAAGAAGATTGTAGGTTTCACTCAAATATATCATGCAAACTGCTCATTTATTCTATCCAGAACAACAAATTAGAACAAGCTTAGGTAAAAACATTTGGTCAGTTTAATTAATTTTGTTGTAAAAATTTAAAAACCGATTAAATCAATTTTATTTATAAAAAAACCAAACCGATTGACTAGTAGGATGAAAACCATTTAAGTTGGTCAGTTAATGTCTGTTTCATCGGCTTTAAGAATTAATCCAATATGAATGCTTGGTTTTATGAGAAAATTTTAATTGTTTTGTTGCAAAATCACAATTGAAACAAGACCCAAAATGACTAATCAATTTCAAAGTAGAAATGTACCAATGAAAACCAGAACCTCGTCATTATTGAATAGTTAATCTCTCTGAGTGGGAGATGGGATATTTTTTTGAAGGTCAACATAGAGTACAACTCTGAGGCCATGAGTTATGTTTAAAGAAGCTATTTGTTTAAACATTTCTAGAATAAAATTATAAAACCAAAGTAAACATAATTTTTTGTTCACAAAATCATAGAATCACAAAAACCCATTTCTTGTTCATAGAATCACAAAAAAAAAAAAAAAACCCAACTGACCTTTGATTGATGGTGAGCAACTTTGAACCTTCACTAGTGTCGAATTTCTGGTGGAACTATGGAGGAAGTTTGTCTGTCAATGATCTGACTTGGCGTTGAGTTTCAATTGTCGAAACTCGAAAGGGCCAAAAGGGAAGGGTAAAAGGCCAATTGGATTGTGGTGTCAAGTGTGGTGAGGCCAGTGGTTGGTCGTTGCTGATTGTGAAAGATGAGAGTTTGAGAAATGTATGAGGATGAGGATTGCAGACTTAGGAGTGCTGAAGACAGGTTAAGAAGTGAGAAAGGGTGTGGGGGAGAAAATGTAAAATGAGATTTAAAACATTTAGGTATAGGGTTAAGTAAAAAAAAAGGTAAAATAATGAAAAAAATAGTTTTATTTAATTTAATTACTTTAATTTGATTTTTTTGATCGATTCAAATGTCAAAAATTCTAAAAAATTTGATTTTGTAATTTTTTATGATTTTTTTTACGTAAAATGAGATTTAAAACATTTTAGCTTTTGAACTTTGTAATTTTTGTCACATTGGTACCTAAATTACATTTTTTTTTATCATATTGGTACTTGAACGTTCAAATCTATTATTATGTTGGTACCTGAAATTAACGTCATTAGACAATTTTACTAATGTAATATGAACATCCAATAAGATATTAATACATTGATATGTAAAGATACTTTTTTCAATAAAAAAGTTAAAATAATGTAAAAAATATTTTTATTTTAATTAATTATTTTAATTCGACTTTTTGATCAGTTCAAATGTCAAAATTAATTTTTTTAGCATTTTTTAGATTTTTTTTAAAATTAAAAAATTTTGGCCTCTGAACTTTGTAATTTTTATTACATTAGTACCTAATACTAATGCTGTTAGACAAATTTGCTGATATAACATGAATATCTAGTAAGATGCAAACATGTGTAAAAAAAGTCCAATCAATAACACATCATTTTTAAAAGAAAATTTCATATAAAATTCTAACAAATTTTTAAAAAATTAATAAAATTTTAAAACTTCTAAAATAATATTTAAAAAATTTTCAAAAATTCAAAAAAAATTAAAATTCTAAAAAATTTTTAAATTTTCCAAAAGAATTTAAAAATTTTAAAAATTCAAAAAATTTTGAAAAAATTTTGAAAAATTTTTAAAAACTTTTAATAATTTTTAAAATTTTAAAATATAAAAAAATATAAAATTTTGAAAGAATTAAAAAACTTTAAAATTTTTAAAAATTTTAAAACATTAAAAATTTTTTTTAAAATTCTAGAAAATTTTTAAAAATTCTAAAAGAATTAAAAAAATTTAAAAATTTTGAAATAATTTTGAAATTTTTTAAAAATCCAAAAATTAAAAGAATAAAAAAAATCAAAAAATGACAATTTTAATAAATTTAAAATTTGTCAAAATTAAAAAAAAAAAAAACAAAAACAAAAACTTAGAAAACAAAAATAAAAAAAATTTTGTTTGAAAAAAATAATAATTTTAATAAAATTTTAAAAAATTCTAAATTTTTTTCATATTCTTTAATCTTACAATTTCAATTTTTATATATTTTTTGAATTTTTTGGATTTTTATTAAATTTTTAGTTCTTTTATTTTTTAGAGTTTTTTAATTTTAAAGAATGTTTCCAAAATTTGAAATTATTTAATTTTCTAAAATTTTTAGATTTTTTTTCTTATTTTCAGTTTTTTTAAGTTTTTCTATTTTTTTAAACTTTAAGAATTTTTTTTTATAAATTTTAAATTTTTTTATTTTTTAAAAATTTTCAAAAATTTTAAAAAAATTTCAAATTGTGATAAATTTTATAATTTATAAAAATATTTCATATTTTTAATTTTAAAACTTTTTAAAATCATTTACAATTTTTCAAATTTTTTTAGAATTTTCTAGAAATGTTAAAAGTTTTACGAATTTTTTAAATTTTTTTGAAAAAATTTAAAATTTTTTAAAAATTTTTCACAGTTGTTTTAGTATTTTTTATAATTTTATAATTAAATTTTTATAAATTTTAAAAAAATTTAAATATTTTTAAATATTTTTAGATTTTTAAAAAATTTAAAAAAAATTTGATTTTTTTTTATTTTTAAAATTTTTCATTTTTAGGATTTTTTTTAAAAAATGATGTGGTATTAACGATATGGCGCTGACTAGACTATTGTTTTATAGGTGTAAGAATCTTATTGGATACTCATGCTATGTTAGTAAAGTTGAGTAATGACGTTAGTTTTATGTACCAACGTAATAACGGATTTGAACATTAAAGTACTAATGTGATAGAAAAATTATTTAGATAGTAATTGTAGACCATTAGAATAAAGACCTTAGGATAAATTTAAAATAAAATGGTACCATTATTCGAATGGGCATGTGGGGATGCTATAACTTTCTCCATATGTAACCAAACTTCAAACCCTATTCTGATTAGTAGACCAAAACCTATTCTTTTAGGGACCTTAGTCAAACTCAAGAGCTTCTTAAAAGGGTAGATTCCTTTGGTAGCCAATCACACCTAGTTAAAAAAGATTGGTGGCGACTCTATTTGTTAAGTCTAGCTATAGATTTTTGGATCTATATGTTATGATAGTTTGGTGACTCCGCTGAGACGTTATAGAGAGTCAGGCCATAACATTTTAAATTTATCCTATCCTTTAATCTAATGGTTTTAAATTGTAATGATTATGTTATCTGTTTACTAATATTTTTGTCTTTTCTATCTTTTATTTTTGGGGTTTGAAACCAATATGTTCTTTCACACACACATTGTCACATGTAATTGCATTACATGAGCTCTATACCCGAACTCTATCTTTCTTAAGAGAGAGTAAAGTACCTACGCTTTCGTGAGATGATAATCTTCACAATGGCTAATGAAATACTCTCACTCAAATTGAATCTTTTCCATTGGTAGCCTATGATGGGTGAAGATTGGACTACCTTACTAATTTGTGATGGACGATGACATAAGAAATAATTTGGGAACCTTTAGTGGTCAAAATCACCTAACCCTACATATAGTGTATACTTAAGAGGCCAGCCTTAAGATAGAGCCATTCCTACTTGTTAATAGATGTAACCCGAAGATAGGACATAAGAAAGAATGATTTATGATCTAACTATTTTATTTATTTGACTTTTATGCATCTGTATTATCATGTCATGCATCATTTTCATTGTCATATGTAACATTATGCATTTGCATCATTCTCATATTAGATTTCATCCATGAAAATGTACATTCCACTTAGGATGCATCAACATACCAAACATAAAGCATAGCATTTCTAATAATGACATAAATTATGGTACTCAAGGTTCAAAGATAGTTCTACCAAGCAAAAACCTCACTCATCAATACAATACAAAAGCTCAAGCCAAACAGATAGAATAAAAAAATTTCAACCATCTTGAGAGGATAGAAAAAATCTAAGAGAAGCTTAAAAGAGAATTGAGTAAGATTCTAGAAGCTTTGAATAAGTTAAACAAGAGGAAGAATATTGAAGAAAATCTAGCCAATAAGACCATCCGTTACAAAAGGTGACTGACCTTATATATCATTTTGGTTTTGGGTCACACCAAGCCCAATCCACTCAGGATGCACCATCCTAGTAGTTTATATATCTAGTAGGTATACATATCCTGAAATGCCATCAGCTTCAAATTTAGAGCAGTACTAGAGCTATGTAAATCTTAATTTTACTGAAAAAGTAGTAGAACCAATACCACTCCCTAACTTGGATGATTTAGAAGAGAAAGATAAGTTAAAGCCTAAGGAGAAAGAGACTTTAAAGGGCTAAAAAACTGAACAAAAAATGAGCTTGTTAGAAAAAAGGTTGTAGGCCATAAAAGGCATTAGTTTTTATGGTTCAGTGGATGCTACTGGGCTCTGTTTAGTCGTAGATGTGGTTATTCTTTTGAAGTTCAAAGTTTCAGAGTTTGAAAAATATGATGGTACAAAATGCGCAAAGACTCATATTACCATATATTGTAAAAAGATGACTACCCATACTCATAATGAGAAGTTATTGATGCATGTATTTTAAAATAGCCTTACAAGCTTTGCTGCTAGGTGGTATGTTCAGCTGGACAGGACTCGCATTCGTTCTTAAAATGATATGGCCTATGACTTCATTAATCCGTATTGAGATATAATAGATTTAGCTCTTGATCATTTTTTTTTGTAAAATATGAAAAACAAAGTGACTAAATCATTTCAAGAGTATGCCCAGAGGTAAAGGGATATAACTACTCGGTGTAGCCCCTTATGATTGAGAAAGAGATCACGATATTGTTTATCAGCACTTTAAAATTTTCCTATTATAAAAAAATGACAAAGAATGCAACAAAAAATTTTGTCGACATGGTGATATCAGGCAAAATCATTGAGAATGCCATTAAAAATGACAAGTTAGAAAGAGGAAAAACTAAAAAGAAGCTAAAGAAAAGAAAGACTAAAACTTAAGTCGTAAGCCTTGATAGACAGTTTAGGGGATATCAACCTTATCCATCAAAAGGTTATTCCTTATACTATCTTGTTGTGAACAATATCTCACCCTACCCATACCAGCCTTCTCTACAACCATTTTATCCATCAACATACTAGTCCATTTTTAGCCCTCAAGCTCCTATATGCAGTCTTAACATTCAATTATCCATAAGACCTTAGATTCATCTTGCTAACCCAACAAGTGGTTCATGAAAGCTACGAACTACTCGAGAAAACATATATTTGACCCAATCCTCATGACTTATATGGAGTTATATTGAGAGCTCTATAATAACCACTTAATTGCTTCTAGTCATTTGGAGCTACTCAAGCCACCTTATCCCAAGTGGTATGATCTTACAGCTCATTATGATACCACTATAAAACTACTGATCATTTCATGGAGAATTACACTATCCTAAAGCATAAAGTGTAATGACTGATCAAGGATGGAATGATTAACTTTAACCAAAGAAAAATAACAATGTCTAATGTTAGTGGTAATTCATTGCCCAACCAGAATGTTAATGCTTCAAGTGAAGGTCAATAATGAGTGTGATCTAAAAAGACTTGGAGAGCTGCAATGAATTAGGGGGCATGATGTCAATAACAATCCTTTACTTGATCGTGTGGGGCATAATTTTGGAAAAGAAAAGGATGTTAAGGTTAGTTGTATGTTGCTTGCCATTCCAGGTTTTTTTTCAAAGTAATGTTAGGAATTCTTTTATGTAATAAGATTTCATTTTTTATCATTTCAATAAAAGGCAATGATGATGCATTTCATTAAATTTTCTCTTTTTTTTCGACCATTATTTCATGCTTAATTTTTTTTCACATGTCTTTTTATTCCTATTTTCAATGAAGAATGTTTAGATAATAATAATAATAATTTTGAGAATTCATTCATATTGATCTAAAGAAACTATTTGAGCAAAAAAAATTAGCTACTAGCAGATGTGAAATTAATGTCTTGAAGATGTGCAGTCTTTTATAAAGATCAATGAGCTTGTTTTTATTTAATTGATGATATTCAAAGAAAGCATTCATGTTTGATATGAAAAATTACCATTTTTCTTTTACCATTTGAAAAACCATTCATTGCTACCCTTTTGAGCTTATTATGATTTTTTTTTTTAAAGAACACCGATCAAATATCATCCTTTACACTAGGAGGTAATTTTTGAAAAAGAAAAAAGGCAAAAGATCACAAAAGGTCTCAAAGATAGAAATCAAAATAAAAAAAAAAGAAAGAAAAGCAAAACAAAGGAAAAAAAAAGAAAAGAAATATAAATGCCACATATGATTTGGGGCAAAGTAATGATAGTCCTTGAAAAAGGAAAAAAATAATGAAATGATGTGGAATGGAGCAAAATACCAAGTTGTATCAAGTGATGAGAAGTGGTCATTTGGTTTTGAAGCCTTTAAACACATGTTTTGAGCTTATTTTATCCATTTTTTTCATGACCCCTCACTATAGCCTACATTACAACCTTTAAAAGTCTATTTGGATCAAATGTGAATGTTCAAATTAAATAATCATATGTTAGGTTAAGGTATTCTTGTATAAAATAATGGAATCATGCTACGTTGTTTTAGAGATTGATGTGTGAGAGATATCGTTAATGGATGAAAAAAAAGAAAAAAAAAGAGAAAAAGTGAAAAAAAAATAAAAGAATGGAAAAGAAAAAATAAAAAAAGAGAGAAAATGAATACTTAAATTGAAAACCTAAAAGGGTGATTTGGGTAGAAAAGTCTCTGAGTTGAGAGTTGGATAAACAATTCACATAAATGAAAGATCAAAGACATCTGAAGATTTCTCAAAGTTAGGGTAAAATTCAATGAGCTCAAAATGACTTCAAAAGTCAATGAAATGAGTTTTTAAGAAAGAATTTTGGATTAATGTTAAGAATTGTCTAAGTATTCATTATTTGGACATTGTCACACCATTCAATACCATCCATATTGATATGCTTTGAGTTTGTCTATTTATTTTTGTACCAGACTCACTCCTTATTGATTACCTTTATTTCAATTCATGTTGTGCTCTCTTATTGTTGCATTCCGAGAATAAATTGAAAAAATGTCTGATTGTATTATAGGTGTCAAAAATTGAAATCATGATGAATAAATGATAATGTGCATAAAAGATTCTTGCATTCCTTTTAAAAAGAAATTCAAGATGATAAGAGGTAAAAAAAATGAAGAGATGTCTGAAATAAAAAGATAACACATGTATGGTGATGGATTGGTCGACATAATTTGTAAGATATGGTCAAATGATAAAAATAATATGGATCAATGAACGAATGGCTAGTGCTGAGAAGCCTGTGGATGGTGATCAAGTGATGAACATAATATGGATCAATTGACAGAATTTATTTTGAAATTACTAGTGCTGAGAAGCTTGTGAGTTAGGATTAAATGATATGGGGCAATGGATGAAACTTTTTCTGGAATTGTTAGTGCTAAGAAGCTTATAAATGGTGATCAAGTTATGAAAATAATGAGGATCAGTTGACGAAACTTGTTTTAAAGTGCTGAGAAGCTATAAAAAGGAAAAATGTGAGATGGTGGGGTTTTGAGATCCATGTTACCACATTTAATTAAAATTTCATGACATTGACATCCGCATTACATGCAATGTGTTTGCATTTTTGTTTGAAGAATATTTAAAACTTTTGTTTGGCTATGGACATGCATAAACCAACAAACATTTGAATCATAATATATGGCATTTGCATTATTATAAGAATTTAGATTGTTACATTTGCATCATTGATCATAACATTCATTACATATAAAATTTTAACTTTGATCAAAGTTTGAAAATCATCTAGAAAAGAAATTTTGAATATTTTGATGAAGTCTTTTCAGACAAGATTGTGAATCCTTAAATGAGAATCTTTGAGACTTTTTGAATTTCAAATGAGAATTTTTAAATTTTAAATGAGAATCTTTGAGTTTTCAAATGAGAATCTTCGAGTTTTAAATGAAGATCATTGAGATGTGAAACCTTGAAATTTGTCGGATGTGAATCTTCAAATTCGAAAGAGAATCTTTAAGAAGAACTTAAATGAGAACCTTTGAGATTTTATATATGAAACTTTAAGATTTATTGAATGTGAACCTTTGAACTTGAATGAGAAGCTTTAGACTTTTGGATGTGAATCTCCAAAATTCGAATGAGAATATTTAAATGTTGGATGTGAGCCTTGCAATTTGCATGCAAATCCCTGAATTAAAAATTTGGATGAGAATCTCACAAATACAAATCTTGAAATCTTGCAAATCTAAATTCTTGCATATCTAAAATTTTGTGAACCAAATTTTAGTGAATTCTTATGAAGCTGAAAGGTTTTTTCGAAGCAGAAACTTTGAATTTCGAACTCAAATTGTGAGTCTTTGAGTTTTTATTACAATTTCATCAGACTTGATCTATGACTTTCTGGACATAATTGTCGATGAGCTTTATTTTTCAAAGTTGTTAAGCCTTTGTTTAGAAAAGCTTTATTTATTTTCGAAAGTTATTGAACCTTTATTTAGAGGAGCTTTATTTATTTTTTCAAAGTTGTTGGACCTCTGCTTAGAGAAGCTTTATTTATTTTCGAAAGTTATTGAGTCTCTACTTAGCAGAGCTTTATTTATTTTTTCAAAGTTGTTAAGCTTTTACTTAGAGGAGCTTTGTTTATTTTTCAAAGTTATTAAGCTTCTGCTTAGAGGAGCTTTTTTTATTTTTCAAAGTCGTTGAGCCTCTGTTTAGAGGAGCTTTATTTTATTTTCCTAAGTTGTAAGCCTCTGCTTAGGGGAGTTTTGTGTCATTTAGCCAGTTTGAGTGTTTGATTTAAAAAAAACTAAAACTAAAACAAAATAAAAATGAATGTGTTGGGATAATCATATGTAGTATGTCTACGTCTTTACACAATTCTTGTTGCATAGGAAATATACAAAGAGGGATGGCTGTAGACACCCTAATTGGTCTGGGCTCAAACCCATTGGATCTAGTTCAACAGGGTCCGAGCCTAAACCTATTGAGCCCGGTTCAATAAGGTCCAGATTCTTAGGCCTAGTCATACATTATTTTACATTTTATATTTATTATTTATCTATTTACTTAGTTATTTATTTATTTTTGGGTTTATCTTTTTACTGGTTTTTATTTGTTTTTTATCTCTAATTTTTCAATTTTTTATTTATCTCTAATTTTTCTAGTGTTAAGATAATTAAAAAAATAACTAAAAATAATAAAATTTTGCTGTGGATTGGTGTTTGAGGAATTGGTGTTGGTTTCAATATGCAATAGGATAAATATAATGGGTTATGATAATGGGAAAATCCAATCAAAGTGGACTTAGAGTTAATTAAAAACTCTTATGATTGCCTTCTATAAAGCCCACTGATTAGAAGCAACAAACATAAAGAAATAGAGAGAGATCAACAATATCATACACAGAAACGTGAATCAGAAGATTACAGCTGAGAAACACAAAAAATAGAAGGAAATCACACAAAAAATGCAAAAAATATACTGCAAAAAGCAAAATGATCAGTAAAAATAAAAAAAAATTTGAAGATTTTTGGAAAAATTTAGAAAATTCTCAAATTCTGGTGAAAATTCCTAGTTTCGGTGAATTTTTCGACACCGGTTAAATTTTTCAATAAGTTTTTAGGCTTCGGTTAATTTTTCAGTGAACTTTTGATGAACCAACCCAAATTCCAACAAGATTTCTAGAATTCAATGAGGGATTCGATCGAAGTTCATCCTGGTTAGAGAGAGAGGGAGAGAAAAAAAAAGGGAAGAAAGAAAGGGAAAAAGAAAATTTGGTGGAAAAAGACTAGATTCAAGCTTTTATATTGACCCCAAAATGACATCGTTTTGGTGTTTATAAGGCCCTAAGATCCGCGTGTTTTTGTTTAGCTGACTTGACCCGATCGCAACATGATCTGTCGATCCACCTCCCAACCAGACCTTGCTACTGAGTTGAGTCGATTGTCCCTTGAGCCGTGTTTCGAGTCATTGTCTGTGCCTGCAGCCAAGATGATCTCTAGTCGCCCAGTCAAGTCGAGCCAATTTTTTGGTATTTTATTTTATTCTTGTATTTTTATTTATTTATTTTTAGTATATTTATTATTTTTGTATGATTAAATTTTTTTAAAAAAAGGAAAAATTAAAAAAATAAAATATATTTTTTAGAATAAATAATAATTATCCAATGATGAAATTTATAAAAATTTCAAATGGTAAATTTTTATAAAATTCTTAAGTGAGAAATTTTATCTAAATTTGTCCTAAATTATGGAATAATTTAGATAAAATTTTAATAATAACAATTAATATTTATTTTCAATAAAAAAAGAAAAAAATAAAAAATATTAATAAAAATTTTGGAATTAAATACAAATTACCCAAGGATGAGATTCCAAATGGTAAATTTTTAAGAAATCTCTCAGTGAGAAATTTTTTCTAAATTTGTTCCAAATGGTGGAATAATTTAGATGAAATTTCAATAAAAGTAATTATATTTTTTTCTAAATTTGGTTGAAAATATTTAATAATTATCTAATGATGAGATTCTTAGAAATTTTAAATGGTGAATTCCTAAGAAATTTTAGGTGAGAAATTTCTTTAAATTTGTCTCAAATGGATGAAGAATTTAAATGAAATTTCAATAAAAAAAATTGTCATATTATATTCTTTTTGAAAACAAAAAAAAAGGAAAAGAATTTCTAAATAGGTCCAAATAGTGAAAAATTTAAAAATTTTAAGAGAGAAAATATTTCTAATTTGGCTCAAATGGTGAAATAATTAGATATATTTTCAAAATAAGAAATAAAGATTAAAAAATAATTAAACATTTTTTTCGACGACGGAGCCTTCTCAAGAAATAAATAGGATTCTTGAATACTGTTGAGGTGAGAAAATATTTTTTGAGAGTTCTACCAGATTGATGGAGAATCTTAAGAATTATTTTCAATATTTAAACATAAAAATTTAAGACCATTAGAATAAAGATCTTAGGATAAATTTAAAATAAAATGGTACTATCATTTGGATGGGTATGTGGTGGTGCTATAACTTTTCTCTTATGTAACTAAACTCCTAAACCTTGTTTTACTTAGTTTATTCGATTTTGATAACATTTTTTGGGCTTAAGTTGACTAATTTTTTGTTTTGAATGAGCTTATCATTTCAATGGTGAATTCTTCTACTAAAAGAGCATATCTATGACATAAAGTCTTTTTTTTTTTTTTAATTTCAAACTTTAAAATCTTAATAAATTTCCTTATAATTTCTTTTTATTTTTTTAAAAATCTAAAACATATTTATCAATTTAGAATTTATCTATTACACTCTAATTTAAAAATTATCTATACATGCTAATTGTCATCTAATAATCCTATAAATATGTTGTGTTACATTATTATTAATTTTTAATTTGTAAATTTTTGCACAAATATCTATGTAAGTGTTTTTCTTAACCTTGCTACCATTCACCCTAAATAAAATTTTACAACCCTCTTTTATACATCAATTTATCCATCATTTAGAGGTATTATCAAATTATGGTCCATCACATTGATTCATCTATAAAAAACCAAAAGTCTTCATTCAAATTTTCTAATGAATTTTTTTTTGACATTTAGTTTTGTTTTCTTTTTTTCTTTTTTAATCTAGAATAGCATTATGTTATCTTTGAACGAAAGTTTAAAGCCTTTCATTCAAGTTCCTTCGTAATGGCCTTTTTCAATTATAAGGAAAAAAATTTGTCCAAATATTTAGTAAATCTTAAAAGTGGGTGAGAATTGTGATGCTTGAACTTAACTCATTGGTTTATACATAAACATGACGTCTAACAAGTTTGAAATTTAAGTATGAAATTTAAAATTTAACATTTAAAATCATTTTTCCTACCTCAAATTGCTTCTTCGTAAAAAAAAAAAAAAGGTGGGTGAGAATCATGGGATGAGAAAGACTTGTTTGGTAATGTAATTCAATATTCAATGACTCTTCTTATGTATAAAAATTAAAACTAAAATCTTTAAAGTAGTATTTGATATGGGGTGATAACTCCAAAAATTATAATAATTTACACGTGGTGATTACATTATTATGTTTGATAAGTATTTGATGATCTTACATGGTAATGATTTTGGATTACTGGGAATAATTAGATTATTGTCTTAAAATGTGATCTAATTTTCATATAAAAAGATGAGAAACTTTTATTATCAAGATGAAATGATGTATAAAATTAACAATAATCAATAATAATAATTTAATATGTAAATAAAAAACTTGCTTCTTCTTAAAATTGTAATTATTTTATATTTTTAAATTGATATTTATTGCAACAAGTTCAAAAATACTTTTTTATTTTTAATATTTTATATATAATTTAATTTTTTTGTTTTTCTTTTATTATTAATTTAATATTCCTTTTATTTTCTAATTTAAATATTCTTTACATAATTTATATTATAAAAATTAATTTACCTATTAATAAATATTTTTATTAATTTAATAATTTAATTATATTATTTTATAGAATAAATAGAATATTACTAATAGTTTATAAATTATTATCTTTAAATAATATTAAAATTATTAATTTATGAAATATTACAATATGCATGATTATTTTTGTATTTTAAACAGAATAATATTTGATTTTTAATAATACCAAATACATAGATATTTAATTCTTAAGAATTAATGATTGTTAACCAAAGAAAATAATTTCAAATCATGAGTGATAAGATCAACTTAATAATAAAATCACCTTAGTGATTACATTGCCATGGTAATTTTATAAAAGAACCCAAACCCTACCTAAATGATTTAACAGAATAGATTTTGATCAAAACTTGCAAATCCAATCTGAAAATAATAAGGATTTTCATCTTACTTTGTACAAAATTGAATAGGCCACTCTTCCTAAAACCACCCAGTCACAACCACCTCTACTCTCAACATCTGCTTGAATATATTGCCAAGGATCCCAAAATACACCAACAACAAAGCCTACAAGAAAATTATATTCCACACTATAACTTTGATTAACAATAAAATGCTAGTGAAACCTTCCCTGCCATAAAAATTTCGACCAGGTGAATCTGAGCTCGTAGAATTCATCGATGGTGCTGTGATATTTACCATGGTTCCATTCCTACCAATGCTGCATCATACATCAACTAATAAATCAAATGAGTTTTTGACTATTAGATTATGAGAAGGATAAGCTTTTAACATATTCATTTTATGCAACAACTAAAAAATCTAAGCCAAATGGGTAAATTTTTACCTCCCTGGAAAAATACAAGAGCCATGACCTGCAATAATCAAAATTGATATTAGATTTCTTCCAATGTAAGCTTTTAATCTAGAAAAGAAGGTTGCATTAATGTAGTAAATACAAGCTTTTAATATATTAGTATCTATGCATGCTATCTGTTCATCTTACTTGGATCTGTTGTTGTAATATCTGCAACGCCATTGAAGTCACATGAATCAGAAGTCTTCCCCATCCGGTGATAGTAAGTGTCAAATGCATAAGTTGCATGTGCAATCACATTGTCTGGCTCATAACATGGTTTTCCTTGCAACAATGGTAAGCAATCCACTTTGCCAGGCCCACAAGCCCAATCTAAAGCAGCCTGCAACATCTTTGGATCAGCACCATCCTTTGCAGTACAATAAGTTTGGTTAGTAGTATCATTTGCTAACAGCGATCCTGACCCCGTCAAGCGTAATATATAAATAGGGTCACCATTTGCATCAAACAATCCCCAATTCTTCTCCGAGGTTGGCCCTGTTTTCATGTCCTCGTTATAGAGTTCATAGATGTAAGTACTAACAGCAATTCCAGGGCGCTTAGGAGTTCCAGTTTTATTTATCACATGGCGGATCAAGTTGCTGTTGTAAGTGTTGGCATTCTCCATTGTTGCATCTGGTTCATTGGAATCACCTTTTGATGGCCAGCCAGTTTCAGTCACTATAACAGGAATGTTGGTGAAGTTCAGAAAAGCCATGGCAAAGTATGCAGCATCAACCACAGCATCAAAGACATTCGAGTAGTGGACAAGTGTGTTAGAGTCGACAGCTTCCTTGGTTGGAGATAGAGGCTTGAAAAGTGCATAGTCTAGTGGAATCACACCATTTGATTGCATATAGTCATAGTAAGGGTATATATTAAGCATGACAAATGAGCCTGAAGACTGCAAGAAATTGAGCATAGGGACCAAAACTGGATTCCATGAGCGATTGAAGAAGGCTTGGGAAGGTGGGAAAGAATCAAGGATTATGGAGGAAGAAAGAGGTGATGAAACTTTGATTTGGTTGTCTAAATTGGATGCTACGAGGGCCGAGTAAATGAACTTCATGGCATTCACAAGGACTGGTGCTGCATTAGGAAGAGTAGTTAAAACTTCAGAACCTACACAAATCGCTGTGATGTTGGTTGCAGGATAATGTGCTACAACGTTCCGTGAGACCCAATTAGCTGCAGTGGCATTTGATTGTCCAATGCCAAGAAGTTGCTCATTGGGGATTGAGACCATAACTCGAATGCCTGTGTTTGCAAGAGCAACTAGCATGCCTCGGTCAGCATCGTATAGCCTAACATGTCGGATTTGCTGAGCTTTTAGGAGAGCAACTACTTGAGTTGGGTGTGGCATGTCTGATAGGTCTGTTCCTATATTCACTCCAATATATGGATCTGCAACAACATTAAACTAAAATAATTGCTACACATTCAAATTTTTTAACACATTTTCCACTAGTACATTGATTGGGCAGCTAGTTATTGTACATTTAAGTTCCCCCAAAAGATTTGTTAAAGAGCAATGCATCTTCGTGATGCAATTAGACTGTTATTGTCAATCCTTTACAATCATTAAGCATGTTCCTTGGGTTAAATTCTCCCAAGTAACGATAAAATAAGGTAAGGATGTCTGATTCTGACATCATTTTAAGGACAGTGCGGCAACCATCTGAACTGTTCTTTTCTCACAAGATAGTCCTTCACCACAATAGAAAAACCCTCATGTTCACTATAATTCCAACAAAGAAACTTCTCCATCTAAACTTCCCTCAGGAAAAAAAAAATTATACTGAAACATGGGTTCTTGCTAGCTACATCAAAAAGATAAAAGGAAAAAGATAATGAAGCATGGTATGTTCCCTATTCCAATGCCAACAACATGCCTAGATCTGCAACAACATTAAACTAAAATAATTGCTACACATTCAAATTTTTTAACACATTTTCCACTAGTACATTGATTGGGCAGCTAGTTATTGTACATTTAAGTTCCCCCAAAAGATTTGTTAAAGAGCAATGCATCTTCGTGATGCAATTAGACTGTTATTGTCAATCCTTTACAATCATTAAGCATGTTCCTTGGGTTAAATTCTCCCAAGTAACGATAAAATAAGGTAAGGATGTCTGATTCTGACATCATTTTAAGGACAGTGCGGCAACCATCTGAACTGTTCTTTTCTCACAAGATAGTCCTTCACCACAATAGAAAAACCCTCATGTTCACTATAATTCCAACAAAGAAACTTCTCCATCTAAACTTCCCTCAGGAAAAAAAAAATTATACTGAAACATGGGTTCTTGCTAGCTACATCAAAAAGATAAAAGGAAAAAGATAATGAAGCATGGTATGTTCCCTATTCCAATGCCAACAACATGCCTAGATCCTGTAGCCTTTTGACCATTTTCACTACCAAGACAAACGGTAATGCCACTGCCAGAGATTTTTTTTTTTTAAGATTAAAAAAAAAAACAGTAAAGGACTAGAATTAACCAATGAAATCACCTCTAGAATCTAGCTGGAAGACAATATTAGAGGCACCTTGGTTTTGGGTTTTCAGTTTCCTTTTCCTTATCTAAATTCAAAAAAAGAATGAAGTAGTACTAGTAGAAAATATGTAAAATGTCAGGGGCAAATATTCCTCAAGTCCCCCCAGCATGAAAGCTGGCTTCCACAATATGCACAGAAAAATCTCTGGCCCGCATTAAAATAATTGAGTCCCCCTTCTATACTACCTTTCTTTCCAGTAGAGTTATCAGTTATGTATATGTTTTGATTAGCTGACAAGTAGGGCATACATATATTATTTGTTTTTCTTTAACACCCCCAACCTCCTTCTGTCCTTAGTTATAGTTATTCTGTAATTTAATGCTTCCAACATGCTAAATTCCCAAGGCAAAATCAAAAAGAAAAAAAAAATCATAGACAGATAAAACACATTTTCTAAGACCTTTTTAACTCTTTTAAGTTACTTTAGTTCATGTTCATCAGATTTCTAGCACTAAAATGACAGAAAAAAATCCAGACAATGCGAACCCCTTTCAAAGGACATTTGTTAAAGAATCAAAGTCTTAGAAGAAAGTATCAGAATACTGACTAGACGCTTAGTTGCCAAACCCCTTTTAAGAAACTTGTCAAACAAACATTAATGAGGAAGGGAGAAGAAAAATATAAAGCCTTACCTTCATCAGCTGTTGCTTGAGAAACTGCCAAAAGAAGAAGAAGAATTAGCAAAGCCATACAGAAGACACCCTCAAAAGATTCTGATTTCTGATCAAACAAACAAGACTCTAACACGGAGAAAGAAGACAAGAGCAAGGGATCTGGAATATGGCAACTACTAGAAACAAGTAGAAAGGAAGTGGGGCAAAGGTGTAAGAAAATAAGAGAAAAAGAGAGAGAGTTAGGTTGAGGAGGAAGAGCTAAACTATAAAGCTGTGATTTCTAAATGTGAAACTGGTAAAACCAAAGTAAAGAAATGGGGTAAAAGCTAGGAGAAACAAAAGACATAAATAAACTCAGAACTGTCATAAAACATGTAATAAAATGAACAGCAGATGAACGGTTAAGATATCATCTGCAACATGTTTGACAGTTGCAGCAAACAATGGACAGTATCTTAAAAGGACTTTTTGTTATGAAAAAACCCAAACCCAAAACGCCAAGGCAACTTTTTCTTTTTATTATTAGGATTTTATTTCATTTTGTTGGATTTAGGCATTTAGCCGTTGCAGCTTATATTGCATTTACAGGCCTTTTTTCAGGTTTTGGGTACCAATAGATTTTAGGGGCCTGAGACAAGGTGTATAGTTTTGGGTTTGTGGCGTACCCCTTGCTTAGACACAAACAAAGGACAGTGGCTATGGCTATAGCTCTATGGTCGCGGTAAATCCCATCAGTTGGTCTCAACGGTCATATTTTTTCCGTATTTTGAAAATGGTTATTATTATTATTATTATCATTACCTATAATAATTCGAGATTCTTTATCTCGATAATGAATGATTATTTAAGGATATAATCAAATCGAGTCAAATTGATACAATAAAAAATTTAAGTTTAAATTTGACTATTAATTTACGATTCGATATTTTATTCGTACTTGATCGAATTTTATTTTTTTTAACTCAAATTTGATTTGTGATCGAAATCGAATTATTCGAGTTTGCTTGATTAGATTCGATTAATATATAAAAATAAACTTAATTTTATTTTTTAAGTTCAAACTTGATTTGTGATCGAAATCGAATTACTCGAATTTGTTCGATTAAATTCGATTAATATATAAAAATAAACTCAATTTTTATACTCGACAAAAACTTGATTATTTGTGCTCGAGTTCGAGATAAAAATTTTTTATAATTATTTTTTATCAAATTTAATAAATATTATATTTTTAAAATAATAACAATAATAATAACAATAACAACAATAACAATAATAATAAAAATTTACACAACAAATTATTGGAAGAGTATGCAAGAAAGATATTCTAGTGACACGTAGGATATGTTACGTATTCCACAAAAAGGAAGCACAATCAGAACTACCATTCTGTGAACTCTCCATGAAACTCTCTACCATCATTGCCAAATTAAACAGGTAATAAACCAGTCTCTTCACTCTTGATGACAGTAGCAGCAGCAATGCCAACCTCATTTACCAACTAGACATTAGTTGACTGGTCTATTCATGATAGCAACAGCAATGATATAAATATAAACTCATCTATTGAAACTATTCTAATGCATCTAAAAATTGAACAACATTAAATTCAGAATCCACAGTAAGACTCGTGAAAGACATTATACTCACACAACTAGGACGTTTTCATGAAGGAAAAAAGTACCAAGCTCAAGTTTAAAACCAGAATAGAACTGAGAATTTCAAATAAGAAGCTCCACAATATATTGCATTTTAAGTTGCTCAGCCAAACCTACAGAATAGGACAGTATAGGCCACCAAACCTATCAATTCTATGCGTAGCAGAAGTTTTGACATCAAAGAGCAAATAAGTACAAGTAACATATTGATCAAAATCCTTTTTTTTTTTAAAAAGGATATTTATCTTGGAAACCGATCTTTAAAGCTCCAGTCAACCTATTTGCGTGCTTACATATCTAAAATTACCACAAGGAAACATTAGATTACACATATATTCATTTACAGGAAAAAAAAGATAGGAACTTGCAAAGACCACATTGACAAAAAGAATTTAAACATGCATATTTAAGAGTCCTACATATGCCTTGAAAAAAGACAAGCAACAAACAACAAACAACATAGACCACGAAATGCCAAATTGATTCAGATTTAGATGCTCCCACCAAGTAATGCCCTATCAAAAATGTTCAATACAACAAATGTTCCCAGAAACTAGGAGCAATTGGGGCGCAGTATGTATTATATCCAATTACTTATTACCAAACTTATTATATACTTGAGAAATAAAATAATTTGGCAAGAAGAGAATTATTTGCATGACAGTTGGGAAATTGAAATTTTAAATGAAAGGGTAATAGAAGCATATAGTTAATTATTTAATTACTAACGGAAAAAGTAAACTGCACTCCTACTCATAAAGACAACAATTGCACCATATCCTAAAACTCCAGACAATTATTTGGACCACTTGTACAACAAAAAAAAAAAAAAGGAAAAGAAAAGAAAAGACTCGAAAAAAATGAAACTGCATTTCCAAAATCCATAAGATCAATCAACAGAAAAACTTCTATTTCTTCCCTCCCCAATTTCCAGAAATAAGAAAATATATCTCTAACATTTCATTATTAGATTTGAAAGAGAAATCAAAAGACAAGAACCCTAAAGTGCAAAACATCAAAGTGCACCACCTTTACAATGCCTTAACGGGTAATTTGGTGAAAGAATAGGCCTCATCAAATCACTGTTTCTTTTAGTATCAAATAATACATAACTACCACAATACTAAATATGCCTCTTTGAGACACAACTTCCATTTTTATTCATTGGTTTAAGAAAACCAACATCAATCTATTATGAAAACAACAGGCATACCAATTAAGCACCTGTTTGTCTTGAAACTCTCAAATCTATAAATATCCAGCACTCCAATTAAGAACTTTGAGTCAGGATCCTGACCAATTGAACTATTGATCTTATCCTCGATCCTGTGAGAATTAAAAAAGGAAACCCACAGTCTCAAATAAAAGTCCAAAAAAACTGAAATAATAAGCACTGTCAACTCCAAAATACTAAGACAGCAAGAGTGAACCATACCAGTCAAACAACCTTAAGTACATTTTAGCCAAGGCATCTCCATTAAGAGCAGTAGATTCTGGATCCAGACTTTTTGTAATGGCTACACTGTAAAGTTCACTTACTATGAAAAATCTTTTTGTAATTGTGCAAAAAGGCCGCACGCAGCAGGCTGCTCCAACTTTGATTTGTCTTGGATTTTCTACCTTTGATTTGTTTTGAATTTGAGTTGACTTTGGTCTAAACTAGCTTCGAAATATTGGAAGAGAGTGGGACTCGGAGGAAAGGATGCCACAAGGTTTTTTATGAGATGAAAGAGACGGGAAGAAAGAAGGAAACAAAAAAAAGGAAAAGAAGAAAATAAAATTTTAGGGTTTTTTTTTATATTAAGGGTAAAATAGTAATTTTATAAATAAAATAATAAATATATATAACAAAAAAAATTCGATTAAACTCGTGGACTATTTGAATCGAATATTAATATGTTTGAATTCGGCTCATTTAATAAGTTAAGTTACTTGAGCTCGAGCTTAACTCAACAATTATCGAATCAAATTCAAGTTTTAATCGAATCAAATTTGAATAACTTATTAGTATTAATGTATTATTTATATCTCTATAACTACATATTTCAAAAGTAAGCAATTATATCTTTTGATATATATATATACACATACACACTTTAATTTTTAATTAGATCAGAAAAAAAAAAAAGGATTTTTTTCAAGGGTTTATTGAAAATGATTTTGATCTAGCTCATGACCTATTAAAACTAAAAGACATTCCAATGGGATTCTCACGAAAAGAAAAATTGCAATCAATTTAAAATTCTTTTATATATATAATACAAATGAATCTTTGAAAATATTAAATATTGAACTTTAATTATTGAAAAAAAATTCAGCATTCTATTAACTGTTAGTGATACCTACTAAAATATTATATATCTATATAATTATTTATAACTATAAACAAAAATTAGGTACATGATAATTTACTATAATTCCGTATTGCTTTATTTGACATTTGGATACAAGGATTTGACATGTATATTTAAATTAATCAAACCATTTTGTCAAAAATAGAGAAAAAATGTGAAATAAGAAAGATATAATAATTTAAAATAAAACACTTCAGTGCTTGGTAATTTAAATGAAAATTTTTTGACTATTTATAAGGTGTAAGGGAAAATAAAAAATGGTGTAATCGAATAAGACATAATCACATTGGCGATAAATAAAATAAATTAATAAATATCAATAATAATATCATTAGTGGATTAACATATAAAAATATGTAGTTATTTTTAACTATTGATATGTAAATGTTGTGAATGATTTTTAAATTTATATTTTTTTTATAATTACATTACAAGTAAAATATTTTTACATATAATTATTTAAATAAAATTATATAATATGACATAAATAATTATATGATTTATTAATAATTTTTATAGATAATTGAATCAAAACTTTTAATTTCATTTTAATATTATCTTTAATAATAGTTTTATTTTATGATTACGTGTCATTCTTAAAAGAATTTAACAGCATAACATTAATATACTTGCTTTTGTTATGTGAACATTAATGCAGATTAAGTTTCATAATAAAATATAAATATTTTTAAAAAATTTTTATTAAATCTAAGGGATCAAAATAAAATCAATATCTTTTCATTAATATTTACTTTATTTTTTTCTTTCTATCTATTATTATCTCTAATAACTATACATTGTTTCTTTCACTCTTGCCCATTTTACTCTCTCATTCCTTGCTACATGTTTCGTCTCACAATTTTTTATTTTAGGTTTTATTTAGATTAACAGTAAAATTAATTTTAATAAGATTGAAAATAACAGTGAAATTAAGATTAATTATTATAATAATACGATTAAAATTAATGATAAAATATCTATTTGAATACAAAAGATAGGTGAGATGAGAATAAATTAACTATTAAGAACTTTATTTTAAAAATTTATTGATAAATTATTTATATATATATTTTAATGTTATTTATAACATTTTAAATCTTAAATTTTTATTTTCAATTAAAATATTAATACATATTATTTATTTACTATATAATAAAATTTATTTATTTATTTATTATATAATAAAAAATTTATTTATTACATTAAATCACCAAAGTTATTTTAATATTGTAAATAAAAAAATCAAATGTAAAACAAAGTCATGGAGCTATAATTGTAATGGCAAAATTAAAAAAAAGGGAGAGAATCATGGGCAAAATTAAAAAATAAAGGTGCGATGGGTGCAATTTTTTCCACTAGACCTAAAAGGTCCGGTGCAAAATTAAAGGCAAACATGTCTTAGTTTTATCTTCCAAGCATCCAAATGGTGAGATTGAACATAAAAAAAAAAAAAAAAATCAATCGCAATTAATTGGTACTCTAGTGGGATCCAACTAATCCCCTAGTTTACCCAGATTATAAGGTTTTTTTTAAACAATGAGAGGTAGTCGATCAAGCTAGACTTCTTTTTTTTTTTTTAATTTAATTGCTATGAAAATATTCAAAAAGCATTACTCTCCGGATTTTATGTTTTTAGGTGCATTTCTTGTATCTCGTATAAATAATTGATAGATAAAACCACAAGTCTAGTAATTATTAACGAAGTGAAATGGATTTTAGGAATTTTATAAACGATCAATATTTTAGTTACTTTTTTTTTTTTTTCTAAATTCTTTGCAAGATGAGAAATTTTGTATTAAAAGAAAAAAGTATGTCTCTTGGCTTAATGGCTAAAAGGTTTTAAAAAGAACATGAAGTTTTAATTACGAGTTAGGACCTCCTCCATCTCCCGAAGGGCTATGCCCTCCTATAAATAATAATAAAAAAAAAACCTTAAAATATGGAAATCAAAGAAGTAAAAAGCTAGAATATGAGTAAAGAGAAGAGAAAAAGAGACTATTCCAAACTCAACCAAAAGGAAAAAAATAATAATAGTGATGAATTTATATTTAAACAATGATTTTTAGCTGCCATTAGATTAAATCATCAATGGTTATAAATTGATATAAAATTAAAAAGTTTTATATTAGTGTAAGTGTAACCATTGTCATATAGACACCATCTTTTAGCTGGATAGATAAAGATAATGCTTATAGGAAAATTATCAAATATGGTGACAATGAATTTTTTAACTTCACAAATAGAATTAAGATGGTGATGCATGTCTTTTAGTATATATTTAAAAAATAAAAAAAAAACTAATTTAAAAAAAGAGGGACATGTGTCATTATTTTAATCCTACTTGTAGTGTTAAAAAACTTTACTATTAGTGTATAAAATAATTTTTCATATTTATGATAAAATGTAATCAATATTATGTAATTAATCTCCCTTTTATTTTTGAATGAAACATGATTTATTTGGGTTTATTTTGAATGAGTTGGACATGTTTAAATTGAGCCCAATCAAGCTTATCTTGATTAAACTAAATTCATCTTACATAGAGATGTCAAATGGTTCATACTGGATCGTCATAGACCATTGAAATATTAGCCTATATGTTAATCGATCGTGTCAACCTAGCACTATTTTTTAACGTTCTGTATTGGCATAAACCATGAAGGTTAATGGTATAGTCCAACACGACACATGACTGGTAACCTTATGGGTTGTGCCATGTCAGGCACAATACTATTTTTGTATTGAGTGACACCAAGCACAGCCTATTAATAATTTTTCAAAATTTTAATTATTTTTTTAAAAATTCATCTAGTATTATTAAAAATAATATATGATAGATAAATAATTACATAATGAAATAAAAAAGGATACATAATTTATGTTGTTCGACAAAATGTCTATATTCACAGAGAAGGATAATAGAATTCACCAAATAAAGATATTGAAATTACAGTTCTAATATTTTAAAAACAAAACACATACACACACACATATCATATATTCATTGCCTAGTAATACATATATAACTAAGGTTTCACCGACTGGTCCATATATCAGAAGTAAGTGAAATTCTAGAGGAAATTTTTTGTAAACTAGATATTAAATTTTCTTTATAAGAAAAAATATTTTAAAAGTATTTGATCTAATAGTATTTTTGAAACTGTTATATAAGTGGGTAGTATACCATTTCTAATTAAATTATTAAAACATTCATCATCTATAAAAATAAATGGTTACTCAGACTACACTATAAATTTAGCTAATTGATTATGCCAATTATCTTGTGAAAAATGAAATGCACCTAAAGACCCATTAGGATGTTAATTAAATGTAGTTTATATGGGATCATTAGAAATGACAGATGCAGCCTCATGTTTTTTTTTTTATATATCTTTTCAGATGACCAATCTTTGCTTTTGTTTTACAATTAAATCATCAAGGGATAGACTAGGAATGGCTCCCTCGGGCCCCTTCTTCAAGTGATGAACAGTCGACTCAGAATTGGTACAAACAAGGAAAATCCAATTGTTTAATTAAAACAAAGCATTGCGATGGTCCCTGTGGATGCTCATGCAATGTGATTTCTTCCCAGTGCTTTGAATGTCAAAGTGAAGAAATTCAACCAAGCACGGGTAAATGGTGGGAGTAAATATGACTCTCTTATGGTAGCCAAATGCCTCGTCATCTAATTAGTGATGCACATGAATTTGTTTATTGAGCAAGTTCAAACAGTTATGACTGTTTGAACAAATATTTATTTCAAATATTTATGATATTTTCTTTTGTCATAAAATAATTTTTTCTAATCATACAAGTTTATTCAGAATAAAATAATATTAATTTATTAATATTTTAAAAATTAATAGGTAGGAAATTTAAAAAATAAATCTGTTTACCAAATAAGTTGAAATAATCATAACCATTTGAATAATTATCTACTTTAAATTGTTACGATCTTTTGTTTTGTCATAAAACAATTGTTTTAGTTCATAAAAACTTATCCAAAATAAAATAATACTACTTTATTAATATTTTGAAAAGTAATAAGCAAGAGATTTTAAAACTAAAACTGTTTTCTAAGCCAGTTCAAATAGTTATGATTATTTAAATAATTATCAATCTCAAATTGTTATGATATTTGCTTTGTGAGAAAACAATTGTTTCTAATCATACAAACTTATTCAGATAAAAATAATACTAATTTAATAATATTTTCAAAATTAATAAGTAAGAGATATAAAAAATAAATTTGTTTACCAAATCAGTTCAAATAGTTAAGACTATTAGAATAATTATTTATTTTAAACCATTCTAATCTTTTGTTTAGTCATAAAATAATTGTTTCAGTTTATACAAGTTTATTGAAAATAAAATAATACTAATATATTAACATTCAAAAAACTAATAAGCAAGAGATTTGAAAAAATAAATTTGTTTACCAAGCAAGCTCAAATAATTATGAAATTGGAACAATTATCTATTTTAAATTGTTATGACCTTTTGTTTTGTCATAAAACAAATGTTTTTGTTCATATAAGTTTGTTTGAAATAAATAATATTAATTTATTAATATTTTAAAAATTAATAAGAGATTAATTAGCTATTTCAAATTGTTATGATCTTTTGTTTTGTCATAAAACAATTGTTTCTGTTCGTACAAGCTAATTTGAAATAACAAAATTCTAATTTATTAATATTCCAAAAAATTAATAAGAGATTTAAAAAATAAATTTGTTTTTCAAACAAGTTCAAATAGTTATGACTATTTGAACAATTATTTATTTCAAATTGCTATAACTTTTTATTTTGTTTAAAGCAATTGTTTTTGTTCATATAAGCTTATTCAAATTAAAATAATAGTAATTTATCAATATTTTGACAATTAATAAGTAAAAAATTTTAAAAATAAATATGTTTACTGAATAAGATCAAATAGTCATAACTATTTGAATTATTATTTATTTCAAACTGTTATGACCTTTTGTTTTATCATAAAACAACTGTATCAGTTCATATAGGCTTATTTGAAATAAAATACTACTAATTTATTAATATTCTAAAAATTAATGAGTAAGAAATTTAAAAAAAGAATTTGTTTAACGAATCAGTTTAAATAATTATGACTATTTGAACATTATCTATTTCAAATGGTTATGACCTTTTGTTTTATCATAAAACAATTGTTTGTATCCATACAAGCTTATTCTTAATTAAATAATATAAATTTGTTAATATTTCAAAAATTAATAAGTAAAAATTTAAAAAATAAATATTTTTTTCTGAACACGTTCGAATAATTATAACTATTTGAACAATTATCTATTTTGATTAGTTATGACCATTTGTTTTGTCATAAATTAATTTTTTCTATTCATACAAGTTTATTCGAAATAAAATAAGAATAATTTATTAATATTTTAAAAATTAATAGGTAGGAGATTTAAAATATAAATTTGATTAGCGAATAAGTTCAAATAGTTATGACTATTTGAACAATTATCTATTTCAAATCGTTATGACCATTTGTTTGTCATAAAACAATTGTTTCTATTCATAAAAGCCTATCGAAATAAAAATAATACTACTTTATTAATATTTTAAAAATTAATAATCAAGATATTTAAAAACTAAAGCTGTTTTTTGAACTAGTTTAAATAGTTATGACATTTTGTTTTGTTGTAAAATAACTTTTTTTGTTCATTCAAAATTATTCACAATAAAATAATACTAATTTATTAATATTTTAAAAATTAATAAAATATTTAAAAACTAAAGCTATTTTTCGAACTAGTTTAAATAGTTATGGCATTTTGTTTTGTTGTAAAATAATTGTTTTTGTTCATTCAAAATTATTCACAATAAAATAATACTAATTTATTAATATTTTAAAAATTAATAAAATATTTAAAAACTAAATATGTTTACTGAATCAGTTTAAATAGTTATGACTATTTGAATAAATATCTATCTTAAACTATTATGATCTTTGTTTTTTCATAAAATAATTATTTCTTTTCATACAAACTTATTTGAATTAAAAATAATACTAATTTAATAATATTTCAAAACTTAATTATTAAGAGATTTAAAAAATAAATATGTTTATCGAACTAGTTCAAATAGTTAAGACTATTAGAATAATTATCTATTTCAAATCGTTATGACTATTTATTTAGTTATAAAATAATTATAATTATTAAATTTTGAAAAATAAATAAGTAAGAGATTTTAAAAAATAAATCTGTTTACCGAACAAATTTAAATAGTTATGATTATTTAAATAATTATCTATTTAAAATCATTATGACCTTTTGTTTTATCATAAAACAATTGTTTCAATTCATAAAAGCTTATCCAAAATAAAATAAAACTACTTTATTAATATTTAAAAATTAATAAGTAAGAGAAATAAAAACTAAAGCTATTTTCGAACCAATTCAAATAGTTATGACTATTTGAACAATTATCAATCTCAAATAGTTATGATCTTTTCTTTTATCATAAAACAATTATTTCTATTCATACAAGTTTATTTGAATAAAATAATATTAGTTTATTAATATTCTGAAAATTAATAGGTAGGAGATTTAAAAAATAAATTTGTTTATTGAACAAGTTCAAATAATCATGACCATTTGAACAATTATCTATTTCAAATTGTTATGACATTTTGTTTTATCATAAAAAAATTATCTTAATTCATAAAAACTTGTTCGAAATCAAATAATAATACTTTATTAATATTTTAAAAATTAATAAGCAAGAGATTTAAAAATTAAAGTTATTTTCTAAATCAGTTTAAACAGTTATAACTATTTGAACAATTATCAATCTCAAATAGTAATGGTTTTTGTTTTGTCATAACACAATTGTTTCTGATCATAGAAGCCTTTTTAGATTAAAATAATATAAAGTTAATAATATTGTAAAAATTAATAAATAAGAGATTTAAAAAATAAATCTGCTTGCCGAATTAGTTCAAATAGTTAAGACTATTAGAATAATTATTTATTTTAAATTGTTCTAACTTATTGTTTAGTTATAAAATAATTATTTTAGTTCATACAAGCATATTTATAATAAAATAATACTAATTTATTAACATTTTAAAAAATTAAAAAGAAAGAGATTTTAAAAAATAAATTTATTTACCAAACAAGTTCAAATAGTTATGACTATTTGAACAATTATTTATTTAAAATTATTATGACCTTTTGTTTTGTTGTAAAACATTTGTTTCAGTTTGTAAAAACTTATCTGAAATAAAATAATATTACTTTATTAATAATTCAAAACTTAGTAAGCAAAAAATTTAAAAACTAAAGCTATTTTTCGAATTAGTTCAAATAGTTATGACTATTTGAACAATTATCAATCTTAAATAGTTATGATATTTTTTTTGTTATAAAAAAATTTTTTTTGATCATACAATTTTATTTAGATAAAAATAATACTACTTTAATAATATTTCAAAAATTAGTATGTAAGAGATATAAAAAATAAATCTGTTTACCAAATTAGTTTAAATAGTTAAGACTATTAGAATAATTATCTATTTCAAATTGTTCTAATGAAATAATTGTTTCAATTTATATAACCTTATTTGAAATAAAATAATACTAATTTATTAACATTTAAAAAATTAATAAGTGAGAGATTTGAAAAAAATAAATCTATTTATTGAACATGTTCAAATAATTATGACATTTGAACAATTATCTATTTCAAATCATTATTATCTTTTGTTTTGTCATAAAACAAATGTTTCTGTTCATATAAGTTTGTTCGAAATAAAATAATATTAATTTATTAATATTTTAAAAATTAATAAGTAAGAGATTTAAATAATAAATCTATTTACCAAATCAGTTTAGTTAATTATAACTATTTGAACAATTATTTATTACAAATCGTTATCACTTTTTGTTTTATCATAAAAAAATATTTCTGTTCATATAGTCTTATTTTGAATAATGTAATGCTGATTTATTAATATTCTAAAAATTAGTAAGTAACGGATTTAAAAAATGAATATGTTGGTTCGACCAGTGCAAATAGTTATAACTATTTGAACAATTATCTATTTCAAATCATTATGACCTTTTGTTTTGTCACAAAATAGTTGTTTCTATTTGAAGAAGCTTATTCGGGATAACATAATTTTAATTTATTAATATTCTAAAAATTAATAAAAGATTTAAAAAATGAATCTGTTTACTGAACAAGTTCAAATAATTATGACTATTTGAACAGTTACTTATTTCAAATCACTATAAATTTTTGTTTTGTTATAAAATAATTGTTTTTGTTCATACAAGTTGATTCAGATTAAAATAATATTAATTTATTAATATTTCGATAATTAATAAGTTAAATATTTTAAAAATAAATATATTTACCGAATATGTTCAAATAGTCATAACTATTTGAATAATTATCTATTTTAAATATTTATGACCTTTTGTTTCATCATAAAATAATTGTATCAATTCATATAGGCTTATTTGAAATAAAATAATACTAATTTATTAATATTTCAAAAATTAACAAGTAAAAAATTTAAAAAATAAATCTATTTTCTAAAAATGTTCAAATAGTTATGACTAATTTAAACAATTCTTTATTTTAAATTGTTATGACTTTTTGTTTTATTGTAAAATAATTATTTCTATTCATATAAGTTTATCCGAATAAAATAATATAAATTTATTAATATTACAAAAATTAATAAGTAAAAATTTTAAAAATGTATCTATTTTTTAAACATGTTCAAACAATTATTACTATTTGAATAACTATTTATTTTAAATCGTTATGACATTTTGTTTTTTCATAAACAAGTTGTTTCTATTCATACAAGTCTATTCGAAATAAAACATTACTAATTTATTAATATTCCAAAAAATTATAAGTAAAAATTTTAAAAATGAAATATGTTTTTTGAACGCATTTAAATAATTATGACTATTTGAACAATTATCTCATTCAACTAGTTATGCCTTTTGTTTTGTCATAAACCAATTGTTTCTATTCATACAAGTTTATTTAAAATAAAATAATATTAATTTATTAATATTTTAAAAATTAATAGGAAGGAGATTTTAAAAAATAAATCCTTTTACCAAACAAGTTAAAATAGTTATGATTATTTGAATAATTGCCTATTTCAAGTCATTATGACTTTTTGTTTTATTGTAAAAAATTTATTTTTATTGATACAAAATTATTCAAAATAAAATAATACTGATTTATTAATATTTAAAAATTAATAAGAGATTTAAAAATTAAATCTTTTTACAAAATCGGTTCAAATAGTTATAATGTTTTGAACAATTATCTATCTCAAATTGTTATGATCTTTATTTTATTATAAAATAATTGTTTCTTTTCATACAAGTTTATTTGTATGAAAATAATACTAATTTAAATAATATGCCAAAAATTAATAAGAAATTTAAAAAATACATGTGTTTGCCAAACTAGTTCAAATAGTTAAAACTATTAAAATAATTATCTATTTCAAATCGTTCTAATATTTTGTTTAGTTATAAAATAATTATTTCAGTTTATACAAGCTTATTTAAAATAAAATAATACTAATTTATTAACATTCATAAAATTAATATGCAGGAGATTTAAAAAAATAAATCTGTATACCAAACAAGTTCAAATAGTTATAACTATTTGAATAATTATTTATTTAAAATTATTATGACCTTTTATTTTGTCATAAAATAATTGTTTCATTTGATAAAAGGCTTATTTGAAAGAAACAATACTACTTTATTAATATTTCAAAAATTAATAAGCAAAACATTTAAAAACTGAAAACTGTTTTCGAACAATTCAAATAGTTATGACTATTTGAACAATTATCAATCTTAAATCATTATGATATTTGTTTTGTCATAAAACAATTGATTCTAATCATACAAGCTTATTCATATAAAAATAAACAAGTAAGAGATTTAAAAATTAAATATGTTTGCTAAGCTAGTTCAAATAGTTAAGATTATTAGATTATTTATCTATTTCAAATCATTCTGACCTTTGACTTAGTCATAAAATAATTGTTTCAGTTCATACAAGTGTATTCGAAATAAAATAATACTAATTTATTAACATTCAAAAAATTAACCAGTAAGAGGGTTGAAAAAATAAATATATTTACCAAAGAAGTTCAAATAATTATAGCTATTTGAACAATTATCTTTTTTAAATTGTTATGACCTTTTGTTTTGTCATAAAACAAATATTTTTTTCTTATAAGTTTGTTCGAAATAAAATAATATCAATTTATTAATACTTGAAAAATTAATAAGTAAGAGATTTAAAAAATAAATTTGTTTACCAAAATAGTTCAATTAGTTATAACTATTTAAACAATTATTTATTTCAAATCGTTATCACCATTTGTTTTGTCATAAAATGATTGTTTCTATTCATATAGTCTTATTCGAAATAAAGTAATGCTAATTTATTAATATTCTGAAAATTAATAAGTAAGGATTTAAAAAATGAATCTGTTGGCTTGACCAGTGTAAATAGTTATTACTGTTTGAACAATTATCTATTTCAAATCGTTATGACCTTTTGTTTTGTCAGAAAGTAATTGTTTATGTTCGTACGAGCTTATTTGGAATAATATAATTCTAATTTATTAATATTCTAAAAATTAATAAGAGATTTAGAAAATCAATCTGTTTATCGAACAAATTTAAATAGTTATGAGTATTTGAACAATTATCTATTTCAAATTGCTATAACTTTTTGTTTTGTCATAAAACAATTATTTTTGTTCATACAAACTTATTTAGATTAAAATAATATTAATTTATTAATATTTCGACAATAAGTAAAAGATTTTAAAAATAAATATGTTTATCGAATAAGTTCAACTAGTCATAACTATTTAAGTAATTATCTATTTCAAATCATTATGATCTGTATTTGGTTATAAAACAATTGTATAAGTTCATATAGGCTTATTTAAAATTAAATAATCCTAATTTAGTAATATTTCAAAAATTAATGAGTAAGAGATTTAAAAAATAAATCTGTTTACCAAACAAGTTGAAATAGTTAAGACAATTTAAATAATTATCAATTTCAAATCGTTATGCTATTTTATTTTATCATAAAACAATTGTTTCTATTCATATAAGCTTATTCTGAAAAAAATAATATAAATTTATTAATATTCCAAAAATTAATAAGTAAAAATTTTAAAAATAAATTTGTTTTCTAAGCACGTTCAAATATTTATGACTATTTTAACAATTATGTTTTTCAAATAGTTATGACCTTTTGTTTTGTCATAAACTAATTGTGTATTCAAAAATCAATTATGTATTTGAAATAAAATAATTCTAATTTATTATGATTCCAAAAATTAATAAGTAAAAGATTTAAAAAATAAATCTATTTACCAAGCAAATTCAAATAGTTCTGACTATTTGAACAATTATTTATTTCAAAACGTTATGACATTTTGTTTTGTTATAAAACAATTATTTCTATTCATACAAGCTTATTTTGAATAAAATAATATAAATGTTAGTATTGTAAAAATTAATAAGTAAAAATTTAAAAAATAAATATGTTTTCTGAACACATTCAAATAGTTATGACTATTTGAGCCATTACCTATTCCAAATACTTATGACCTTTTGTTTTATCATAAACAGATTGTTTATATTCATACAAGTTTATTCATAATAAAATAATATTAATTTATTAATATTCTGAAAATTAATTGGAAGGATATTTAAAAAATAAATCTATTTATCGAACAAGTTTAAATAATCATGATCATTTGAACCTAATCCATTTCAAATCATTATGACCTTTTGTTTTGTAGTAAAACAATTGTTTCTGTTCATATAAAATTATTCAAAATAAAATAATACTTATTTATTAATATTTTGAAAATTAAGGAGATTTAAAAACTAAATTTGCTTACAAAACGAGTTCAAATAATTATGATTTTTAAACGACTATCTATCTTAAATTATTATGATATTTGTTTTGTCATAAAATAATTATTTCTTTTCATACAAGCTTATTTGTCTTAAAATAATAGTAATTCAATAATGTTCTAAAAATTAATGCGTAAGAGATTTAAAAAATAAATGTGTTTATTAAACCAGTTCAAATAGTTAAGACTATTAAAACAGTTATCTATTTCAAATCATTCTAACCTTTTGTTGAGTCATAAAACAATTATTTCAATTTATACAAGCTTATTCAAAATAAAATAATACTAATTTTTTAATATTCAAAAAATTAATAAGTAAGAAATTTTAAAAAATAAATTTATTTACAGAATAAGTTCAAATAATTATGACTATTTGAACAATTATATGTTTAAAATCATTATGACCTTTTGTTTTGTCATAAAATAATTGTTTTAGTTCATAAAAGCTTATCCAAAATAAAATAATACTACTTTATGAATATTTCAAAAATTAATAAGTAAGAGGTTTAAAAACTAAAGCTGTTTTTTGAACTAATTGAAATAGTTATGACCATTTGAACATTTATCAATCTTAAATCATTATGATCATTGTTTTATCATAAAACAATTTTTTTTGATCATACAAGCTTAGTTAGATCAAAATAATACTAATTTAATAATATTCCAAAAATTGATAAGTAAGAGATTTAAAATATAAATTTATTTATCAAACCAATTCAAATAGTTAAGACTATTAGAATAATTGTCTATTTCAAATTGTTTTGATATTTTGTCTAGTCATAAAATAATTGTTCCAGTTCATATAAGCTTATTCGAAATAAAATAATGCTAATTTATTAATATTCAAAAAATTAATAAGCAAGAGATTTGAAAAAATAAATGTATTTACCAAACCAGTGCAACTAGTTATGATTATTTGAACAATTATCTATTTAAAATCGTTATGACTTTTTGTTTTGTCATAAAACAATCATTTTATCGATAAATAGATTGTTCTATTTAAAATAATTGTTCAAATTGTTATAAGAATTTGAACTGTTCGATAAATAGCTTTATTTTTTAAATCTCTTACTTATTAATTTTCGAGATAGTAATAAATTAGAATTATTTTATTTCGAATAAGCTTGTATAAATAGAAATAATTGTTTTATAACAAAAAAAAGTTATAACGATATGAAATAGATAATTGTTCAAATAGTTATAATTATTTAAAATTACTCAGTAAACAAATTTATTTTTTAAATCTCTTACTAATTCTTGAAACACTAATAAATAAATATTATATTATTCTAAATAGGTTTTTATAAATAGAAATAATTATTTTATGACAAAACAAAAGCTAATAACGATTTGAAATAGATAATTATTTAAATAGTCATAAATATTTGAATTTGTTCGACAAACAGATTTATTTTTTAAATCTCTTACTTATCAATTTTTTAAATATTAATAAATTAGTATTATTTTATTTTAAATAATCTTATATGAACAAAAATAATTCTTATATGACAAAACAAAAGGTAATAACATTTTGAACTAGATAATTGTTTAATTACCTATAACTCTTTCAACTAGTTAGGTGAACAAATTTATTTTTTAAATCTCTTACTTATTAATTTTTTAAAATATTAATAAATTAGTTTAACTTTATTTGAAAGAAGATTGTATGAACAAAAACAATTATTTTATAACAAAATAAAAGGTCACAATGATTTGAAATAGATAATTATTTAAATAGCCATAACTATTTAAACTGCTTCAGTAAATAAATTTATTATTTAAATCCCTTATTAATTTTCAAAATATTAATAAATTAGTTTTATTTTATTGAAAAAAACCTTAGATAAACAAAAACAATTGTTTTATGACAAAACAAAATGTCATAATGAATTGAAATAGATAATTGTTTAAATAGTCGTAACTATTTGAACATGTTCGATAACTGAAGTTATTTTTTAAATTTTTTATTTATTAATTTTCTAAATATTAAAAAAATTAGTGTTATTTTATTCTAAAAAAGTTTGTATGAATAGAAACAATTGTTTTGTGAAAAAAATGTCATAACATTTGAAATAAATAATTGTTCAAATAACCATAACTACTTAAACCTATTCGATAAATGGATTTATTTCTTAAATCTCTTATTGATTTTCGTAATCTTAAAAAATTAGTAGCTTTTCCCCCTACACTCCTCTATAACCCAGCCTTGACTTAGACCACCCCAGCACCACCCAACAACTTTCCTATTTCACCCACTAGAAAAACCCACAATACCCTAACAAAAAAAACACACACAAAACCGAAGCAATAACAATATCATCACACAACCCCTAGGAACAGGTACAGAATGCTGGCACTGGCACGAAAAAAACACAAAATTTTGGTGAAGAAAATTTTAGTTTGGGGGTTTTTGAAGGGGATTCAGGGCTGGATTTTTAGAGGAGAGAGGCGCTATAGCTAGAGGAGAAACATAGTAAAAGGAAAATAAGTTTGAACTAGCAACGGTGATAGGTTTGGAGATTGACAATCGCAGCTGGTGGCCCAAATCGAGAAGAATCCATAAGGTTTCTAGAGAATTCGAGTTGAAAAAGAGGAAGAGAATTGAAAAAGAAGTAAAAGGACAAGTTTTAGGGTTAAATCAACACTAGTGAGTGGCAGTTAATGATAATGTCGACAGATGGTACAATGATCAGCAATGAAATCTGGGTTGGGAGTTTGAATGGCTGATTATCTCTCTTAGAGCTTTGGAACTTGTTTTTAAAGAAAAGGTAAAATGAAGTTTCAAAAAAAGGGTAGGTTTTATAGCCTTTAAAAAAAAAAACATTAGTGACCCGCACATGGACCTGACTTGACCTAAGGTTTGTACACTTGACCCGATTCCCACTCTCTTTCGACAACCTTGGACTAGTCTAATTAGACCGTTCCTAAACCAACATGAACCACCTGAATCACCCCTGGACCACCAATTTTCCTTTTAATTCGAAGCTAGTTGACCTGAATCAGACCAGACTCCAGCAAATCGTTCCCAAACCAATCGGGTCAAGTAATTTTTATATTTTTTTGATTTTATTTATTATTATAGTTCTTTAATTATTTATTTTCTCATTTATACATGTTTTAATTTAAATTTTCAAAAATAAATACAAATTATTTTTTTAAATAATAATAATAGTATACTAAAAAATGAAGATAATTTCTAGACTTTCAATAATTATAAATGTAAGAAGTATAAAAATATATATATATTAAACAAAATAAATACAAATGAAAAAAATGATAATTTTCAGTGATGGGACTCCGAGAAGTCTGAGTAGTGATTCCCGAGAACTTCCTAGGTGAGAAAGACTTTTAAAAATTACCAAAGTATTAGACTATTTAGAAACTCTTTTCAATAAAAAAGATTTTATTTTTTGTTTAATTTGAATAATTTTCTTAAAAAATAAGATAAAAATATTTATAAGAGTATGCTTTTTTTAGGAAATAAACTTATTTATAAATAATTATACTATTACATGATTTTTAAAATTTAATAACTATAATTATAAAAAAGTGAAATCTCTAAGGATGAGAGCATAAAGAATCTGAGTAGTGATTCTTTAGGAATCTCTAAGTAAGAAAATTTATCTAAAATGTCACCAACGTATTAGAGCATTTAGAATAATTTTCGATAATGATTTCTCATTTTAGTATAAAAAAATTTTAGAAAATATTATTCGATTTTAAATTATAGATATTATTTTCTACAAACTACTTATTAAATATAAATTTTGATGACAAATATGAACCACTGAGGATACGATTTTTAAGATTTCTAAGTAGAGATTTTTAAGAATTCCTTAGGTGAGAAAGTTTCTCTTAATATTGCCAGAGTATTGGAGTATTGGTATTTAATTTTAATTTTAATTTTAATTTTCTTGATTTTGATTTATTGTTTTAAAAATAACAATGATGCATTTCATTTAAATGATGTCATTTGTCCATTATTTAATTTATATATATATTATTCTTAATAAATTGTGGGGCATGTAGGATAGAAATTGCGATATCATTTTCTCTCACACAAATGATGACACATTTCATATAATGCATGAGCTTTATACTCGAGCTCCATCCCTTTTAAAAAGGAGTAGAGTATCAATGCTCTTGTGAGATGTTAAACTTCGCAATGACTAGCAAAATACTCCTACTCGAATTGAACCTTTTTCATTCTTAGTCTATAATGGATGAGGATGGAGGTGCCTTACTAGTTCTGTGTGGATGCTAGTAAGGAACAATTTGAGAACCTTTAGACATATAAATCTTCACTTAGCATATAATGAACTTTAGGGACTAGCCTTTGATAGAGTGTTGATAACCTTTTTTAAGAAATAACCAAAATACACATTAAAATTTTGAAAAAGAAGAAATAAATGATAAAAGAAAAACATTTTCTTAAAAAAAAGAAAAGTAAATTTTCTTTTGATATGTAATTCATTCATTTGGTGGTTATCTAAACTTTGCATTTTCAAAAAAGGTTTTAAAATGAAGGAATTTTTTTAGTATTATCCAACAAGCAAAAAAAAAAAAAATTCAAGCAAAAATAAAGGTTTTTTCTTGAATTCTTTGTTTATTTGCTAAATAAAAATTAATGAAAAAGAGAAAAATCTTTGAATCCAATTATTTCGTGTGATACAAAAATACGTGTTCTTAAATTTTTCCTTTTTCTAAGAAAAAGAGAAAATAAGGAAAAAAAAGATAATTTTAAATTTGGATGTTGTTTCATCTTTCACATTTTCATTTGATTTTTTACATACATTTTTATCATGTTAAAAAAAAAAAAGAAATAATTGGATAGTATATACACCCCATCCCATCCATCCTAATAGATAGTACATGCATCACATTTTAGGCATCTTAATAAGTAGTTCATACATCTCATCTGGTGCATATCATAATAAGATAATACATGCATTCCATCCCATCCACATAACTGATAGTAACGTATTCCATTTCATGCACATGCATCCCATGCACATCTTAATAGGTAATGCATGCACTCTATTTCATTACATATTTTAAGGCTATGTCAACCTCATTAGGCCAACACAACACATGTATTACATTCCATGTAGATATATCTCATGCACATGATAGGTCAATGCATTTCATACAAGTATGTTGCATTAGTCCTAAGAATATATCTCATCAGTCATTTAGTATGTTGTTGCATTTCATGCACATGGATTCATGAATGGTAAGGTTTTATAGAACATGCATTGCATTTCATATCCCACCATCCTTGCAACAAAATAATACATTCCTTGCATACACATTCAAGGATGATGAGATTTTTATCATTTGGGGCCTGTACATGTGAAATTAATTATCTTAGGTATTTTTATGTTTCATGACATTTTTTAGACATCATCTTCATATTTATAAACATGCTCTGTGTGCCATATAAGTTAGAAATTATTACTGTGGCATTCATTCAATAAGGACAATAATATAGAACTTTTGGTCTGAATCCCGAAATAAGATGTTTGTCTTGGTGGGAATCAAAATGACAAAAATGAAAGATCAATTGGAAGGAAGAATTAGTTCATTAGAGTTGAATCATGAGGAATTTTGGCATGAACTTTGGAAGATGAAACAATAGATTACTCAATTGATAAAAATGGTAAAAGGTAGTGGTATGGTTAAGTTTGTTGCTCCTCATGGACTGTTATCACTTTTGATTCCATCAACTCAAGATCAACTAGCTCCTGTTGGTTCTAGTACTATTTTCAAGCATACTAAGGCATTGGGTGTTTCGAACAATGACTAAAGTTTGGGCAAGCTCAAGAAAGGACTGGGTGAATTGGTCACACAAATGACTGAACTCAAAAGTCTAATTTCCAAAATAGAATCACCATGCTTCAAACAGTCCTTATCACATATCCTGAGTCTGAACTTGCACTTAAATCCTTCTCATGATTGCTTTTGACCTTTTTTCCAAGCATCTAGGATTGGCCCCCAAATTTCATGCAACCTCCCAGAATTCCACACTTGATTTCATGCCCACCACCTCACATTTTACAACTATCTGTTCAGCACGCTATCCTATCACGACCTTTTCAACCTAATTTCTAACCTAGAGTTTCTTGATTCACTCTAACACCAATTATACCACCATTTTTCTAGCAAAGCAACCCAACTATAAGACAAAAAAACTCTCGTACCACCAACGCCAAAGGAAAAACCCCTATTGACCCAATACCATTATCCTACACAGATTTATACCCAATACTCCTAGAAAACTATCTTATTACCCCTGTCCCTATTGGACCCTTCAAGCCACCTTATCGTAAATGGTACGACCCCAATGCCTAATGTGAATATCATTTTGGCGTTATAGGCAATTCTCTAAAAGACTACACATATTTGAAATATAAAGTATTGGGATTGATGAAAGTTGGATATTTGCATTTTGATGTCGAAATGAGGCCAATTATTTACAGGAATCCCTCATTGATCCATGCCAAAATAGCAAGTAGTGCTATAGCCAATAATTAAGTTAGCCAAGATAATGAATAAAAAGTAAAAGCTTTAAAGCAAAGGGTTGTCCCGATCAGCAATCATAATCAACTTATTTTAGATTTCTTAGGTAAGGTAAGAGGAGTAAGAGTGGGTCTAGCACTTTTTGGCCCTAGTCCTAAGATGGTTCATGATATGTAAACTTTAAACTTTTGGGAATATATGAAAACTTCTCTTGACTTAAATTTTCTATGAATGGATATTTTTATTTACATTTCATTTTTTTAAATAATGTTATCCCTAAAGGAGCCCGTGAAAAGAAGAATGGTTGTAAATATACTTTTATTGAACTTTTGAGGCATAATGAATGTTTATAATAACTCAGCTTGAATATATGATAGAGTTTGAGCTCATTCTCAATAATAATAAAATTTGACTTGCATATTATGCATCATTTGTTTGAATTCATTATTTTTCATACCAGCTAAGGACAAGGAATAATAATTGTGAGTATGCTTTTACCAAACCTTCGAAGCAAAAAGATATTTTTGAAAGTTTAATAGTAGAATGCATGTCATGCATTTATGACTTTTGGTAATTAATAAAAGGTTTAAAGATAGCGCGTCCTAGGAAATAAGATAAGGCTGCCCATTTACAACACTCGAGCCTTTACCAAAGTCATGGAAAATGAAAATGTAAGTGGGATGGATAGAATGGAAAGGGCTAAAGGAGAGATTAAGGAAATAGTTACAAAAATACAATAGAATATGGACAGACAATTAGCAAAATTAAAATAGATTTAGCAGGTTTAACAAAAGAAAAAAGGATTGTTGAAACACACAGGGCAAGAGAGGAAATAGCTATTGAAAAACCATTATATCAACCTGAGTTCACATATCCATATGTTCAAAACCCCCATTGGAACTAAAAAGACTATTGGATCCATCAGGAGATATAGTGATGAAAGATAAATATGACCTATTAGAAGAGAGGCTGAAGGTAATTGAAGGCCATGATATATATGGGAGTGTTGATGCTAGCAAACTCAGTCTAGTGCATGATCTTGTCATTCTATCAAAATTTAATGCTTCAAATTTCAAGAAGTATGATGGAACAAAATGCCTTTCAACACACATCACCATGTACTGCTAAAAGATGATAGGCCACAGTCATGATGATAAGTTGTTGATCCATTGCTTTCAAGATAGTCTCATTGGGTCTGTAGCAAAGTGGTATGCCTAGCGAGACGGAAGTAAGATTTGTCATGGAATGATTTGGCAAGGGCCTTCATAGCACAATACAAGCATGTTAAAGACATGGCACCAGATAGGTTATCCCTATAGAACATGGATAAAAGGGCAACTAAAACTTTCAAAGAATATGCATACAGATAAAAAGACATGGCAGCCTAAGTACAACCATTCTTGTTAGAGAAAAAAATCACAATTTTGTTTATCAATTCCTTAAACAGTCCTTATTATGAAAGAATGATTGGGAATACCTTTAAAAACTTTGCTGACATGGTGATTGCTGGGGAAATGATAGAAAATGTAATCAAAAGCAGTAGGATTAAGTTAAAAGATGCAACTGATGTTGATATGGGAAATACATTAGAAAAGAATGAAGGGGAGGTGCAAGCAATCACATTTGAAGGGCATCTATCTAAAAATTTTATCCCATTCAATTCTTATCCTTTTCATCAACCTTACTCCCTAGTTATAGTTAGTATCTCTCAAAGCCCATATCCTTATCAACCAAGCTAGCATATAGGCTTTTCGATGAATTCTTAGCCTCAAATGACCATTCATGATCTTGTTCCCACACTTAAGCCTACCACCTACCCAACAAGGAATAAGAAAAGACCAAGAAATAATTGAAAGAAATTTCTAATCCCTATTTCTAACCTTTTACCTTTGCTAATAGAGGGTAGATTCCTTACTTCTACGCCTCCAAAAACAATACCAAATCCATAAGCAAAGAATTATGATCCTAATAGCAAGTCTGATTATTATAAGAGGGCAATTGGCCACTTGACTAGAAAATGCAGACAACTGAAGGAAAAGGTTGAAAATCTCATCAAGAGTGGTATTTTGACTCAAGAACTAATGAAACAATGAAAGTTGATTCTATCCAATTGCAAAATATGAATAGTTGAAATAAGAAAGAATGTCTCAAGTTTTGAAAGATGAAGATAGGATAATTTTCTTTTGAACCTTTAACCTTTTGTGTATGACATGTGTATGGTGTTCTTAGGAGTTATTTAAATTTATCTTGTTAAACTTTATTTTGGAAGAAATGAATGATTTCAATTTTTCTATGAAATTTTATTTTTATGCAATTGTTTCAATAAAAGTCCCACCTAATTAATTTCTAAAATCATAAAATGAAAAATGCTTTGCAAAATAAAGTATTAAATTGATTTACAATTGTTTAAAGTCTCATATAAGCAGTTTTTAAGATCATTACAAAGTTTTTGGAAAGAAATAGGTCTTTCCAAAAGAAAATATACATTTTTTAAATGGAGAGAATTTTGAAGTAATTGGTGATTACTATTAAAAAATAAACTCATCCAATACTTCACACCTTTCTTTAATCGCTCCCATGTTTCAATCTTTTTGAATAACTTCACTCACCAATCATAATCCTTTAAGGGGCATGAATTTCAACTTGCAAACCTTGTCATCATTTGATATATTGAAACAATAATCTTTTCTTAGGCAATGAACAAAATAGGCCAATTTTGAAAATTCATTTTCAAAAATTGAGAAAGATCCTCTTTCAAATTTTTAATTGGTAATTCAATGTGTGTCAAATTTTGCCAATATGATTGAACCATCCAAATTCTTTAGATGACCATAGACACAAAAAATGCCTGAACTTTCTTTCTCAAGTAGCCTTTATTTCACATCTTAAGGCATATTGACTAAAAGAAGCAAAATTCCTTCTTGCCTAAGAAAATTTGTTTCATCCATTAATATCTTTTTCGCTCATTTTACAAAAAATGCCAAACAATTTAGAACTAAAATTAGGCTTTTTATGAACTATGAGATCAAATTTAGGACATCCCATACAACCTAATTTTCTCTATCATAAGAACCTTGAGTGGAAAACAAGATGGGGCATTAGTCACGCAAAAATAATTGATGGTTATAACACAAAAATAAAGAAAAAAACCTTTTATCTCTTTCTTCAAATAATTTGCTCTTCTAACTAAGTGATTGCATTTGAAATGATGAATGGCCATCTTTCTCTATCCTTTGCATATAGAACAATTATCCACTTGTTACCCATTTGAGCCTATTAAATTTTTTGTTCTCAAAATGAACCCTGATCGAGGATCATCTTTTACATTGAGGGAAAATAAGAATATCTTCAAGGGCCCAAATTTAAAAAAAATGTCTAATATTGATAACATCTAACATGCACCTTGAAGATGAGAGTCTAGGGTAAAAAGTGAAAAAGGCTTTAGTTGGAATCCAAAGAATTCAAGAAGGTAGATTGCTAAAAATGAAGTCAAATGTTTCAAAAAAAAAGAGGAAAAAAAAGAAATAAAGAGTAAAAAAAGAAAGGCATACGCCTCAAAGAAGAGAGTTTGGGATAAAAAGTGAATAAAGCTTCAGGAAAATAGAATTCAAGAAAGTAGATTGTTAAAGATGAAGTCAAATATTCAAAGAAAAAGAGAAAAACTAGCAAAAAAAGAAAGACATACACTTCAAATATGAGAGTCTAAGATAAAAAGTGAATGAAGTTTTAGGAAAATATAATTTAAAAAAGTAGAATGCTAAAGTTGAAGTTAAATATTTCTTAAAAAAGAAAAAAGAGTAAAAAAAAACATGCACCTTGAAAATGAGCGTCTAGGACAAACAGTAAATAAGGCTTTAGTTGGAATCCAAAGTAAAAAAGGGAGATAGAATTCAAGAAAGCAGAATGGTAAAGTTTAAGTCAAATGTTTCCAAAAAAGAAAGAGTAAAGAAAGAAAGACACATGGCTTTTCATCCAAAGAATGCTTCGTAAGATCTTTGGCCTAATTACCTTGAGTAACATATTTTGAGCCTATTTATTCATTCTTTCAGAACCTTGAACCTTGGCCTACATTAAATATCTTGAAAAGTTTATTTTGATCAAATGTGAACACTTGAATTAAAGAGCTATGTCCTTGAAAATTTATGTATACCTATTATTAATTGGCAAGATGTTACCAAGTTCTTCATTGATTAGAAAATATAGCTTTAAGGTGAAAATCCAAAAAGGGTAGTTTAGAGTTAGGGCCACTCTTAAGACCCCAAAGGAATTTAGAGTTCCAAGGTTCTATTCAGAATAAAAAGTCACGATGCAAAACCTTCTAAAGGATTAGTACCCATTAAAGACTTTGCATTTCACCAAAGTGTGAAGATAAAAAACTAGCCTTTATTTTTTCCCAAATCTTTTCAAAAAATAATGATTTATTTTTATGCACATTGAAGTATCATGTTTTCAACAAAAGAAAAGTGTTTTAGAAGAATTATCTCTTTTATGAGCTCAAGAGTAATCCTTGCAACCCTTATCGAGCCTTCCTTGAGATATGCTCACCAGTGAAAAGAATTGAATTGTCGATTAACCCCATCCACAACCATTCCAAACAGTAAATCAATTTTCAAAAGATTCAAAAGTCATGAATTTTTAACTTTTCTCATTGATTATGAAGATACTTTATGTGGGACAATTTTGTATCACTTTTGAAAAGTTTGAAGATTAGTTAAGCATTTTGTATAAAATACTGAGATCATTTTTGGTGAAGAGTAAACATTAAAAATTTGAACAGAGATCATTTTTGGTGAAGAGTAAACATTAAAAATTTGAACAGAGATCCTTAAAAGAAAAAAAAAAAACAAAAAGAGTATTCACATTTGCATCACTTGCATTCATATTCACATGGACATCATGAGAAAGACATTTAACTTGCATGCTACAAAAAAATAAAAATAAAAAATCACATTTGCATCAATTACATGTGCATCATTAAAAAGACATTTGATTTGCATGTTGCAAAAACAAAAAAAAAAAAAGACATTCACATTTGCATCACTTGTATTTATATTCACATGGACACCATGAAAAAGACATTTGACATGCATGCTGTAAAAAAAGAAGAAGCAAAAAACAAAAATTCACATTTGCATAAATTACATGTGTATCATTAGAAAGACATTTGATTTGCATGTTGCATAAATAAAAAAAATATTTGTATTTGTGTCACTTGCATCTGCGTTGACATGTGTATCATGAGAAGGATAATTGATTTGCATGCTGCAAAAACAAAAAAGACATTGGCATTTGCACTAACATGTGCATCATAAGAAAGACATTCACATTAGCATCTACATAATGAAAAAGACATTTGCATTTGCATCACTTGCATCTGTATCAAGAGAAAGACATTTACATTTACATCATCTGTATCATAACTAAGGCATTCGCACTTGCATCATAAAAAAGACATTTGCATTTGCATCATTACATCTGCATCATAGAAAAAACATTTGTAAAGGTATTGACATGAAAGGAACATTAGTATTTGCATTACAAAAAAAAGTCACCTATATTTGCATCAAGCATTCGTATTCTTGTATTCACATAGACATTCGCATTTGCATCATTTGATGGAAATAGACATTTGTATCATGATTACATTTATCAACATTGTAAATACTAGAAAAAAAAAGGAAATAAAGGAAATAAAAGGAAATAAAAACATTTTAAGTAGTAAAAAAAAGAAAGGAAAAAAAAGAGAGAAAAGAAAACATAGAAAGTTTTTGAGAAAAAGTTGAAAAAATAAGAAAAGTCTCTTAGTTCAAAAGACAATAAAAGAATAGTTTACTAAAAAAGAATGGAAGGAAAGAGTTTGAAAAAAAAGAAAAAAAAAGGCAAAAAGAGATAAAGAAGTCTATTATGAAAAATATGAGAAAGAAATAAGAAAAAAAAGAGAAAAAAAATAGTTTGACAAGAATCCAAAATGTCAAAAATGTTTAAAATGTTGAAAGAAAAATGGTCTGCAAAAGCGGAAGGGTTTTTGAAAAATGAATGAAAAAAGATGAGATACGATACAAGATAAGACTTAAGCATAGTCTAACTAGCATCCAAACCAAACTAAGCCCAGTTTAGCTGGCACCTAAGCCTATATCAGCTGGCACTTTAAGCCCAGATTAGCTAGCACTTTAAGCCTATATTTGCTAGCACTTAAGTCTAGATTAGTTGGCATCTAAGACCAATCAAGCTAGTACCTAAGATAATTTTTAAGACCTCTGGGCATAATCTGTAAGACTTTTGGGCAAATCATGTTCAATTTTCAAAGTTTCAAAGCCTTTGATACGAAGAGCATTCGAAGATGTCGAGATTCGTAAAACTTCTAGGCATAATCTCTAAAACCTTCAAGCATAATCTTTAAGACCTTTGGGCATAAGCTGTAAGACCTTTGGGTAAAACATTTTAAATTTTAAAAGTTTAAATGCCTCTGATATAAAGAGCATTCAAAGATGTCGAGATTTGTAAGACCTCTAGGCATAATCTCTAAGACCTTCGGGTATATTTTTTAAGATCTCTAGGCATAATCTATAAAACCTCCGAGTGAAACATTTTAAATTTTCAAAGTTTCAATGCCTTTGATATGAGGAGCATTCAAAGATGTTGAGATTTGTAAGCCCTCCAAGCATAATTTTTAAGACCTTTTGGCATATTTTGTAAGACCTCTGAGCAAAACATTTTAAAATTTCAAAGTTTTAGTGCCTCTGATGGGAAGAGCATTCAAAGTTATTAAGATTTGTAAGACCCTCGGTTATAATCTCTAAGTCCTCTGGACAAAATTCATAAGTTTTTCGAGCTAAATCTATTTTAGTTTCTAGATTTGTAAGAATTTTGGGCATGATCTCTTGTTTTATTTTCAAAAGTTGTTGAGTTTTTGCTTAAAAGGGTTTTTAAATTTGTTTTCAAATGTACTTATTTATTAATTAAAAAAATAAAAACAAAGAAAACAAAACAAAATAAAAAAAACAAAAAAATAAAATAAAAATAAAATGAAAAAAAAGAAGAGAAAACTTTTGAAAAACTTTGAACCATTAACTCTGGACAAAATTGTTGTCATGTTTTTACCCTATTCCTAATTCTTAGTAATATGCAAAGAGGGACATCTATAGACACTTAATTTTGTCCAAGTTAATTTGAATTTGTTTAATTTTTTATGTTCAATTTGCATGTTCTTATTTGGGCTGGTTTAAGCATTAAATTGAATTAGACTTGTTTGAACTTGTTCTGAATTAGTCATTTTTAATTTTATTTTTATTGTTATTATTATTATTATTATTATTATTATTATTATTATTATTATTTAGAATTAATCAAATTAATTGAAAAATAAAAAATAATTAATAATTAATTAATTCAAATTAAATTATAAAAAAAAGGGGGCAGAAAAACAAAACTAACAATAAATGGTAATGTTAGTAGTATCAAGGGCCTCTTTTGCTCCACTACCTTGCACACTGCCAACAACCACCAAACTTTACAATTTTGTCCATTATAGGGAAATACACAGATAAAAAAAAAATTGAAGAAGGTGCAACAATTTTTGGGAAGAAGAGCTAGAAATTTTTTCCCAAGTTCTAGCCTTCCCTCTCTTAGAACTTTTCCTCAGAGCCCAACACCAAGTCATTTCACCCACATGACTGGCCTTCCCAAGATTGGCCTTTGCCAGCACCTATTTCCCTAGACCCATCCATCTACCACACCAACATCAATGCCAACCTAACAACACCAAAAACTAGCTTAAGCTCCACCCAACACACACATATCAGCCCTTCCCCTGAGCACCATGCCTCTTAACCTATAAAACGCCTAACAAAAGAGCAAAAAAAAAATGTAAAAAATGGGGCTACCCAAGTGCACATCCCAACCCCCCACTAGGAGACCTAGACTCGATCACCCTCACAGGCACCAGCCTTCACCTATACCCTTACCAACGGGCGCCCTTGCCCATCCCAAAACCCCAGGTTTTAGCACCCATTTCCCTACCACAAAAACTAACAGCCCCTTATCTGCACCAGCCTTCATCCATACCTTTATTGGCCTACACCTTTGCCTATCCCAAAACCCAAAAACCCCCAATATATATAAAAAAAAATAGCCTTCTATTAAGCCTTGCACAACCGTTCATTCACCTTTTAGAGTACCAACATCAGCCTCAATCCTTCCTCACCTAAATCATAGCCTTGACTTGAACCACCCTAGCACCACCTTAACAACTTTCCATTTCACCTACTTGAAAAACCCATAAAACATACACACAAAACCAAAGCAACAACAATTTCACCACACAACCTTTGGGAACAAGGTACCCAGTGCCAGTGCAAAAAAAATTTAAATAAGAAAAATTTTGATTTTAGGGTTTTTGAAGGGTATTCAGGGCTAGATTTTTAAAAGAGAAAGAGGCTATAGCTAGAGGAGAAACATCGTAAAAGAAAAAGGAGTTTAGACTAGCGGTGATGATACGTTTAGAGTTTGATAACCACAGCTTGCAGCCCAAATCTAGAAGAATCCATAAGGTTTATAGTGAATCCAAGTTGAAAAAAACAGAAGAGAATGAAAAAAAGAGTTAAAAGACAAGTTTTGGAGTTAAACCGGTGCTGAAGAGTGACAGCCAGTGACGATGACAATGAACGACATAATGGCTGGGACTGGAATCTAGGTTAGGAGTTTGAATGGCTGGTTATCTCTCTTGAAGCTTTGGAATTTTTTTTTGAAGAGGTAAAATAAAGTTTCAAAAAAAAAGTAGGTTTTACAGTCTTTGAAAAAAAAATTAGTGACCCATGTGTAGACTCGACCCAACTCGAGGTCCGAACGCTTAACTCGATTCCCACTCTCTTTTAGCAACCTTGGACTGGTCTAGTCAGACCACATATGAACTGATGTGAACCACCTGAACTACCCTTGGATTGTTAGTTTTCCTTCTAATTCGAGGTTGGTTAACTTGAACCAAACAAAACCTCAGCAAATTGCTCCCAAACCGATCGACTTAGGTAATTTTTATATATTTTTTGATTTTTTTGTTTATTTATTATTATAGTTAATTAATTAATTATTTTCTCATTTATACATGTTTTAATATAAATTTTCAAAAATAAATAAAGATTATTTTTTTTAAAAAAAAATAATAAAATACTAAAAATCAAGATGATTTTTAAATTTTTGATAATTATAAATGTAAGAAGTATAAAAATATATATTTTAAAAAACATATATAAAAAATAAAAATTTCAGATGATGGGACTTTGGGACGTCCAAGTAATGATTCTTGAGAATTTTCTAGGTGAGAAAAGACTTCTAAAAATTACCAAACTATTAGAATATTCACAAACTCTTTTCAATAAAAAGATTTATTTTTTCTTTAATTTGAATAATTTTCTTTAAAAAAAAAGATAAAAAATATTTATAAAATATTTATAAGAGTATGCTTATTTTTAGGAAATAAACTTATTTATAAATAATTATATTATTACAGGATTTTTAAATTTTAATAATTATAATTATAAAAGAAAAAATCTCTCAGGATGAGGTCTTAAAGAAATCTAAATAATGATTCTTTAGGAATATCTAAGTAAAAAAATTATCTAAAATGCTACCAATATATTGAAGCATTTAGAATAATTTTTGACAACGATTTTTTGTTTTAGTATAAAAGTAGATTTTAGAAAATATTATTTGATTTTAAATTATATATATATATCATGTTCTACAATCTGCTTATTAAATATAAATTTTGATGACAAATATGAACCACCGAGAATAAGATTTTTGAGAATTCTAAAGGGAGATTCTTAAGAATTCCTTAGATAAGAAAATTCCTCTTAATATTGCTAGAGTATTGGAATATCTTTAGGGATTTTTCAATATGCAAGGTTATTATTTATTTGTCAAGTAAAGAACTAAAAATAAAAATAAAATATGTTTTTTTACAATAAAGAAAATTAAGAAAATTAAATTTTAAATACCCAAATTAAGACCTTTTTGTCAAAATTAAAGGATAACACATAATTAATTGGTATCGTTTTAAATGGATGTTGTAGGGATGCTGATCTTTTCTCATGTCTAACTAACTCTTGAACCTAAACTATTTACGTAGACTCAAAATTATCTTTTTACTAAGTTTTAATTAATTTTAAAACTTGATTAAAAAGATAAGTTTAAATAGGTGGCCAATCACACCTAGCCAAAAAAGATTGGTGGCGACTTTTTTTTATTTTCAAGTTCATCTAGCGGCCTTCAAAACTATTACGACAAACAAAAATAATTATTTTTTTATGACTAAACAAAGGTCATAACGATTTAAAATAAATAATTATTCAAATAGTCATAGCTATTTGAACTTATTCGATAAATAGAATTATTTTTAAATCTCTTACTTATTGATTTTTAGAAGATGAATAAATTAGCATTATTTTATTCCAAATAAGCTTGTATAAACAGACATAATTGTTGTGTGAGACAACAAAAGGTCATAACAATTTGAAATAGATAATTGTTAAAATAGTTATAAATATTTAAACTGATTTAGTAAATAAATTTATTTTTTAAATCTCTTACTTTTTAATTTTTGAAATATTAATAAATTATTATTATTTTATTCCAAATAAGCATGTTTGAACATAGATAATTGTTTTATAACAAAAGAAAATATCCTAACGATTTGAAATAGATAATTGTCCAAATAGTCATAACTATTTCAACTGGTTCAATAAACAAATTTATTTCAGAATATTAATAAAGTTGTATTATTTATTCCAAATAAGCTTGTGTGAACAAAAACACTTGTTTTATGACAAAACAAAAGCACATAATGATTTGTAATGTATAATTGTCAAATAGTCAGAACTATAAGAACTACTTTGGTAAACAAATTTATTTTTTAATTCTTTTACTTATTAATTTTTGAAATATAATAAATTAGTATTATTTTATTTCTGATAAGCTTGTATGAATAGAAAATTTTCTTTTATGACAAAACAAAGGCTCATAATGATTTGAAAAAAATAATTATTTAAATAGTCAAGACTATCTAAACTTGTTTGGTAAGTGTATTTATTTTTTAAATTTGTTACTTACTAAGTTTTAGAATGTTAAAAAATTAGTGTTATTTTATTTCGAATAAGCTTGTATGAACAGAAACAATTGTTTTATAACAAAATAAAAGCTCATAATGATTTAAAATAAATAATTATTCAATTACCCAAAACTATTTAAACCAGTTTGGTAAACAAATTTATTTTTAAATCTCTTACTAATTTTTAAAATATTAATAAATTTAAATTACTTTATTTTGAAAAAGCTTGTATTAATAATAACAATTAGTTTATGACTTAAAAAAGGTCATAACTGTTTGAAATAGATAATTATACAAATAGTCATAGCTAGTTGAAGTTGTTTAATAAATAGAATTATTTTTTAAATCTCTCGCTTTGATTTTAATAATATTAATAAATTAGTTTTCTTTTATTTCAAATAAGCTTGTATGAACAAAAATAGTTGTTTTATGACAAAACAAAAGGTTATAACAATTTGAAATTAATAATTATTAAAATAGTTATAAGTATTTAAATTGGTTTAGTAAACAAATTTATTTTGTAAATCTTTTATTAATTTTGAGGATATTAATAAAGAAGTATTATTTTATTCCAAATAAGTTTGTATTAAAAGGAACATTTATTTTAAGATTATGAAAATTAATAAGAGATTCAAAAAAATAAATTCGTTTACCGAATGGGTTCAAATAGTAATTTGAACAATTATATATTTCAAATTGTTGCGACCTTTTTCTTTATCATAAAACAATTGTTTCTATTAATATAAGCTTACTCGAAATAAAATAATACTATTTTTTTAATATTTAGACAATTAATGTGTAAAAGATTTAAAAAATAAATTCGGTTACCAAACATGTTCAAATAGTTAGGACTATTTGAACAATTATCTATTTCAGTTCGTTACAACCTTTTGTTTTGTCATAAAACAATTGTTTTTGTTTATATAAGCTTCTTTGGAATAAAATAATACCAATTTATTGATATTTCAAAAATTAATAAATAAAAATTTAAAAAATAAATTTATTTACTAGAAGCAGTTCAAATGTTATGGCTATTTAAATAATTATCTCTTTCAAATCGTTGTGACCTTTTGTTTTGTTATAAAAGAATTATTTTTATTCATACAAGCTTATTTCAAATTAAGTAAAACTAATTATTAATATTCTGAAAAATTAATAAGTAGGAGATTTAAAAAATAAATTTGTTCACCGAATCAATTCAAAGAGTTAGAACTAATTAAACAATTATCTATTTCAAATCGTTATTACCTTTTATTTTGTCATACAACAATTGTTTCTGTTCATTCAAGATTATTCAGAATAAAATAATACTAATTTACTAATATTTCAAAATTTAATAAGTAAGAGATTTAAAAAATAAATCTGTTTACTGAATAAATTCAAATAATTATGAGTATCTAAACAATTATCTATTTTAAATCGTTATGACCTTTTCGTTTTGTCATAAAATAATTATTTCTATTTATACAAGCTTATTCATAATAATATAATATTTATTTATTAGTATTTCAAAAATTAATAAGAAATTTAAAAAATAAATTTATTTACCGAATAAGCTCAAATAGTTATAACTATTTAAATAATTATCTATTTCATATCGTTATGACCTTTTTTAAGTCATAAAATAATTATTTCTATTTGTACAAGTTTATTTGGAATAAAATAATATTCATTTATTACTCTCTCGAAAATTAATAAGAAAGAGATTTAAAAAATAAATATGTTTATCGAACAGTTTAAATTGTTATAATGATTTGGACAATTATTTTAAATAGAACAATTGTTGATTGTTTTAATTAGAACAATTTGTTTATTGATAAAACAATGTTTTATGACAAAACAAAAGGTCATAACAATTGTAAATAGATAATTTTTCAAATAGTCATAACTATTTGAACTTGTTCAGTAAATAGATTTATTTTTTCAAATTTCTTGCTTATTATTTTTTGAATGTTAATAAATTAATATTATTTTATTTCGAATAAGCTTATATGAGCTAAAACAATTTTTTTATTACTAAACAAAATGTTAGAATGATTTGAAATAGATAATTATTCTAATAGTTTTAACTATTTGAACTAGTTCGACAAATAGATTTATTTTTTAAATCTCTTACTTATTAATTTTTAGAATATTATTAAATTAGTATTATTTTTATTTGATTAATTTTTGGAATACTATTTGAACTTATTTTGTAAACATATTTATTTTTAAAATCTTTTATTTATTAAATGTCAAAATATTAATAAATTACATTTAGTTTAATCTGAATAAGCTTGTATGAATAAAAATAATTGTTTTATGACAACAAAAAGTTATAGTGATTTGAAATTGATAATTATTCAAATGGTGATAATTATGTGACTTGTTTGATAAATAGTTTTATTTTTTAAATCTCTTGCTTGCTAATTTTTTGAATGTTAATAAATTTACATTATTTTATTTCGAATAAGCTTGTATGAACTGAAATAATTATTTTATGATTAAACAAAAGGCCAGAACAATTTGAAATAGATAATTATTTTAATAGTATTAACTATTTGAATTGGTTCGACAAATAGATTTATTTTTAAATTTCATAAATATTAATTTTTAAAATATTATTAAATATTATTTTTACCTAATTAAGCTTTTATGTTTAGAAACAATTATTTTATGACAAAACAAATATCATAATGATTTGAGATTGATAATTGTTCAAATAGTTATAACTATTTGAACTAGCTTGAAAAATAGCTTTAATTTTTAAATCTCTCGCTTATTAATTTTCGAAATACAAATAAAATATTATTATTTTATTTCAGTTAAGCTTTTATGGATAGAAATAATTGTTTTATGACAAAACAAAAGGTCATAACAATTTTAAATAGATAATTATTCAAATAGTCATAACTATTTGAACTTATTTGGTAAACAGATTTATTTCTTTTAAATATCTTACTTATTAATTTTTTGAATATTAGTAAAGTACTATTATTTTATTTTAAATAAGCTTGTATGAACTGAAATAATTATTTTATGACTAAATAAAAGGTCAGAATGATTTGAATTATATAATTGTTATAATAGTATTAACTCTTTGAACTGGTCAATAAATAGATTTATTTTTAAATCTTTTACTTACTTATTTTTAAATATTATTAAATTAATATTATTTTAATATGAATAAGAATGTATGAAAAAGACAATTGTTTTATGATAAAACAAATATCATAATGATTTAATATAGATAATTGTTCAAATAGTCATAACTATTTGTACTAGTTTGGTAAACATATTTAGTTTTTAAACCTCTTATTAATTTTTAAAATATTAATAAATCAAGATTATTTTATTATGAATAATCTTATATGAACATAAACAATTGTATTACGATAAAACAAAAGGTCATAATAATTTGAAATAGATAATTATTCAAATAGTCATGATTATTTGAATTTATTTGGTAAATAGATTTATTTTTTTAAATCTCCTACATATTAATTTTTAGAATATTAAGAAATTAATATTATTTTATTCTAAATAAACTTGCATGAATAGAAATAATTATTTTATGATAAAAAAAGATTATAACTATTTAAAATAAATAATTATTCAAACAGTTATAACTGTTTAAATTTGCTTAGTAAAAAGATTTTTTTAAAAAAATTTTTCCTTATTAATTTTTGAAATTTTAATAAATTAATATTATTTTTTTCGAATAAGTGTGTATTAACAGAAACAATTGGTTTATGAAAAAATAAAAGGTAATAACTATTTGAAATAGATAATTATTCAAATAGTCATAACTATTTGAAATAGATAATTATTCAAATAGTCATAACTATTTGAATATGTTTAGAAAATAGATTTATTGTTAAAATTTTTACTTATTATTCTTTGGAATATTAATAAATTTATATTATTTTATTTGAAATAGCCTTGGATGAACAGAAACAATTATTTTATGACAAAACAAAAGGTCATAATGATTTGAAATAAATAATTGTTTAAATAGGCTTAACTATTTGAACTTGTTTGGTAAATATATTCATTTTTTAAATCTTTTACTCGTAAATTTTTGGAATATTAGTAAATTAGTATTATTTTATTTCAAATAAGCCTATATGAATTGATACAATTGTTTTATGGCAAAATAAAAGGTCATAACAACTTGAAATATATAATTATTTAAATAGTTATGACTATTTGAACTTATTTGGTAAACATATTTATTTTAAAAATCTTTTACTTATTAATTATCAAAATATTAATAAATTAATATTATTTTCATCCAAATAAGCTTGTATGAACAAAACAAATTGTTTTATAACAAAACAAAATGTTATAGCGATTTCAAAAATATAATTGTTCAAATAATCGTAACTATTTGAACTTGATTAGTAAACAAATTCATTTATTAAATCTCTTATTAATTTTTAGAATATTAATAAATTAAAATTATATTATTCCAAAAAAGCTTCTATGAATGGAAACAATTCTTTTATGACAAAACAAAAGGTTATAAGGATTTGAAATAGATAATTGTTCAAATTGTCATAACTATTTATAGTATTTGGGCTAATAGATTCATTTTTTAAATTTGTTACTTATTAATATTCAAAATATTAATAAATTAGCTTTATTTTATTCTAAATAAAACTGTATGAATAGAAACAATTGTTTTCTGACAAAACAAATGGTGATAACGATTTGAAATAAATAATTATTCAAATAGTTATAACTGATTGAACTAGTTTGGCAAACAAATTTATTTTTTAAATCTCATACTTATTATTTTTCATAATATTATAAAATAATATTATTTTATTTTGAACAAACTTATATGAGTAAAAACATATTTTTTATGACAAAACAAAAAGGTCATAATGATTTAAAATAGATAATTATTCAAATAGCCATAACTATTTAAACTGGTTTGGCAAACATATTTATTTTTTAAATCTCTTATTTATTAATTTTTGAAATATTATTAAATTAGTATTATTTTTACCTAAATAAGCTTTTATAATTAGAAATAATTGTTTTGTGGCAAAACAAAGATTATAACAATTTGAGATTGATAATTGTTAAAATAGTTATAACTATTTGAATTAGTTTGGAATAACTTTAATTTTTAAATCTCTTACTTATTAATTTTCAAAATATTAATAAAGTAGCATTATTTTATTTTGGATAAGCTTTTACAAACTGAAATAATTATGTTATGACAAAACAAAAGCTCATAACGATTTTAGATAGTCATAAGTATTTGAATTTATTCGGTAAATAGATTTATTTTTTTAAATCTCTTACTTATTAAGTTTCTGAATGTTAATAAATTAGTATTATTTTATTCCGAATAAGCTTGTATGAATTGAAATATTATTTTATAACTAAACAAAATGTTAGAATGATTTGAAATAGATAATTGTTCTAATAGTCTTAACTATTTGAACTGGTTCGGAGAAACATAATTTTTTTTAAATCTCTTAAAAATTAATTTTTAGAATATTATTAAATTATTATTATTTAAATCCAAATAAGCTTGTATATAAAGAAACAATTATTTTATGAAAAAAAAGATCATAACGATTGTTCAAACAGTCATAACTATTTCAACTAGTTCAGTAAACTGAATTAGTTTTTAAATCTCTTATTAATTTTCAAAAGATTAATAAATCTGTATTATTTTATTCTGAATAATTTTTTATGAACAAAAAGAATTGTTTTATGACAAAAAAAAGTCATAACGATTTGAAATAGATAATTGTTTAATGGTCATGACTATTTAAACTTGTTCCGTAGACATGTTTATTTTTTTAATCTTTTTAAATCTCCTATCTATTAATTTTTAAAAATTAAAAATTAAAATATTTTATTCTGAATAAAATGACAAAAGAAAAGATCATATCTATTTCAAATAAATAATTGTTCAAATAGTCATAACTGTTTGAACTTGCTTGGTAAACATATTTATTTTTTAAATATTTTACTTATTATTTTTTGAAATATTAATAAATTAATATTATTTTATTTCAAATAAACTTGTGTGAACAAAAACAATTCGTTTATGACGAAACAAAGGTCATAACTATTTTATCTGAATAAACTTGTACGAACAAAACTAATTATTTTATAACAAAACAAAAAATTATAGCGATTTAAAATAGATAATTATTCAAATAGTCATAACTATTTGAACTTGCTTGGTAAGCAGATTCTTTTTTTAAATCTCTTATTAATTTTTTGAATATTAATAATTTAGAATTATATTATTTTGAATAAGCTTGTACGAACAAAAACAATTGTTTTGTGACAAAATAAAAGGTCATCACAATTTGAAGTAGATAATTGTTCAAACAGTCTTAACTATTTGCATTGGCCAAGCCAACAAATTCATTTTCTAAATCCGTTACTTACTAATTTTTGAATATTAATAAATTAGCATTACTTTATTCTAAAGAAGACTGTATGAATAAAACAATTATTTTATAACAAAACAAATTGTGATAACAATTTGAAATAAATAATTGTTCAAATAGATATAACTAGTTGAACTGGTTTGGTAAATAGATTTATTTTTTAAATCTCTTACTTATTAATTTTCAAAATAATAATAAATTAATATTTATTTTATTTCGAACAAACTCATAGAATAAAAACTTTTGTTTTATGACAAAATAAAAAATCATAAAGATTTGAAATAGATAATTATTTAAATAGTCATAATTATTTAAACTTTTTTTCAAATCTCTTACTTATTAATTTTTTGAATGTTAATAAATTAATATTATTTTACTTCGAATAAGCTTGTATGAGCTAAAACAATTATTTTATAACTAAACAAAAAGTTAGAACGATTTGAAATAGGTAATTATTCTAATAGTTTTAACTATTTGAATTGATTTGGCGAACAAATTTATTTTTTAAATATCTTACTTATTAAATTTTGGAATATTTTTAAATTAATATTATTTTTATCTAAATAAGCTTGTAAGATTAGAAACAATTGTTTTATGATAAAATAAAGATCATAACGATTTGAGATTGATAATTGTATAGATAGTCATAACTATTTGAATTAGTTTGGAAAATAGCTGTAGTTTTTAAATATCTTATTTATTAATTTTTGAAATATTAATAAAGTAGTATTATTTTTTTTGGATAAGCTTTTATGAACTAAAACAATTATTTTATGACAAAATAAAAGGTCATAATGATTTTAAATATATATTTGTTCAAATAATCATCACTATTTGAACTTATTCGGTAAATAGATTTTTTTAATCTTTTGCTTATTAATTTTTTTAATGTTAATAAATTAGTATTATTTTCTTTCGAATAACTTGTATGAACTGAAATAATTGCTTTATAACTAAACAAATGGTCATAATGATATGAAAAAGATAATTACTCTAATAGTCTTAACTTTTTGAACTTGTTCGATAAACACATTTATTTTTTAAATATCTTACTTATTAATTTTTTTGAATATTATTAAATTATTATTATTTTAATTCGAATAAGCTTGTATGAAAATAAACAATTGCTTTAAGACAAAACAAAAATCATAATGATTTGGGATAGATAATTGTTCAAATTGTCATAACTATTTGAATTGGTTTGATAAACATATTTAGTTTTTAAATCTCTTATTAATTTTCAAAATATTAATAAATTAACATTATTTTCTTTTGAATAATTTTGTATGGATAGAAGCAATTGTTTATGATAAAACAAAAGGTTATAATGATTTGAAATGGATAATTGTTCAAATAGTCATGACTATTTGAACTTGTTTGGTAAACAGATTTATGTTTTAAATCTCCTACCTATTAATTTTCAAAATATTAATAAATTAATATTATCTTATTTCGAATAAACTTGTATAAATAGAAACAATTGTTTTATGATAAAAGAGAAAATCATAACTATTTCAAATAAATAATTGTTCAAACAATCATAACTGTTTGACCTTGCTTGGTAACCATATTTATTTTTTAAAATATTTTACCTATTAATTTTTGAAATATTAATAAATTAATATTATTTTATTTCAAATAAGATTATATGAATAGCAACAATCATTTATGATAAAACAAAAGGGTCATAAGTATTTGAAATAGATAATTGTTCAAATAGCCATAACTATTTGAACGGGTTTGATAAATATATTTATTTCTTAAATCTCCTACTAATTAATTTTTAAAATATTAATAAATTAATATTAATTTATGTCAAATAAGCTTGTATGATCAAAAATAATTGTTTTATGACAAAACAAAAAGTCGTAACAATTTGAAACAAATAATTGTTTAAATAGTCATAACTATTTGAACTTATTCGGTAAACAAATTCATTTTTTAAATCTCTTACTCATTATTTTTTGGAATATTAATAAATTAGTATTATTTTATGTTGAATACGCCTATATGAATGGATATAATTGTTTTATCATGAAACAAAAGGTGATAACGATTTGAAATAGATAATTATTCAAATAGTTTTGACTATTTAAACTTATTTGGTAAACGTATTTATTTTTAAAATATTTTACTTATTAATTGTTGAAATATTAATAAATTACTATTATTTTAATTCGAATAAGCTTGTATGAATAAAAATAATTATTTTATGATAGAACAAAAACAATTGTTTTATAATAAAAAATTATAGTGATTTGAAATTAATAATTATTCAAATAGTGATAATTATTTGACTTGTTCAATAAACAGTTTTATTTATTCAAATCTTTGCTTATTAATTTTTTGAATGTTAATAAATTTGTATTATTTTATTCGAATAAGCTTCTATGAACTAAAACAATTTTGTTACAACTAAACAAAAGGTTAGAACAATTAGAAATAGATAATTATTCTAATAGTCTTAACTATTTGAACTGGTTCGATAAATAGATTTATTTTTTAAATCTCTTCCTTATTAATTGTTGAAATATTATTAAATTAGTATTATTTTTTTTTGAATAAGCTTTTAGAATTAGAAACAATTCTTTTATGACAAAATAAAGATAATAATGATTTGAGATTGATAATTATTCAAATAGTCATAACTATTTGAACTAGTATGGAAAACAACTTTAGTTTTTAAATTTCTTGTTTATTAATTTTCAAAATACAAATAAAGTAGTATTATTTTATTTGGGTTAAGCTTTTATGGACTGAAACAATTATTTTATGACAAGACAAAAGGTCATAATATTTTTAAATAAATAATAATTCAAAAAGTAATAACTATTTGAACTTATTTAGTAAACAGATTTATTTTTTTAAATCTCTTATTAATTTTTTGAATGTTAATAATTTAGTATTATTTTATTTTGAATAAGCTTGTATAAACTGAAATAATTGTTTTATGACTAAACAAAATGTTAGAACGATTTGAAAATATATAATTGTTGTAATAGTGTTAACTATTTAAACTAGTCGGAAAACATATTTATTTTTTAAATCTTTTACTTATTAATTTTTGGAATATTAATAAATTAGTATTATTTTAATCCAAATAAAGATTGTATGAAAAGCAACAATTGTTCTATGACAAAACAAAGATCATAACAATTTAAGATAGATAATTATTCAAATAGTCATAACTATTTATACTAGTTTGGTAAACATATTTAGTTTTTAAATCTCTTATTAATTTTTAAAATATTAGTGAATCAGTGTACTTTATTCTGAATAATTTTGTATGAACATAAACAATTATTTTATGAAAAAACAAAAGGTTATAATGATTTGAAATAGATAATTGTTCAAATGGTCATGATTTGAACTTATTCGGTAAACAGATTTATTTTTTAAATCTCTTCCCTATTAATTTTAAGAATATTAAAAAATTAATATTATTTTATTCTAAATAAACTTGTATGAATAGAAACAATTATTTTATGATAAAAGAAAAGATTATAACTATTTGAAATAAATAATTGTTCAAATAGTCATAACTGTTTGAATTTGCTCAGTAAATAGATTTATTTTTTAAATCTTTTACTTATTAATTTTTGGAATATTAATAAATTACTATTATTTTATTTCGAATAAACTTATATTAACAAAAACAATTGGTTTGTGATAAAACAAAAGGTCATAACTATTTGAAATAGATAATTGTTCAAATAGTCAAAACTATATGAACGTGTTCAGAAAATAGAATTGTTTTTAAAATTTTTACTTATTAATTTTTTAAATATTAATAATTTATATTATTTTATTCAAAATAAGCTTGTATGAACAGAAATAATTATTTTATAACAAAACAAAAGGTCATAATGATTTGAAATAGGTAATTATTCAAATAATCTTAACTATTTGAAGTCATTTGGTAAACAGATTTATTTTTTAAATCTCTTACTCATTAATTTTTGGAATATTAATAAGTTACTATTATTTTATTTCAAATAAGCCTAGATGAATTGATAGAATTGTTTTATGACAAAACAAAACGTCATAACGATATGAAATAGATAATTATTTAAATAGTTATTACTATTTGAACTTATTTGGTAAACATATTTATTTTTAAAATCTTTTACTTATTAATTATCGAAATATTAATAAATTAATATTATTTTAATCTAAATAAGCTTGTATGAATAAAAACAATTGTTTTATGGTAAAACAAAAAGTTATAGCAATTTCAAAAAGATAATTGTTCAAATAGTCATAACTATTTAAACTTGTTTAGTAAATAGATCCATTTTTAAATCTTTTATAATTTTTAGAATATCAATAAATTAGAATTATGTTATTACGAATAAGCTTCTACGAACAAAAATAATTCTTTTGTAACAAAACATAAGGTTAAAATGATTTGAAATAGATAATTGTTCAAACAGTCATAATTATTTGTACTGGTTAGGCCAATATATTCATTTTTTAAATCCGTTACTTATGAATTTTCAAAATATTAATAAGTTAGCGTTTTTTTATTTTGAATAAGTTTGTATGAGCAGAAACAATTGTTTTATGACAAAACAAATGGTGATAATGATTTGAAATAAATAATTGTTCCAATAATTATAACTAATTGAACTGGTTTGGTAAACATATTTATTTTTTAAATCTCTTACTTATTAATTTTTAAAATATTAATAAAATAATATTATTTTATTTCTAACAAACTTATATGAACAAAAACATTTCTTTTATTACAAAACAAAAAGGTCATAACGATTTAAAAAAGATAATTGTTTAAATAGTCATAACTATTTAAATTGGTTCGATAAATAGATTTATTTTTTAAATCTCTTACTTATTAATTTTTGAAATATTATTAAATTAATATTTTTTTAGCTAAATAAGCATTTATAATCAGAAACAATTGTTCTATGATAAAACAAAGATCATAATGATTTGAGATTGATAATTGTTCAAATAATTATAACTATTTGAATTGGTTCAGAAAACAACTTTAGTTTTCAAATCTCTTGCTTATTAATTTTTGAAATATTAATAAAGTAGCATTATTTTATTTTAGATAAGCTTTTATGAACTAAAATAATTATTTTATGACAAAACAAAAGCTTATAACTATTTTAAATAGATAATTGTTCAAATAATCATAACTATTTCAACTTGTTTGGTAAACAATTATATTTTTTAAAATCTCTTACTGATTAATTTTTTGAATGTTAATAAATTAGTATTATTTTGTTTTGAATAAGCTTGTATGGTTATAACTAAACAAAAGGTCAGAACAATTTGAAATAAATAATTATTCCAATAGTCTTAACTATTTGAACTGGTTCAGTAAACAAATTTAGTCTTTAAATCTCTTAGCAATTTTCAAAATATTAATAAATCTATATTATTTTATTTTAAATAATTTTCAATGAACAAAAATAATTGTTTTATGACAAAACAAAAAGTCATGAAATAAATAATTGTTCAAATGGTCATGACTATTTGAACTTGTTCAGTAAATAAATTTATTTTTTAAATCTCCTACCTATTAATTTTCAAAAAATTAATAAACTAATATTATTTTATTTCCAAATAAACTTGTATGAATTGAAACAATTATTTTACGACAATAGAAAAGATCATATCTATTTCAAATAAATAATTGTTCAAATAGTCATAGCTATTTGAACTTGTTCAATAAACATATTTATTTTTGAAATCTTTTACTTATTAATTTTTGGAATATTAATAAATTTATATTATTTTATTTCAAATAAACTTATGTGAACAGAAACAATTTGTTTATGATGAAATAAAGGTCATAACTATTTTTATTCGAATAAGCTTATATGAACAAAAATAATTGTTTTATGACAAAACAAAACATTATAATGATTTCAAATAGATAATTGTTCAAATAGTCATAACTATTTAACTTTTTTTATAAACAGATTCATTTTTTAATTCTTTTATTAATTTTTAAAATATTAATAAATTAGAATTATGTATCCCGGATAAGTTTGTACAAACAAAAACAATTGTTTTGTGATAAAACAAAATGTCATAATGATTTGAAATAGATAATTGTTCAAACAATCATAACTTTTTGCACTGGTCGGGTCAACAGATTCATTTTTTTAAATCCGTTACTTATTAATTTTTAAAATATTAATAAATTAACATTACATTATTTAGAATAAGACTGTATGAACAGAAACAATTATTTTACGACAAAACAAATGGTGATAATGATTTGAAATAAATAATTATTCAAATAGTTATAACTAATTGAATTGGTTTAGTAAATAGATTTATTTATTTAATCTCTTACTTGTTAATTTTCAAAATATTAATAAATTAATATTATTTTATTCGAATAAATTTATATGAACAAAAACATTTCTTTTATCACAAAACAAACTGGTTATAACGATTTAAGTAGATAATTGTTCAAATAGTCATAATTATTTAAACTTATTCGGTAAACAGACTTATTTTTTCAAATCTCTTGCTTGTTAATTTTTCAAATCTTAATAAATTAGTATTGTTTTATTCCAAATAAACTTGTATGAACTGAAACAATTATTTTATGACTAAACAAAAAATAAAACATTGCAATAAATATTTATTCTAAGAGTCTTAACTATTTGAACTAGTTTGGCAAACATTTTTTTTTAAAATCTCTTAGTTATTAATTTTTGAAATATTATTAAATTAGTATTATTTTTATCTAAATAAGCTTGTATGATCAAAACAATTGTTTTATGACAAACAAAGATCATAACTATTTGAGATTGATAATTGTTTAAATAGTCATAACTATTTGAACTGGTTCAAAAAATAGCTTTAGTTTTTAAATCTCTTGCTTATTAATTTTTGAAATATTAATGAAGTAGTTTTAATTTATTTCAGATAAGCTTTTATGAACTAAAACAATTGTTTTATGACAAAATAAAAGGTCATAATGATTATAAATATATAGTTGTTCAAATAGTTATAACTATTTGAACTTTTTTGGTAAACAAATTTATTTTTTTTAAATCTCTTGCTTTTTAATTTTTCTAATGTTAATAAATTACTATTTTTTATTTTGAATAAGTTTGTATGAATAATTGTTTTAAGACTAAACAAAAGCTTAGAACGATTTGAAATAGATAATTATTCTAATAGTCTTAACTATTTGATTTGGTTTGGCAAAGAGATTTATTTTTCAAGTCTCTTACTTATTAATTTTTGGAATATTATTAAATTACCATTATTTTTATCTAAATAAGCTTTTATTATTAGAAACAATTGTTTTATGACAAAACAAAGATCATAACTATTTGAGACTGACTATTTGAACTGGTTCAGAAAACAACTTTAATTTTTAAATCTCTTACTTATTAATTTTTGAAATATTAATAAAATAGTATTATTTTATTTGGATAAACTTGTATAAATTGAAATAATTTTTTATAACAAAATAAAAGGTCATAATGAATTTAAATAGATAATTATTCAAATAGTTATAACCATTTGAACTTGTTCAACAAATAGATTTATTTTTTTAAATCTCTTGTTAATTAATTTTTGAAGTATTAATACAATAGTATTATTTTGTTTCAAATAAGCTTTTATGAATTGAAACAATTATTTTGACAAAACAAAAGATCAAAACAATTTTAAACAAATAATTGTTCGAATAGTTATAACTCTTTGCACTTGTTTTGTAAACATATTAATTTTTTTAAATCTCCTGCTTATTAATATTTTTAAATGTTAATAAATTAGTATTATTTTATTCCTAATAAGCTTGCATGAACTGAAATAATTGTTTTATGACTAAACAAAAGGTCAAAACGATTTGAAATAAATAATTTTTCTAATAGTTTTAACTATTTGAATTGGTTCGGTAAACACATTTATTTTTTCAATCTCTTAATAATTAATTTTTGAAATATTATTAAATTAGTATTCTTTTTTAATTCAAATAAGCTTGTATAAAAAAATAATTGTTTTATGACAAAACAAAGACCATAACGATTTGAATATATAGTTGTTCAAATAATCATAACTATTTGAACATGTTTGGTAAACATATTTAGTTTTTAAATCTCTTATTGATTTTTAAAATATTAATAAATCAGTATTATTTTTTGTGAATAATTTTGGATGAATATAAACAATTGTTTTACAACAAAACAAAAGGTCATCAACATTTGAAATAGATAATTGTTCAAATGGTCATGACTATTTGAACTTGCTCGGTAAATAGATTTATTTTTTAAATCTCTTATCTATTAATTTTCAGAATATTAATAAATTAGTATTATTTTATTCTAAATAAACTTGTATGAATAGAAATAATTATTTTTATGACAAAAGAAAAGATCATAACTATTTGAAATAAATAATTGTTTAAACAATCATAATTGTTTGAACTTACTCAATAAATAGATTTATTTTTAAATATTTTATTTATTAATTTTGGGAATATTAATAAATTAGTATTATTTTATTTCAAAAAAGCTTGTATGAATAAAAACAATTGTTTTATGACAAAACAAAAGGTCATAACTAATTGAAATAGATAATTGTTCAAATATTTATAATTATTTGAACTTGTTTAGAAAACAAATTTATTTTTAAAATTTTTACTTATTAATTTTTGGAATATTAAAAGATTTATATTATTTTATTAAGAATAAGCTTGTATGAATAGAAACAATTTTTTTATAACAAAATAAAAGGTCATAATGATTTGAAATAGATAATCGTTAAAATAGTCATAACTATTTGAACTTGTTCGATAAACAGATTCATTCTTTAAATCTCTTACTCATTAATTTTTGGAATATTAACAAATTAGTATTATTTTTTTCGAATAAGCCTATATGATCTGATACAATTGTTTTATAACGAAACAAAAGGTCATAATTGTTTGGAATAAATAATTATTCAAATGGTTATGACAATTTGAATTTATTCGGTAAACATATTTATTTTTAAAATCTTTTACTTATTAATTGTGAAATATTAATAAATTAGTATTATTTTAATCATAATAAGCTTGTATGAACAAAAACAATCTTTTTATGATAAAACAAAAAGTTAAAGTAATTTCAAATAGATAATTATTCTAATAGTCGTAACTATTTGAACTTGTTCAGTAAACAAATTTATTTTTTAAATCTCTTATTAATTTTCAAAATATCAATAAATTAGAATTATGCTATTATGAATAAGCTTGTACAAACAAAAACAATTGCTTTGTAACAAAATAAAAGATCATAACGATTTGAAATATATAATTATTCAAATAGTCATAACTATTTGAGTTGGTCGGGCTAACAGATTCATTTTTTAAATCCGTTACTTATTAATTTTTAGAATATTATTTAATGAGCATTACTTTATTTTGAATAAGACTGTATGAACAAAAATAGTTCTTTTATGATAAAACAAATGGTTATAACGGTTTGAAATAAATAATTATTCAAATAGTTATAATTAATTGAACTAGTTTGGTAAAACATTTATTTTTTAAATCCCTTATTTTTTAATTTTCAAAATATTAATAAATTAATATTATTTTATTTTGAACAAACTTATATGAACAAAAATATTTGTTTATGAAAGAACAAAAACATTTGTTTATGAGAAAACAAAAAGTCATAATGATTTAAATAGATAATTGTTCAAATAGTCATAATTATTTGAACTTGTTTGGTAAACAAATTTATTTTTTTAAATCTCATGCTTCTTAGTTTTTAGAATGTTAATAAATTAGTATTATTTTATTTTGACTAAGCTTGTATGAATTGAAATAATTATTTTATGACTAAACAAAAGATTAGAACGATTTTAAATAGATAATTATTTTAATAGTCATAATTATTTGAACTAATTCAGCAAATATATTTTGTTTTTTAAACCTCTTACTTATTAATTTTTGAAATATTATTAAATTAGTATTATTTTTATTTGAATAAGCTTGTTTGATCCAAAAAAATTTTTTTATCACAAAACAAAGATCATAACTATTTGAGATTGATAATTGTTCAAGTAGTCATAACTATTTGAACTAGTTCAGAAAATAGCTTTAGTTTTTAAACTTCTTGCTTATTAATTTTTGAAATATTAAGAAAGTAGTGTTATTTTGTTTCAGATATAATTTTACAAAATGAAATAATTGTTTTATAACAAAACAAAAGGTAGACCGATTTTAAATATATAATTATTCAAATAGTCATAACTATTTGAATTTATTTTGTAAACAAATTTATTTTTTTAAAATCTCTTGCTTATTAATTTTTTATATATTAATAAATTATTATTATTTTATTCCAAATAACTTTATATGAATTGAAATAATTGTTTTGTGACTAAACAAAAGATCATAATGATTTAAAATGGATAACTATTCTAATAGTCTTAACTATTTAAGCTGGTTCGACAAGCATATTTATTTATTAAATCTCTTACTTATTAATTTTTTAAATATTATTAAATTAGTTTTATTTTAATTTGAAAAAGTTTGTATGAAAAGAAACAATTATTTTATGACAAAACAAATATCATAATAATTTGAGATAAATAATTATTCAAATAGTCATAACTATTTGAATTGGTTCAATAAATGAATTTAATTTGTAAATCTCTTATTTGTTTTCCAATTATCAATAAATCAATGTTATTTTATTATGAATAATTTTGTATGAATAGAAATAATTATTTTACGACAAAATAAAAGATGATAATGATTTGAAATAGATAATTGTTAAAATGATCATGACTATTTGAACTTGCTCGGTAAACAAATTTATTTTTTAAATCTCCTATCTATTAAATTTCAAAATAATAATAAATTAGTATTATTTTATTTTGAATAAACTTGTATGAATAGAAATAATTATTTTATGACTAATGAAAAGATTTTAACTGTTTGAAATAAATAATTATTCAAATAGTCATAATTGTTTGAATTTGTTCAGTAAACATATTTATTTTTTAAATCTTTTACTTATTAATTTTTGGACTATTAATAAATTAAAATTATTTTATTTCATAAAAGCTTGTATGAATAGAATCAATTAGTTTATGAGAAAATAAAAGATCATAACTATATGAAATAGATAATTATTTGAATAGTCATTACTATTTAAACTAGTTCAGTAAGTATATTTAATTTTTTAAATCTCTTACAAATTAATTTTTGGAATATTAATAAATTTGTATTATTTTATTTTGAATAAGTTTTTATGATAAAAAAACAATTGTTTTATGATAAAACAAAATGTCATAACGATTTGAAATAGATAATTGTTCTAACAATCATAACTATTTGAAGTTGTTTGGTAAACTAATTTATTTTTTAAATCTCTTACTCATTAATTTTCATAATATTAATAAATTAGTATTATTTTATTTCGAATAAGCCTATTTGAACTAATACAATTGTTTTATGGTGAAACAAAAGATCATAACGATTTGAAATAGATAATTACATAAATAATTATGACTATTTGAACCTATTCGATAAACATATTTATTTTTAAAATCTTTTACTTATTAATTATCGAAATATTAACAATCTAATATTATTTTAATTTGAAAAAGTTTGTATAAACAAAAACAATTGTTTTATGATAAAAAAGTTATAGCAATTTGAAATAGATAATTGTTTAAGTAATCATAATTATTTGAACTTGTGTGGTAAACATATTTATTTTTTCAAATTTCTTGCTTATTTGTTTTTTGAATGTTAATAAATTTGTATTATTTTATTTCGAATAAGTTTGTATGAACTGAAACAATTATTTTATGACTAAATTAAAGGTCAGAATGATCTTATAATTATTTACTATATAATCTTTTATGAAATTATGCAAATACCCATTCTCTTATAATTATTTTCTAAATAATCGCTAATGAAATTACTCAAATACCATTTCCATTATATGATAAGAAGTTAATATATGTCCAAATTGACTATTACGCCCTTATATCATAATTAAAAAAGTACCCCTCTATTATAGTTATTTACTAAATAATCCCTTTTGAAATTTCGAAAATACCCTATCCATTACATGATACCAAATTTACATGTGGTTAAATGGATTATTATGCCCCCATACCATAATTACGATAATACCTCTTCTCTTACAATTATTTACTAAAAATCTTGCAAGAAATTACCAAAATACCCATTCTATTATATGATAAGAAATTGACATGTGACCAAATTGACTATTATTCTCTCATAACATCATTATGAAAATATCCTTTTCTTGTAATTATTTACTAATTAATCTCTTACGAAATTACGAAAATGCTCTTTCCATTATATGATAAGAAATTAACATGTTACCAAATGGACTATTATATCCTCGTGGCATAATTATGAAAATACCCCTTCTCTTATAATTATTTACTAAATAATTACCTATCAAATTACAAAAATACCCTTGCCATCATGTGATAAGCATTTGACACGTGACCAAATGGACTATTATACACCTATAACATAATTACAAAAATGCTCTTCTCTTATAATTATTTAGTAAATAGTTGCACATGAAATTACCAAGATACATTTTTCATTATATGATAAAAAATTGACATATGGCCAAATGAACTATTATTCTTTCATACTGTGATTACAAAAATACACATCTTTTATAATTATTTACTAAATAATCTCCTAAAAAATTATTGAAATGACATTTTCATTTTATGATAAAAAATTGACATATGGCCAAATTAACTATTATGCCTTTATATCATAATTACAAAAATATCACTTATCATTATTTATTGAATACTCTCTAATGAAATTACCAAAATACCCTTTCCAATATAAGATAAGAATTTGACGTGTGGCCAAATGGACTATTATGCCTTCATACTATAATTACAAAATACCCCTTGTCTTATAATTATTTTCTAAATAATCAACAATGAAATTACCAAAATACCATCTCCAACATATGATAAGAAAATGACATGTGGCCAAATTGACTGTTATGCCTTCATACCATAATTACAAAAATACCACATCTCTTATAATTATTTACTAAGTAATCCTATATAAAATTATTAAAATACTTTTCCATTATATGATAAGAAGTTAACGTGTGTCTAAATTCACTATTACGATCTCATATCATAATTACGAAAGTACCCCCTCTTTTATAATCATTTACTAAATAATGTCCTCTAAAATTATGAAAATACCCTATCCATTATATGATAAGATATTGAGATGTAGCCTAATGGACGACTATGCTCTCATACCATAATTGGCATGTGGCCAAATTGACTATTATGCCCTCATACAATAATTACGAAAATAATCATTCTCTTACAAATATTTACTAAATAATCTTTAATGAAATTACCAAGATACTCTTTCCATTATATGATAAGCAATTGACTTGTGGTCAAGTTGACTACTATTTGCTCATACCATAATTACAAAAGTACACTTTGTTTGATGATTATTTAGTAAATAATTCCTCATAAAATTGCTAGAATACCATATCTAATATATGATAAGAATTGACATGTAGCTAAACGGACTATTATGCCCTCATACCATAATTACGAAATTGTCCCTTTTTTATAATTATTTACTAAACAATCCCTTAAGAAATTATCAAAATACCATTTCCATTATATAATAAGAAGTTAACATGTGTCCAAATTGACTATTACACCCTCATACATAGTTATAAAAATGCCCCTTCTTTTTTAATTATTTACTAAATAAACCCATATGAAATTACTAAAATACACCTTTTCATTATATGATTAGATCAAATGAATCGCTTACGAAATTATAAAACTATGAATCCCATTATTTGATGAAAAAGTGACATGTGTCCAAATGTACTATTATGCCCTTATATCATAATTATGAAAATAGCCTTTCTCTTATAATTATTTACTAAATAATCCTTTAAGAAAATATTAAGATTCCCTTTCCTTTATGAAATAAGAAATTGACATGTGGCTAAATTGATAATTATGCCCTTATATTATAATTACAAAAATATCCCTTGTCTTATAATTAGTCAATAAATAATCCCTTACGAAGTTACCAAAATACCATTTCAATTATATGATAAGAAATTGACAATTGGCCAACTGGACTATTATGCCCTCTTACCATAATGAAAAAGCCCTTCTCTTGTAATTATTTGCTAAATAATGCTTTATAAAATTAAGAAAATACTCTTTCTATTAATGATAAGAAATTGACATACGACCAAATTGACTATTATACCCTCATATATAATTATGATAATGCCCCTTCTCTTATAACTATTTACTAAATAATCTCTTAACAAATTACTAAAATACCTTTTCTATTATATGATAAGCAATTGACATGTGGCCGAATGAACTGTTATTCCCTCATACCATAATTATGAAAATGACCTTCTCTTATAATTATTTAGTATATAATCCCTTATGAAATTATGAAAATACACTTTTAATTGTATAATATGAAATTGACATGTGGTCAAATGGACTATTATACCCTCATGCCATAATTAAGAAAATGCTACATCTTTTATAATTATTTACTAATTAATCCCTAAGGGAATTTCTAAAATTCTCTTTCTGATATTTGATAACAAATTGACATGTGACAAAATTGACTATTATGCCCTCATATCATAATTATGATAATACCTTTTTTTATAATTATTTATTAAATAATCCTAAAAAAATTACCATGCCCTTTTTTATTATATGATAAGAAATTGACATGTATCCAAATTGGCTATTATTCTTCCATTCCATCATATGAAATATCCTTTTCGTATAATTATTTACTAAATAATCTCCTATGAAATTACTAAAGTACTCTCTCCATTATGTGATAAAAAATTAACATGTTACAAAATGGACTATTATGCCTTCATGCTATAATTATGAAAATACCCCTTCTTTTATAATTATTTACTAAATAATTACTTATGGAATTACAAAAATACCTGTTCCATTACATGATAAGAAATTGATATGTGGCCAATGCATTATAATAAAAGTGGTATTTTCGTAATTATGGTATGAGGATATAATAGTTCATTTGGCCACATGTCAATTTCTTATCATAAAATGGAAAAGGAATTTTTGTAATTTAATAGGAATTATTTAGTAAATAATAAGAGAATGGGTATTTTCATAATTATGAGATAAGGGCATCATTGTCAATTTGACCACATGTCAAATTTGTATCATATAATGGAAATGACATTTTAGTAACTTCCTAGGGGATTATTTTGTAATTAATTATAAGAAAAGTGTTATTTTTACAATTATGGCTTGAAGGCATAATTGTTGATTTGGTAACAAGTTAATTTCTTATCATATAATGGAAAGAGCATTTTGGTAATGTCACAGGAGATTATTTAGTAAATAATTATAAGAGAATGATATCTTAATAATGATGGCATGAGAGAATAATAGTCAATTTGGCCACATGTGAATTTCTTATCATATAATATAAAAGGGATTTTGGAAATTTCTTGAGGGATACTTTAGTAAATAATTATGAGAGCAAAGGGTATTTTCATAATTATGGTATGAGGGCATAATAGTCAATTTGGCCACATGGCAATTTCTATCATATAATAGAATGAATATTTTTGTAATATCATAAGTGACTATTTAGTAATAATTATAAAGAAAGAAAATTTTCATAATTATGGACAGGGACATAATAGTCCATTTGGCTGCATGTTAATTTCTTATTATATAATGAAAATGATATTTTTGTAATTTAATAGGTAATTATTTAGTAATTAATTATAAAAAAAAGGATATTTTCGTAATTATGACGCGAGGGCAGAATAGTCCATTTGGTAACATGTTAATTTCTTATCATATAATGGAAAGAGCATTTTGGTAATTTCATAGGAGATTATTTAGTAAATAATTATAAGAGAAGTATATTTTCATAATAATCATATGAGGGAATAATAGTCAATTTGGCTACATGTCAATTTCTTATTATATAATGAAAATGGCATTTTAGTAATTTCTTAAGTAACTATTTAGTAAATAATTATAAGAGAAGAGTATTTTCATAATTATGGTATAAGAACATAACAGTCCACTTGGCTATATGTCAAATTCTTATGATATAATGGAAATGGTATTTTTGTAATTTCATAGGTAATTATTTAGTAAATAATTATAAGACAATGGGTATTTTCATAATTATGGCACAAGGGCATAATAGTCCATTTGGTAACATATTAATTTCTTATCATATAATGAAAATAATATTTTAGTAATTTCTTAGGAGATTATTTTGTAAATAATTGTAAGATAAGGATATTTTCATAATGATAGTATGGGAGAATGATAGTCAATTTCGCACATGTCAATTTCCTAGCATATAATAAAAAAGGCATTTTGATAATTTCTTGAGGGATTATTTATTAAATAATTATAAGAGAATGGGTATTTTCATAATTATGGTATGATGGCATAATAGTCAATTTGGCCACATGCCAGTTTCTTACTATATAATGGAAGGGGCATTTTGGTAATCTCATAAAATATTTTTAATAAATAATTATAAAAGAAGAGTATTTTCTTAATTATGTATAAGGACGTAATTGCTATTTTGACCACATTGGAATTTTTTATCATATAATGGAAAGGGCATTTTTGTAATTTCATAGGAATTATTTAATAATTAATTATAAAAAATGGAATATTTTCATAATTATAGCATCAACGCATAATAGTCAATTTGGTAACATGTCGATTTCTTATAATATAACGAAAAAGGCATTTTTGATAATTTCATAGGAGATTATTTAGTAAATAATTATAAGAGAATAAGTATTTTCATAATTATGGCATTTAGGCATAAAGTCCATTTGGGAACAGGTCGATTTCTTATAGTATAATGCAAAGGGCATTTTGGTAATTTTATAAGAGATTATTTAGTAAATAATTGTAGGAGAAGGTTGTTATTGTAATTTGGTATGAGGGCATAATAGTCTATTTGGTCACATGTCAATTTCTTATCATATAATGCAAAGGTATTTTTGTAATTTCATAAAGGATTATTTAGCAAATAATTACAAGAAAAAGATATTGTCATAATTTTGGTATGAAAGCAAGTAGTCCAATTAGCCAAATGACAATTTCTTATCAAATAATTGAATGCGTATTTTGGTAAATTTACAAGGGATTAGTAAGTAAATAATTATAAGAGAAGGGTTATTTTCATAATTATGATATGAGAGCATAATTGTCAATTTGGCCACATGTCAATTTCTTATTTTATAAAGGAAAGGATTTGGTATTTTCTCAAAGGATTATTCAGTAAATAATTATAAAAGATGGCCTATTTATGTAATTATGATATAAGGCCATAATAGTATGTTTTGTAATTTTGTAAGTGATTCATTTAATCTATATCATATAATAGAACAAATATTTTGAAATTTTCATATAGGATTATTTATTAAATATTATAAAAAAGGGGTGTTTTAATAATTAGGTATAAGGGTGTAATAGTCAATTTGGATAAATGTTAAATTCTTATCGTATAATGAAAAGGGTATTTTGGTAATTTTTTAAAGGATTATTTAGTAAATAATTAGAAGAATAGAAGCTTTTTTGTAATTATGGCATGAGGGCATAATAGTAAATTTGGTTACATGTCAATTTCTTATTATACAATGGATAGGGTATTTTGTCAATTTTATATGGGATTATTTAGAAAATAATTATCAGACAAAGCGTATTTTTACAATTATGCTATGAGCACATAGTAGTCAACTTGACCACAAGTCAATTTCTTATCATTTAATGGAAAAGGTATTGTTATAATTTCATTGAAGATTATTTAGTAAATATTTATAAGAAAAGGTATTGTTATAATTTCATTGAAGATTATTTAGTAAATATTTATAAGAAAATGAGTATTTTTATAATTATGCTATGAGGGCATAACAATCAATTTTGTCACATGCCAAATTCTTATTACATAATGGAAAGGTCATTTTGGTATTTTCATAAGAGATTGTTTAGTAAATAATTATAAGAGGAAGGGTATTTTCATAATTATGATATGAGGGCATAGTTGTAATTTGGTCACATGTCAATTTTTTATTGTATAATGAAAAAGGCATTTTGGTAAATTTTAGAGGAGTGTTTAGTAAATAATTATAATAGAAGTAGTATTTCATGACTATGGTATAAAGGCATAATAGTCCATTTGGTCATATGTCAATTTTTATCATAAAATGTAAAGGGTATTTTTGTAATTTCATAGGAATTATTTGGTAAATAACAATAAGAAAAGGGGTATTTTAGTAATTACGAGATGAAAGCATCATTGTCAATTTAATCTCATGTCAATTTTTTATCATATTATGGAAATGACATTTTAGTAATTTAATAGGAGATTATTTAGTAATTAATTATAAGAAAAGGGTTATTTTCATAATTATGGCACGGTGGCATGATAGTCCATTTGGTAACATGTTAATTTCTTATCATATAATGGAAAAAGCATTTTGGTAATTTCACAGGAGATTATTGAGTAAATAATTATGAGAGAAGGATAGTTTTGTAATGATGGTATGAAAGAATAATTGTCAATTTGGCCACATATCAATTTCTTATCATATAATAGAATTGGCATTTTGGTAGTATCATGAAAAATTATTTAATAAGTAATTATAAGAGAAGGGCTATTACCGTAATTTAGTATGAGGGCCTAATAGTCCATTTGGCCATATGTTAATTTCTTGTCATATAATGGATTAGGTATTTTCGTAAATTCAAAAGTGATTATTTAGTAAATAATTATAAGAGAAGGGGTACTTTCATAATTATGATATAGGGTATAATAGTCAATTTGGACACATGTTAACTTCTTATCAAATATTTTAACGAGTATTTTAGTAATTTTATAAGGGATTATTTAGTAAATAAATATAAGAAAAGGGATATTTTCATAATTATAGCTTGAGGGATACTAGTTAATTTGGTCACATGTCAATTTCTTATCATATATTGGAAAAAAGGTATTTTAGTAATTTCATTGTCGATTATTTAGAAAATAATAATAAGAAAAGAGGTATTTTTGTAATTATTGTATTACGGCATAATAGTCCATTTGGCCACGTTTCAATTTCTTATCATATTTTGGAAAGGGTATTTTGATAATTACATTAGAGATCATTTAGTAAATGATGATAAGAGAAAGGGTATTTTTGTAATTATGATATAGGGGCCTAATAATTAATTTAGCCACATGTCAATTTTTTAACATATAATGGAGCGGTAATTTTAATAATTTCTTGGGGGATTATTAAGCAAATAATTATAAGATATAGGTATTTTCGTAATTATGGTATCAGAGAATAATAGTTCATTTGGTTACATGTCAATTTCTTCTCATATAACCAAAAAAGTATTTTGGTAATTTCATAAGTGACTATTTAGTAAATAATTATAAGAAAAGAGCATTTTTGTAATGATGGTATGAGAACATAATAATCCATTTGCCAACATGACAATTTCTTATTATATAATGAAAATGGTATTTTATAATTTAATAGGTAATTATTTAGTAAATAGTTATAAGAGAAGGGGTACTTTTGTAATTATGACATAAAAGAATAATAGTGAATTTGGGCATGTACGAATTTCTTATCGTATAATAGAAAGGGTAATTTGGTAAGTTCTTGAGGGATTATTTAGTAAATAATTATAAGAGAAAAGGGTATTACCATAACTATTATAAGAGGGCATAATAGTCCATTTGGCCACATGTCAATTTCTTATCATATAATGAAAAGGAATTTTAATAATTTCTTTGAGGATTATTTAATAAATGATGATAAAGAAATGGTATTTTTATAATTATGATATAAGGGCATAATAGTTAATTTGGCCACATGTCAATTTTTATCATATAATAAAAAGGTCATTTTGGTAATTTCTTGGGGGATTTTTTAGTAAATAATTATAAGAGATGGGTATTTTCATAATTATGATATGAGGGCATAATAGTTAATTTGGCCACATGTCAATTTTTTATCATATAATAGAAAGGTCATTTTGGTAATTTTTGAGGGATTTTTTAGTAAATATTTATAAGAGATGGGTATTTTCATAATTGCTATTTAAGAGAATAGTAGTTCATTTGGCCACATGTCAATTTCTTATTATATAATACAAAATGGTATTTTGGTAATTTCATAAGCAACTATTTAGTAAATAATTATAGGAAAAGAGCATTTTCGTAGTTATGGTATGAAGACATAATAGTCCATTTGCCCACATGTCAATTTCTAAGCATATAATGGAAAGGATATTTTTGTAATTTAATAAGTAATTATTTAGTAAATAATTATAAGAAAGGGGTATTTTCGTAATTATCGTATAAGGGCATAATAGTCCATTTGGTAATATGTGAATTTCTGATCATATAATGGAAAGAGCATTTTGGTAATTTCATGGGAGATTATTTAGTAAATAATTATAAGAGAATGATATTTTCATAATGATGGTATGAGAGAATAATAGACAATTTGGCCACATTTCAATTTCTTGTCATATAATAGAAAGGGCATTTTGGTAATTTTTTAGAGATAATTTAGTAAATATTTATAAGAGAAAGAGTATTACAGTAATTATGGTACGAAGGCATAATAGTCTATTTGGCCACATGTCAATTTCTTATCATATAACGAAAAGGAAATTTTAGTGATTTCATTGGGGATTATTTAGTAAATGATGATAACAGAAGAAATGTTTTTGTAATTATGATATGTAGGCATAATAGTTAATTTGGCTACATGTCAATTTTTTATCATATAATAGAAAGGTCATTTTGATAATTTCTTGAGGGATTTTTTAGCAAATAATTATAAGAGATGAATATTTTCGTAATTATGACATGAGAGAATAATAGTTCATTTAGCTATATGTCTACTTTTTATTATATAATGGAAAGGGTAATTTTGTAATTTCATAAGCACCTATTTAGTAAATAATTGTAAAAGAAAAGCATTTTTGTAATTATGGTATGAGGACTTAGTAGTCTATTTGCCCACATATCAATTTCTTATCATATAATAAAAAGGGTATTTTTGTAATTTTATAAGTAATTATTTAGTAAATAATTATAAGAGAATGAGTATTTTCATAATATGGCATAAGGGCGTAAGAGTCCATTTGGTAACATGTTAATTTCTTATCATATAATGGAAAGAGCATTTTAGTAATTTCATAGGAGATTATTTAGTAAATAGTTATAAGTGAATGATATTTTCATAATGATGGTATGAGTGAATAAGAGTCAATTTGGTCACATGTCAATTTCTTGTCATATAATAGAAAGTGGTATTTTTGTTATTATGATATGAGGGCATAATTGCCAATTTGGCCACATATTAATTTCTTATTTTATAAAGGAAAGGGCATTTTGGTATTTTCTTAAAGGATTATTTAGTAAATAACTATAAGAGAAGGGTTATTTTCGTAATTATGATATAAAAGCATAATAGTATGTTTGGACACATGTCACTTTCTCATCAAATAATGGGATGGGCAATTTTTTAATTTCTTAAGCTATTCATTTAATCTATTTGATACTATAAAAAAGGTATTTTGGTAATTTTACATGGGATTATTTGGTAAACAATTTAAAAGAAAAGGTATTTTTGTAATTATGTATAAGGGTGTAATAGTCAATTTGAACACATTTTAACTTTTTATCATATTGTGGATAGGGTACTTTGGTAATTTCTTATGGGATGATTGGGTAAGTAATTATAAGAGAAGGGGCATTTTCATAATTATGGCATGAGGTCATAATAGTTTATCTGGCTACATGTCAATTTCTTATCATATATTAGATAAGGTATTTTGGCAATTTCATAGGCGATAATTTAGTAAATAATTATTAGACAAAGCGTAATTTTATAATTATGGTATGAGTACATAGTAGTCAACTTGACCACAAGTCAATTTCTTATCATATAATGAAAATGGTATTTTGGTAATTTGATTGAGGATTATTTAGTAAATAATCGTATGTATGAGGGCATAATAGTTAATTTGGCCACATGCCAATTTCTTATCATATAATAGAAATGATATTTTTGTAATTATGATATGATGGCATAATAGTCAATTTGAATATGTGTCAACTTTTTTATCATATATTGGAATGGGTATTTTGGTACTTTCATTAAGGATTATTTAGTAAATGATGATAAGAGAAGGGGTATTTTTGTAATTATGATCTGAAGGCATAATAGTTAATTTGGTCACATGTCAATTTTTTTATCATATTATGGAATGGTCATTTCGGTAATTTCTTGGGGGATTATTTAGCAAATAATTATAAGAGATGGATATTTTCATAATTACGATATGATAGAATAATAGTCCATTTAGCCACATGTCAATTTCCTATCGCATAATGGAAGTGGTATTTTTATAATTTCATAGGTAATTATTTACTAAATAATTATAAGTGAAAAGGGTTATGTTCATAATTATGGCATGAGGGCATGATAGTCCATTTGGTAACATGTTAATTTCTTATCATAAAAGATAAAGATATTTTCATTTTAATTTTATTGGAGATTATTTAGTAAATAATTATAAGGGAATAATATTTTCATAATGATGGTATGAGAGAATAATAGCCAATTTGCTCACATGTCAATTTCTTATCATCTAATAGAAAAGCCATTTTGGTAATTTTCTTAGGGATTATTTAGTAAATAGTTATAAGAGAAGGGGTAATTTTGTAATTATGATATGAAAGCATAATAGTTAATTTGGTCATATGCTGATTTCTTAATATATAATAGAAAGGGCATCTTTGTAATTAGGATATAAGAGCATAATTAAACCTAGCAATTTTAGAAACAATATAGTAATACGATATAAAAATGATACGAAAAAAATCGTATATATACATTTTAAAGAAATATGTTTCATATTTATTCGTGTTGATACAAATTTCGATACAACAAAATTTATGTCGTATATGTGTTAACTCATCTAAACACGTAACATAACATGAATATGTTTAATACATTTAATTTAATTTTATCATATAAGTACACGTTTAATATATTTAACACATTTTTATATTTATTTTAATTTAATATAAACATATAAAGATTATTTTATTTTTTAATATTTTAATTATGATACTTAATTAGCTATTTAATTTCATATAAAAATTATTTTAAACATTTATTGATACTTATTTAATAATTATTATAAAATTAATTTTTTATCTTAATAATATAAATACAATATAAATATTAATATTAGTCCTATATATTATTATTTTATTCTTTAATCTTTAATAGTTTATTATTTTGAATTCGATACTAAAAATAATATAGTTATATAATATAAATTTAAATTTAAATATATATATTAAATAAATATTAAATGAGTTTTAATTTTTTTTATTTTTAATATATAAGTACTTTTTATATTATTAATATGTCAAATTTATTAAAAGAAGAGAATTTTGTAATTATAGTATGAGGACATAATAGTCCATTTGGTTGCACGTAAATTTTTTATCATATAATAGAAATGATATTTCTGTAATTTAATAGGTAATTATTTAGTAATTAATTATAAAAAAATGAGTATTTTCGTAATTATAGTGCAAGGGCATAATAGTCCATTTGGTAACATGCTAATTTTTTATCATATAATGGAAACAATATTTTAATAATTTCATAGGAGATTATTTAGTATATAATTATAAGAGAAGAATATTTTCATAATGATGCACTACAAAAAATCTTTCATATATTGACGCGTGGTTATACTGACAGTCTAATTGCGTCAGTAAAATAGACTTTAATTGACGGATTTTTAATACCATCATAATATATCATACCTTTAACAACATTTTATATAACTATCGATATAGATAAGCTTTTTCTGATGGTATATAAACTATCTGTAAGTATAAGCATGCTATATACTAGCACTTATCTATACTGATAGTTAAATTATGTAAGTAAAAAGTATCTATATTAATGGATTTTTATTATTGTCAATATAGACAGTACCTATACCAACACTTTGCAAATCCGTCAGTATAGGTAAACTTTTTCTGACGATATATAAATATTCATCAGTATAAATATATTATATATTGACGGTTATAATAACTGTTAGTATAAGCTAAAAAAATATTTATTTCTAATTTCTTTTTTAAAAAATATTAATTCATAATATTTTCCTCTAATAAAAATTTTTAAAAACTATAATTTGATAAAAGCTATAATTATTAATAAATAAAATTTATAACTTAATTAATTTTAAATGATAATAAGTTTTAAATAAATTTGTAAGTATTAGATTAATTAATAAATTTATAATTAAATATTAGACTAAAATTTTTTAAATTTAAATATTATATTAATTTGGTTTCAATTAATATTTTAGTTTTAATATGGTTTCAAAAAATTTTAAAATCATTCTGGATCGAAAGTTAAATTATAAATAATATAACTACATATATAGTAGTACTTATATTCATATAAATATTTTTCTATGTTATTTGTAAAAGTTTTTATTATAAAATAATATTTATCGTTCATTGTATTAGTAGTTTGGGATTTCAAAGTTTAAGAAAAAAAATTTTTTTAAATGATCACAAGGCATTTAACATTAAAAAAAAACACCTTCAATTTTTTGTAAGGAAATATTCAAGGCATTTTTTACGCACGTTTTCTAGGCAAAAATGCCTTGAATATTCAAAAAAAATACTGAGATTATTGAAGGTATTTTTGACAAAAAACACATTAAATAATTCTCTCTAAAATGAATAATTCGTTGATTATTGAAAGTGTTTTTTGTCAAAAATGCCTTCAATAATCCATGAATTATTCAAAATATTTTTAGCCAAAAAACGCCTTCAATAACCCCATTCAATATTTTGTAAGAGATTATTCAAAGCATTTTTTAGCAAAAAACGCCTTCAATAATCCCATCATAAAAATTGAAGGAGATTATTTAAAGTGTTTTTGGCCATAAACACCTTGACTAACCCCATTCAATTTTTCCTAAAGGATTATTCAAGGCGTTCAAATAATCTAAAAAAAAAAAAGAGGGGCTTATTGAAGTTGTTTTTGTCTAAAAACGCCTTCAATAATCCAATCTAAAAAATTGGAGGGGATTATTCAAGGCGTAATAATTCACTTATAAAAATTTAAGGGGATTATTCAAGGTATTTCTGACCAAAAACGCCTTTAATTTAAGCAATTTAACCTAACTAAAAAATGGAGAAATAATCGTTACCATTTTGAAAAAGCATGTCTGGAAATGAATGTAAGTTAGTTATAGGTTTATGCATAGAAAACATTTGGTTTACATATGTGATACTACGAATTACATTTTGAAATTTACATTATGAACATTGAGTATTTCAATAAATTGACCACATATCTGAATTTATAACTAATAACGTTGCCATATAAATATACTTTTTTCAAATAATTGTACTCAATATATGTGTATTCATATAAGTTGCCAATTGATATAAAATAAATATATACCAATAATATTAAACCAATAACCCAATTTAGAAACTTAAATTATCCATTCAACATGGCATGTTAAAAACATTCTAAAAAATGAAATGCATATATTTACACCCAACCAACAATCTCCAACCTCAAGGTGTAGCGAATGATAGTACATACTTAGCCCACTCTTTACGGACTTCATCAAGTTCGTCTATCATGAAGCTTTCTTTACTGTCCCACTATAAAAAAAAATCAGAAGTTAATGTTAATAAATGATAACATAATTTAGCTCTTTTTTGGAAGATATTACGATTGTCTAAAATTAATACTAAACTTGAATGGTATGGTCATAAAATTATATAAAACTATCTTCTTCAGAAAATGAAAGACATAATATTCATATTCAGTATATCCTAGTTGACGGGATACCTAAAAAATACAATTAGTTGGCTTAGGAAACATTTATCTAAATAAACTCATCATAAAAGAATAACTTTTACATTTACCTATAATGACACCCAATTTGTCTTTGCTTTCTTTTTAACTATAAACATTCCCCTAAATTGAAAAGAAAAAAGTACTTAATACAAAAATAAAAGTAATTATGAAGAAACAAAAGATAATAGAATAAGATGCAATACCTATTTATAAAATTTTGAATATCGGGGTTAGGCTTTATCGTTGGTTGAACTAAATTAACTAAGTATGGCGTAAAGGAATTGGTATCAATCATAATAAGCTATCAATGACGACTACAAAATAATAAAAATGATATACTCAGATTAGGCATCATCTCATATTCGGGTAAGGTTGGAATAATTATTTGTATAAATATAACTTATGTAGCATTATATAGGACCAAAAAATAATCTGCCTATTTTTTCATGCATTGACTCACATGACGATCACAAAAAATGACAATGCCACTTTGCTAACTAATGAAATTCGGGTCAATGAATCTAAAATTATGAGTCATTTGTCTTGCTTTGATCTCTCTATATAAGAAGCTGCACGATAACAATCAACAATATTAGTTAGTAATACACTATAATATAGATTAATACATATTGACTTTGCATATTTATATTTATAAGCTAACCTCATATAAGTAACAATATTATAAGCTGATATTTCATCCAAGGCATAAAATTCCTTAATCTCAGGTCCCCCAATGTAAGAAACTGATGGATGATCAAATAACCCATCCTTAAACTCAACAATAATGCAGTTTCCTCCAGATAAATGATCAAGTGCATAATTAGATAACATATCAATGGCAGCCTGAGCAAGGGTCATCCTTTGAATCCCAACATCCTATTACAATATATAATGAAATATAAGTATTTAAACCAAATCAATAAATATAATAAACAACTAAATATTAAGTGCATAAACACAATCATACTCTATGGCTAGTACCGGAGGTTGGGTTTCCTACCTAACTTGCAACATAAGCTTGTCTTAGTTGGATGATGCTATTTGACTAGCCTATAGGCATGCTAGGCTGCATTGCTACCAACATCGCCTCCAAACCTGCAAGTCGGTGCTGTTGATCATTTAGGTGTTGTTATTGGTTATCAAGTCTTTGCTGTTGTTACTCAATGATTGCTTTATATTATTCATTCATTATTTAAGGGGTTTTAGGTTGATTACTGAAGAACTTTGATGGCAACACAAATCTACCAACCCATGAACTCGACCATGTCTTTCTTTAGCTCTTAATGCTAAAGACAAGGGATCTTATCCATAATGGGTTGCTAGTTCTCCGGATTTAATGTTACTAGCAAAATCATCCTAAAAGACAATAATAAGATGGGCTATAACAACAAATCTATACAAGTATAGAGTCACACATAAAAGCACAAAGCAATCATACGTGATATAATGAGCAATTATACATACAATTTTTTTAACTATTTCTTCGGTTGTTTCATGTCATAACGTATCAGTCTAGAGACTTGATCACTATATGTAAAATGTAGAAATCATAAAAAACACGGGGAGTCACTACCAATATTTTTTATAGTGTGATTGTTCACTAAAAAATTTTATCTTTTTAATAAAAACAAGGAATTTATTAAAAAGAAAATTTTGGTCTACGAAAATAAATTGGGTTCAAGAGTCAATTATGTAAGGGGAAGGAATAGCAACCCCACAACGCCTATAAAATTGGTACCAATTAATTATGTGCTATTGATAATTTTGGACAAAAATGGTTTTATATATGAAATTTAATTATAGTTCCCTTTGTTTATAAGAAATAAAATTAAAAAAAATATTTTATTGAGGAATATTAAGAAATCTTCAAATTAAAGAAATATACTTGAAGTCTCCGACATAAAGGTAGAATTCGAAAATAGTCTTTCCATTTAAGATTTATCATAACATTCCTTCTAAAGATGATAAAATAACATTTTTTGTAAATAATAATTATTGATAACTCTCCAATATCTAGGCAAAGTACTAATCAATTATATTTCATAGAATGTTATTTTAATTTTATTTTATTTAAAACTAAAAATTTTAAGAAAAATTCTGATGTGGTAAAAAATTGAATATAATATAATTAATGTTAAACATCCATTACTAGAGCAAACATATATATATATATATATGCATTATAAATAAAAAACATTAATTTAAGAACCAAACATATGCAAAATGATGATTAAGTAAATTTTGGAATTGGGTTTTCAAATATAAAGAAACCACTTGAACTTTTCAACATCTAGGCAAAGTTTGGGTGCGAATTTTTATATTTAAAAACTCGTCCAATTATTAGCATTATTGTATTTTTATAATCAAGATTTTACAAAATGAATTTATTTTTAAGCCATGGAAATGTATGAAAATCCTTAATGAAATAAAATTTCTTAAATACCCCAAATCTAAGCAGCATTCGAGAACAGATTACTTCATAAAAGGTATTCATACAAATCTTTATAAATTTAAAAGAGTTTGAGTTTTTAGGTAAGTTCGGGTTTGAATGTTAAGAATTTACGAGCCTCTCTAAAAGTCTCCAACATTTAGGTAAACTTTTGAGGCAAGCTCGTTTTTATAATTCTAAAAAAAATAGATTTTTATGTACTTATATATTTTGTATATATTTCTTTTTTCTTTAAAAACATCATCATCATTATTATTATTATTATTATTATTATTATTAGGCATAAATTTAAAAGTGCAGAAAAATAAAAAATACACCAATCATAGATTTAAGCATGAATCATTGAACTAAAACAAACATGAGAGTCCAAAAAATAAAAAATTTTATAATGCATAAAATTAAACTTACAATTGAATTTAAACAACCTAAAATAAGATACAAGTATGATTAAAATTAGTACGCATGAAAATATGCTTTGTGGAAACAAACCTTAATATATGTGAGATCCTAGTAAGCCCCCACCGTGGTCCCACATCATGGCCTTTTACTACCTAAATGATATTAACATCCCATTATAAACCGGTCCACAAAATTGCAAAGAAGAAATATAACAAGAAAGCCAAAATGGTCCCCATGCCATGGCCTTTCATGGATAATATTATTATCATACATGTAAAAATATATTCTTTTTTTTTTAAATGAGGACCACATTTGTACCATTCTACCATCACACATGGAGGAAACTTAAAAATAGCATACAATTTGAAGACTTAAGCTTTCTTTTTTGAGAGATATAACTAGGGACATGCATGGAAAGAAAAGGTTCAAACTTTCTCTCAAACAAACATATCACATGTAGCACATGAAAAGAGAAAGCTTTGTGTTTCCAAACAACAATCCACATGCAAAACAAGGGTCACCAGAAAAACCAAGACTGTAGTATTCATTCTATTCACCAAAAAAAAAGACTTAGGGATGATGAGAGGGTTAGCTTTAGTGAGCAAACAAAGGCCTAACATGCAAACACTAAGCAAACATAAACAACCTACAACTAGTTTTACACCATCACCAATGGAGTTTTGGAATTCACAAGCAACCAAAAGAGAACCTAGACAGAACTGAAACATATTTATGGAACTTGAAACTTCCGTTTCTTTTTTTTTTTTTCTTTTGCACTGAAATTGGATCCCAAACTCATACCTAAGTCTTACTTGAAAAACTTGAACCAAATGTAAAGAGAAGAGACCTAAGAGATGGCTAGAACCTTTAAGGTAGCAAAGAAAGCAACTTTCAAAATCTGGGTGGAACAAACAAACAAACTGTGATTGCCTATGGGGATACAAGTAGCATGGTTTGGTTTTCCAGCTATTTTTCAAGTTTTTACTTATTTTTTAGCTTGTATGAACTAGAAGGTGGTCATGAAAGATAGATGAGCAAGGACCATTAAAAGTCTTTAGAGTGAAGCTAGTTGCTGTAACTGCCATTGGAAGAGGCATGAGCTATTCAGCCATACTAGGAGAAGGAAATGATGCTCCTACCATTGTGATTTTTTTCTTTTTAGCTTCATCTTCTTTAGTGTTTTGTGCTTTCCCTATTTTTTTTTACCAAAAACTTCTCTTTTCTCCTCCTTTTTAAGCCAACTAGCCCCCTTTCTTTCTTATTCAATAAGTCAAAAACTCCAAGAAGGCAAGATTTCAATCTTGATTAATAAGGGCACTTGGATGAAATCTCATCCAAGGTTCAAAGTTTCTCCTTTTCTTCTTTCCAGAAGCCACCTTTGGCCCTTGGATCAAAAGTCAATAGAAGATCCAATGGCCCACATTAAATACTATGAAGATTTATGCCCTTCAAACCCATGAAAATGCTATTTTACCTCTAGTGTAAAGTTTTGGTATTTATGGTCATTTTCTTAGAAATCAATGTTTCAATGGTCTTTTTTGGGATTTTAAAGCACTAAAAATCATGAAATATTATGAAATTAAGATATAAAAAGTTTCATGAAAATCCAAGTTCAGAAAAGGCCAAATTATGAGAATACCCTTATAGGGGTATTTTTATAATTTCACACTTACCAGGGTACTGCTATGATTTTAGATGTACCAAAAATTATAAAATATTATAAATTGAAATCTAGAAAGTTTCACAAAAATTTGAGCTCGAAAATGTCAAATTACAAAAATGCCCTTATAAGGGTATTTTGGTAATTTTACTATTTTAGGTTACAATGAAAATTTTAGTGTTTTGAAAAAAATTCTAAATTCAATTTTAAACTACATTGATTTCAATTAGGTTTTGAATTTTTAGAATTGATCTTGGTTCTTATCCATTTTGATCAAGTTTTGTGCAATTTTAACTTTATTTGACCATATTTGACTTGAGTTGACTTTGGATTTTTGAATAGGCAAATTTGTGAGCCCTTTATGGGTTGTAAATGGTTCTCCTAAATGGTCTTGGCCCATTTTCACAAATGAGCTTTGGATCAATCATGTTGAAAAATACCTCGGACAACATTCGATGTCTACAACTATCCCTCTTTGCATACTTTTGAGGATCAAAAATAATGCAAAGACATAGATAGCAATTTTGTCTGAAAAATACCTCCAAGTAAGCAAACCTCCTTTCTTTTCTTTTTTTTTTTTTTGCTTTTGTTTTTTTTGTAACATCACAAGTTGGAAAATAAGGGTGACTGGGACGATAACTGATTCAAAAAGTAAAGACGATAGGGATTGAACTATGAGTCAGAAAAATAAAAATGATTGAGATTAAATCACATGTCCGAGAATAATAATGATCGAAATTGAACCGTGAGTCAAAAAATGAAAACAATTGGGATTAAACCACGAGTCAAGAAAAAATGATGACCGAAATTGAACCACAAGTCAGAAACTAAAGATGATAGGGATTGAATCATGAGTCAGAGAATAATAATGATCAAAATTAAACTGCGAGTCAAAAACTAAAGACAATAGGGATTGAACCATGAGTCAAAAACTGAAAATGACTGAGATTAAACTACGAGTTAGAGAATAACAATGATCGAAATTAAACCACAAATCAAAAAATGAAAATGATTGAGATTAAACCACGAGTTAGAGAATAATGACAACCGAAATTGAACCATGAGTCAAAAAATGAAAACGATTAGGATTAAATAATGAGTCAGGGAATAATGATGACCATAATTGAATCATTAGTTAGAAACTAAAGACAACAGGGATTGAACTGTTAGTCAAAAACTGAAAATGATCGAGATTAAACCATGATTCAAAGAACAATGACGACCAAAATTGAACCATGAGTTAGAAACTAAAGACAACAAAGATTGAACTACGAGTCAAAAACTGAAAATGTCCAAGATTAAACCATAAGTTAAAGAATAATAATGACCAAAGTTGCACCGCTAGTCAGAAACTAAAGATGACAGGGATTGAATTGCAAGTCAAAAAGTGAAAACAATTGAAATTTAACCATGAGTGAGAATAATGATGACTAGAATTGAACCATGAATCCAAAAATAAAAATGATCAAAATTAAACCACTAGTCAAAGAATAAAAATGATTGGGATTAAACCATTAGTCAGGGAATAATGACAACCAAAATTGAACCATGAATCAAAAAATAAAAATGATCGGGATTAAACCATAAGTCAGAAAATAAGAACAATAAGGATTAAACCATGAGTCAGAAAATATTGATGACCAAAATCGAACTACGAATCAAAAAATAAAAACGATCAAAATTAAACCACAAGTCAGAGAATAAAAATGACAGAGATTAAACCATTAATCAAAAAATAATGATGATCAAAATTGAACCACGAATCAAAAAATGAAAACAACTGGGATTAAACAACAAGTTAGAAAATGAAAATGATCAAGATTAAATCATAAGTCAGAGAATAAACATGATCAAAATTGAACCACGAGTCAGAAAATGAAAACGATCGAATTAAACTATGAGTCAAAAAATAAAAATGATCGGGATTAAACCACAAGTCAAAGAATAAATATGACCACTAATATAGGTTTATGGCCAGCTAATCTTGTGCTTATGTTTAATCTTGTATCATATCTTATTTTTTAACAATCCCTTTGCTTTTTGTAGATCATTTTTCTTTTCAACTTTTCAAACCATTTTTGACATTTTGGTCTTCATGTCAAACTATTTTTTTTTCATGATAGATTTCTCTTTTTTTCTTTTTCTAATATTGACAAAGTTGACAAACACAATCATGATACGAATGTCTATTTCCATCAAACGATGTGAATGCAAATGTCAATGCGAATGCAAATATCAATGTGAATGTAAATATCAATGTGAATGCAAGAATGGCAGATGCTTAATGCAAATATAGGTGACTCTTCCACAATGCAAATATCAATGTTCTTTTTATATAAATACCCCTATAAATACATTTTCTTAGGATGCAAATGCCATGATGCAAATGCAAATTTCTTTCTTATGGTGCAAATGCAAGTGATGCAAATACGAATATCTCTCTTGTGAATACAGATGCAAGCAATACAAATGCAAATGTCCTTTTTTGTGATGTAGATGCAAGTAAGGCAAATGTATATTTTTTTGTGTGATGTAGATGCACTGGGCTTAGTATTTTATCGAGGGATTGATTAATCTGGGCTTAAATCTTTTATTAAAGTTTGACTAAACTGGGCTTACATTCACTAGAAGCCAGCTAATCTAGGCTAAAATCTTTCTTTGAATGCTAGCTAATATGGGCTTAATATTTCATCAGAGGCCAGCTAAACCTGGCTTACATTTATTGGAGGCCAGCTAATTTGGGCTTAATATTTCATTGAGGGCTAGTTAATTTGGGCTTAATTTTTTTTTTGAAGACCAACTAATTTGGGCTTAATATTTCATTGGGAGCTAGCTAATTTGGGCTTAAATCTTTCTTTAAAGGCCAGTTAGACTAGGCTTAATATTTCTTTTGAAGGCCAGCTATTTTAGGCTTAATATTTTATCGGAGGCTAGCTAATCAGGGTTTAAATCTTTCTTTGAAGGCCAGTTAATCTAGGCTTAATATTTCATTAGGGGACCAGCTAATCTGGGCTTAATATTTCATTGGAGGCTAGTTAAACTAGGCTTACATTCATTAGAGGCTAACTAATCTGGGCTTAATTATTTCTTTGAAGGCCAGCTAATCTGGGCTTAATTTTCATTAGGGGCCAGCTAGTTTGGGCTTAATTCTTTTTTTGAAGGTTAGCTAATCTGGGCTTAAATCTTTTTTGAAGACTAGCTAATCTGGGCTTAATATTTCATTGTAAACAAGCTAAATTGGGCTTAATATTTCCTTTAAAGGCCAGCTATTTTGGGCTTAATATTTCATCGGAGGCTAGTTAATCCGAGCTTGAATCTTTCTTTGAAGGCCAACTCATCTTGGCTTAATATTTCATTGGAGGCCAACTAATCTAGGCTTAATATTTCATTAGAGCCAGCTAATCTAGGCTTAATATTTCATTGGGGGCCAGCTAATTTGAGCTTAAATCTTATCCTATATTAAATTTTTTCTTTTTCATTCTTTTAACAATCCCTTCATTTTTTGCAAATAATATTTTTTTCAACTTTTTAAACCTTATTTTTTTTACATTTTGATCTCTTGTCAAACTATTTTCTTCTTTTTCTCATATTTTCATGATAAACTTTTTATCTCTTTCTCTTTTTTTTTTTTTAAATTTGACAAAGTTGACAGATACAATCATGATACAAATGTCTATTTCCATCAAATGATGCGAATGCAAATGTCGATGTGAATGCAAATGTCGATGTGAATGCAAATGTCGATGTGAATGCAAGAATGTCAATGCTTATGTTATAATAAAAATTTATGGAGTATTTGATTGTAATTGTTTTAATTTGTGAATTGTTTTTCATAACACACTAAATTACTACATTATAATAAAAATTAACACAATATTTGATTGTAGTTGTTTTAATTTGTTAATTGTTTTTATTACGTACTCAATTACTACATTATAATAAAAATTAATGGAGTATTTGATTGTAGTTATTTTAATTTGTCCATTGTTTTTCATAACGTATTCAATTACTATGTTATAATAAATATTTGATTGTAGTTGTTTTAAATTGTCAATTTTTATTATAACACAATTATAACACACTCAATTATTGTGTTATAGTAAAAATTGACACAATATTTGATTGTAGCTGGTTTAATTTGTCAAATGTTGTCCATAACGCATTCAATTATTGTGTGCGTTATGGTAAAAATTAATGCAGTATTTGATGTTAGTTGTTTTAAATTGTCAATTGTTTTTGCAGCGCACTCAATTACTGTGTTTTAATAAAAATTAATGTAGTATTTAATTGTAGTTGTTTTAAATTGTCAATTTTTTTTATACAGCACTTAATTGCTGCATTAATAATTGATAACATAGTAACTAATAACTTGTAAATTTTTTGCGATTTTATATGTATATTTGTTATTAATTACTGCATTTATATTGAAGTAAATTAATTGATAAGTCTTATATTTTTATTATTATTCCACTAGAATACTACGATATGATGAGATAACATAGTAATTGATTTTATTGCTACGTTTTTTTTATTACAAACACAATAATTGAGAATTCCCTCTCAAAAACCAAGTTTCTAACATTAAAAATGTTTATATGTTTAATCAAATAAAAACTTAATTTTATTAAGAATCATTTATTGCGTTATTCACATAAGAAATGCAATATTTGGAGTCTTTAACTTTGTTGAGTAATAAAGACCACCATATTTTTTTCAGACAACATAAAAAAATCTCTAGCATAGACTTCTATGTTTCAACCAGCATCAGCTACAAACTTTTATTTCATCTTATTCCTATTTAGCTTATCTTCCATTTATCAACAAATGATGTGTCTATTTATGTTGACTACATCATGGTTTGTTCTGCATTATTAGTTTAATTGAAATGTGTACTTGTTTTGTTTGTTTAGATCTCGCTTATATATTGATTGAAAATATGTATATATATAATATGTATTCTTGATTTTGGTTTTAGTCTTTAATCCACATACGTTTTGTTGTTACAATCTTTTTTATCTTTTTTTTGGATATTTTTAGCTTCCATGTATAAAATGCACATGTTTACTTTCGACACATGTTTTCAACATTAACTAAAATTTTTTATCTACATAGTTATGGCTCATTTATTACTAAGATAGAAGATGCAATTGGTAACAGTGCTTATTTTGAGCTTGAACCAGATAAGGACTATAATGCAACTATTAATTATTGTTGCATTGATATTACTTGTAATGAAACATAGAAAAAGACATAGAATATCTTATACTAATAGTTATTAGGATAGGCTGCAGATTAGAGAGTTGAACTTAAATGAAATGATTTTTTAAAGTAATAGACAGTATGTAGATAATTGTATAATAGATAAGAGAGCTTTTGCAAAATTATATTATTTGCTTCAATCACATGGGGTATTATAGGCATCTATAAATAAGTCAATAGAAGATATAGTTAGTAGCTTATTCCACATCATTACCCATCATACATAAGATATAGTCGTGAAGCATTAAGTTGCCAGATCTAAAGAGACAATTAGTAAGTAATTTTATGCTATGTTAAATTCTATTTTGAGACTTCATTCCCTGTTATTTAAAAAACCCAAATTGATATTGGAGAATTCAACAGATATTAGATGAAAATGGTTTAAAAGTTCTTTAGGTACCTTAAATGGAATATACATAAAAATGAATGTAAACTCAGTTGATAGATCTAGATACAAGGTAAGGAAAAATGAAATTGCTACCAATGTATTTGGTTTTTGCACAGTAGAAATGCAATCCATATATGTTCTACCTAGCTAGAAAGGTTCTAACAATAGATAGTAGAGTGCTAAAGGATACCATTACACGTAAAAATTGGTTAAATATCCTATAAGGTATTAACTTGAATATTTTGGTTTTAGTTTTGCATGGAACATAATTTTTTTTTATTAATGTTGTGACATTGGAATATGTTGTTACTATTTGTGTGATATTGAATACACAAATGGGAAAGGTTTTTGCACTTTTTTAGGTAAAAGATACCACCTAAATGATTAGAGGCCAAGACAACAATCGATGACACCTCAAGAATACTTCAATATTAAATACTCTCAAACATGAAATTGTACCAAAAGATGTTTTGGTATATTGAAAGCTAAATGGGTAATTTTAAGGCATAAGTCATTTTATTCAATAAAAATATAGTGTAGAATCATTTCTATTTACTGTTTTCTCCATAATTTTATTATATTTGAGATGGCAGTCGACCTAATTAAAGTTGATGTTGTTGAAAAGAGTAATAGCCAACCAAATGGATCTGAACATCAAATTTTAATTAGGCATGTTTAGCCAAGTGATGCTTTGACTCAATTTAGAAACAAACTACTAAATGAGTTGTTCACCAATTGGTTGCAATCCTAGGGTCAAAAACATTATAATTTTTTTTCTTTATGTTGTTTTGGTTAAATTTATGTTTGTACGATATAGTATAGTGTACAATGTGTTTTTTATGCTTTCTTAATATATATTTTCCTTACCTTGATGAGTGTATGATGTTGTCGCCTATTATTTGCAACAGTATTTGGTCTGTTGCTGATGTCATTTGGTTTACTTCATGAACTAATTATATGTTCATCTTATTTGGTTTTATCAATTTATATGTAGTTTCTTGCATGAATGTCTAATCATATGATTAGGATAGCCAAATGTTTTCATCTAATGCCATCTACACAACCTCAAAGAAATATTTAAAGAAGAAGAACACAAAGCTCATAAAAGGTAACCAATCATGGACAAAAAAGAGGATGCATATTTTGTCCAATGCCTACATTATTTGGCAAATGATCCTAGATGGAAAGCTAATAATGGAACATTCAGAGTGGGGTATCTAAGACATATTAAAAAGATGTTAAAGTTTCTAATTTCCCCAATCCAACATTAAAGCTATCCCACACATCGAGTCAAGGGTTAAACTATTGAAAAGATAGTATCATGCTATTCTTAATATATAACTAGCTAATGGATTTGGCTAGAATTATATGAAAAATGTATCATTGTTAAAAAGTCATTTTTTATAATTGAGTTTCGGTAAGTAGTTTATAATACAATATAAGTTACTTTAATGTTGATTTCTATTCAAAATATTTTATATGTATTTATTTTAACTTTTATGTAGAGTCATCCACATGCTAAAGGGTTAAAGAACAAATTTTTTCTCACTTTAATAATTTTGTGACTATATTTGAAACCGATAGAGCAATTGGTTAGAGAGTTGAAATAGCAATTAATGCAATTGAATCATTAAGTACTAGTTTAGATGTTGACTTTGGCTTTCCAGAGATTGAACCCCATAATACATGTAAGGGGGAGAAAGTAAAGGAAGATGAAAAAATAGGTTCAACTACTATGGTAAATCAATCCACCACTAGAACGTATTCAGGCAATAAGCTTTCTAAGAGTGACGATAGAATATTTGACTTGCTTTAAACTATAGGCAATATAAGCCATGCACATTATGATACTGCAAACAAAATCAAGGGCATTATATTTTTTTTTCAAAAAAGAAAATAAGAATAGTGATATCAAAATGTTGCTTTAAATGAAATAATAAAAATCAACAGTTTGTCGATTGATGAAATGCTCTCTACTAGTGAGTACATGGCAAAAGATACTCATGAAGTAAATTTTTTTTTTGCACTTTCAGATGTATTTAAAAATGATTAAATCAGAAAATAGTTAATGAATATAATGCATATCGCTTATCTTTTGACTTTCTTCCTCCTAGACACATGTAGCTTATTTGTAATTTTTACAACATTGATATGTTATGTATTGTTGAGATACATTTTTTAAATTTCTATAAATGGTTGACAGCTTGAATTTGGATTTGGATACAAGATGAAACATAGATTAAGTTGTGTAACAACATGGAATATATATGGATACAACAATTTTCTTATTTTTATTTATATAACAAATTAGGACTTGTGTAAATGAAACAATTTATACTTTTATATAACAAATATGTATTATGTACAATGAATTTAGGGTTCTATACATAAATGTCATCACTTCTGACTCGCAATCCTCAATTGTCATTGTGCAAATATTGATACATACTCGCACCATTCATGACGGACTTCATTAATTTTGCCTTATGTGAATTGTGCCTTTCAACCCATTATGAAAAAGAAAAAGAATGAATGATCATCAATTAATTTGCATTTCATATTTATGGAAAATATAAAACAAGTATCAGTAATTTATGTTTATGCTAACCTTATCTGGTGTTTCATAAGACCATTAACAACAATCTCCTTCATGAAACAAAGGATATAAAATCCATATTCTGTCATTCCTAGTTGAAGAGGAACTTGCAAAAAAAATTTTTGTTAGTCAAAGTGCTACTTTTAAATAAACAAATAAAATAATATTTTTTACGCTTACCAAAAATTTCACCCAAAATGTTTTTTTTTGTTTTTTCAACAGCACCAAATCCCCTAAAACAACATAAAGGAAATCATAAACATATATTATATTCATAAAAAAACTGCTGAGTAGTTCACATAACAAATATGAATACCTCTTTATTAAATTAACAATAATGGATTTAGGCTTTGACCTTTTTTTTCCTAAGTCAAAAAAGTGAATCATAAATATTACTAACTCAATGACAAGTAGCTACCAATGACCCAGCAAATCGTAGTCATATAAGAAATGTTAAAATGTAATGTGATTAACAATTATAAAATCCTTATATGAAACATATCAAGTTTTTAACAAAGTAAGTAACATACATTAAGTTATAAGGTGCTAGAAAGTAATGGGACTATTTTTGCATTGCTTGAGCCAATAAACAAGCATGAACATTTACAATGCCAACACCATAACTAATATGATTCAGGTCAATGAATTTGTATGCATCAATCATTTGTCTCTCTTTCACACCTTTATAAAAAAGGTTGCCTGATGAACATAACATTCAATTATCATACCCTTATACACAAAATATTTTAATATATTCATCATATATATTTAAATAAATATATGAGTTAACTTATATACACAATAATTTTAGAAGCTGATATCTCTTTATCTCAAAAAGTCTAAGAATCTCTACTACCTAAGATATGATGTCGATGGATAATCAAATAGTCCATCCTCGATATCTATGGGAATGGTTGAACCTTTTAGTAAATGCTAACAAGCATTATTGGATAGTACAAACATGCTAGATTCTACAAGTAAGATGATTTAAGGCTAAAAAACTTGTTACATGAAAAAATTAAACACAAATATCTAATAACAAAAATCATGAAAATCACAAGAACGATAATTAGCAAAGAAGGGGTTTGCTCAAACACTTGATCAACAAATTTATTTCCTAAAATGTCAATAAAAGATTAACTTGGGATAGTGTTAGTTTGCATTGATGCCAACTATGCCCCCAAAGCAACAATTCGTTGTTGTTGCTCATCAAGTTGTTGTTGTTATTACTCTATTATGGCTATAAAATCTTTTGTTTTGGAGGTACGAGATTTAGGTTAAGTTTTGAAATATTCTCGTGGAGAAACAAAGTGCCCAACCCCCCTAACATGGCCAGGTTTATCCTTTAAACCAAAAGCTAAGGTAAAAACATCCTTGCCATCATCGATGGGAGTTTCACCAGTTTTGGCTCTTAAAGTAATGTTATCCTAAAACACAAAATGCAAACGTTAATAAATACAAAAAGATGCATAAATGGCGTACTACCAATCGAGGTATTAATACTAAATGAACATACCATTTTCTTAGTCATTTGTTCAATTGTTTCATTTTCATAGGTTCCAGATTTTGACATATGAGTTTTTTTGTTCAAACATTCTATCTTGATATTTCATTGTCGAAGCTAGATGTTTTCTGAACCAATATGAGATTATAAGTTGGCAACTTCATTGTAATAAAAAACCTAGTGTATATTTATTTGTTAAAAATACTTACAAACTCATACTTGACATTTGCGTACCTCTTTTTCGATGCTTAATGGTGATAACTTTTTTGGGCTCATATTTTCTATTAGGCTTTTTTTATTTTCTAAAAGAAAAAAAAATCAATAATAGAATAATAAATATCTCCTTTTAAATAATGTATTATAAACACATAAAGAAGATTGATATGCATAAGCTGAATTCATCTGATAGATGAATTGATACAAACTTTTTCCACTCTTCATCACTAATAACATTTGAATTTATTGATAGAAGATGAGGTAACAATTCAGCATTGTCAACAAATGGTAGAATATATTTTGTTGTCAATCTACTTTTAAAATTTTTGAATATCAACCCAATAGATTGTAAGACAAAGTTCTTATGCTCAGATGGGATGTCAAAGCATTCCTATAAAATATTAAATAAAGATATGTCAACAACATCTGCACTTGCATTCCATAAATAATACACATTCAAATCAAAAAGTTTGTATTTGAATATTATAACTTATCACAATCGAATCCAATAAACGCTCATTTGAATCATCTGGAACCTTTTTCCAACTTTGGTATTTAATGGATATTGTCTATCGAACGAGATCTTCAATATGGCTAGCCATTTTCACTACACCATCTAGCACTGGTTGTCCATTTGTGTTGAAGTGAACATGTATTTTTTTTCAGGTTCTTTCAACCAACTTACCATGTCCCTTAGCTTTTCTTTTTTTTTTTTAAGATGATGTGTCGACATGTTTGGGAGAGGATGACATGTGTTCTTCGGAAGCCATAATATCAAGAAATCTATACAAAATTAAATATAGAATTACATTAGCATATCACTAAGCAAAGGACTCAAAAGAATATCATAATACTTGTATATAACCAATTCATAATATCAATCAATATTATGTATATCATTATACTACTATATGTATATTTGAATAATCAAGTCTCAAATAATACAAGCAAATGTTAAATCTAAATATAATATAATGAAACTAAAAAGAAAAAATAACTATTAATTATAATGATTTCCCGAGTCAGTATGCTTAATATATGTGACTAAGTCTCAAATGAATATCATACAATCAGATTTGGTATACTTGAACCTTCCATGATTCTATCTGTAAATGACTACCCAATATGTGTGAATCTATCTTCGCAATTGGCTTCACAATGAATATCATGCAATTAGATTTTAACACACTATCAAAGAACCAAAATTTTTTTCTCTTTAGCCCCCTATTTTTGTCATGATTTGACCACAATAAAAGAGATAATATAACTTCTATGTTGAAAAAAGCTTTAGCTTTACACAGTTTTTTATTAAAATCATGAAATTGTAATAAAATTTCTACAATTTTTATGTGGAACAATTAAAATAATGTTAAAGAGCAAATTTTTACCTCAAACGATAGCACACGACGATGATAGTGTTGACGGTGGTGAGGGCAGCGAGGATGTGGCGAGGGTGGTGAGGACGTGGTGAGGGTGGTAGGGTTTGTCAAATGAGTTTTGGGGTTAATCCTCTATAAATAATGTGAATCGAATAATGAGTAGGGTTTCTATTTTTTACCTAATAAAAAGTTCAATTACTACGTTTATATGCTTAAAGACATAGTAATTGCCAATTGTAATTTTTTAAATAATCAATTACTGCAATGATATTTTTATAACGCAATAATTGATCATTGTATATGCTTTTAAAACAATCAAATACTAGGTTACTCTAGTTTATAACGTAGTAATTGATACTTGTTTTTATTTTAAAAATCAATCACTACATTGCTATGTTGTACAACATAGTATTTGATTCAGAAAAATTATTATTGCATTACTATGTTGCATAACGTAGTAAGATACATTGTATCTTAATACGATGTATATTATTTTTCTCATACATTATATCTTTTTTTATTCAAAAAGTCTTATGCTGCATAATATGCTACAATTTCAGATAGATTTTATTTGATTCAGATATTTGTCATACAATTTGTCAATATACATTGTATCTTATTATTTGATTCAGAAAAGTCTTATACTGCGTAAGATACATTGTATTATGTATATCACAATACAACATAAGATATTATACTTGTATACTTATATATGTACATTTGAATAATCAAATTTTTTATTTTTGAAAAAAATAAAATTATCAATTACTACGTTTATAACCAATTCAACGTAGTAATTGATACTTTTATTTTTCTCAAGACTCACTAGCATACTGCGTTGATTGTTTTAGTACGCAATAATTGATACTTGTATTTATTTCAGAAAACCAATTACTACGTTGCTATGTTGTATAATGCAATATTTGATAATTGTAACTATTTTGAAACATTCAATTACTACATTGAATTAGTTATAAACGCAATAATTGATAATTTTATTTTTTTTTCAAACAATCAAATACTACATTGATTTATTTCATAATGTAGTAATTGATACTTTTATTTGTTTCAAAAAATCAATTATTACATTGCTATGTTGTAAAATGTAGTATTTGATAATTATAATTGCTTTGAAATATTCAATCACTGTGTTGCATTGGCTATAAACATAGTAATTGAGAATTTTATTCTTTTCAAACAATCATATTGCGTTGGATTATTTTTATAACATAGTAATTGATACTTATATCTATATCGATTAATTATTGTGTTTTTTTTTGTTTCATAACGTAGTAATTGATCATTGTCATTATTTTAAATCAATCAATTACTGCAATGCGTATTTGTAAAACATAATATTTGATAATTGTAATTGTTTTGAAACATTCAATTATTGTCTTGCATTTGTTTATAATACAATAATTGATTCTTGTAATTGTTCTTTAAAACAATCAAATTATTACGTTGCTTTTGTTTTATGACACAATAAGTGATCATTAACACTACATTATTTGCACATTATTTTATTGAATAATTGATACGTTCGTTATGTAGGGAAGCATATTATAGTAAAAATACAAAATTAAATAATCTCTTATTCTCCCAATCAAACATAAGAATCTTAAAATGAAATGCAAAAAAATAAAAATAAAAATCACACTTTCCCTTAAATTCACACTTTTTTAAAAATCATATTTTTCTCCAAAATCTAAAATTTTGTGAATTAAATGCCCTATTAATATTTTCATTTCTATAAATACTTAATTATATCAGGATCTTTTCATTAAATTTGGGATTGTAATTTGATTCGGGCTTTGAGACTGTGTAATGGAGTTTAGATTTTAAGCTCAAACCCAAAATTTTTATTTTATTTATTAATTTTGTTATTTCTTGTTTTATTATTATTATTATTATTATTATTATATTATTATTAAATCCAAAAGAATAGTGAAAATCAGGAAAAAAAAAAATTGAAATTGTGGAAAAACCAAAATTACTTGAAGTTGCAGTTCTTTTGAAATGAGCGATCGAGATGTTCCTTTGGAGTTGCAGTTGGAATCCTAATGGAATTGCAAGTTTGAATCTTTTGGAATTATAAAAATTAAAAAAAAAAAAGAAAGTGCAAGAAGTTTTTTGGAATTCGGATACATTTCCTTTAAAAATTAACACATTCCAGCCAGCAAGGAGGCAGAAGCTCACAATTCATCAACGAAATTCCAATTTGGGCAATTGGAGGCGATACACAAAATCATAAAACACACACAGCCACACAAGGAAGAGTTAGAAGCAGCAGCCCAAACCTAGCTTACCAACCACCCTTGCCTACCACAATCCCGCCAGCCATCCTCCACCTAGACCCAAGACCACCACTGCCCATCACCATTGTTTACCAAACAATTCTAGAGAGCAATACACAATCTGAAATTCAAGACTCACAACCATCCAGCAATCAATCAGGGGCAACACAAATGGAGGAAGAAAATCCACAACTGCCAGCTAGCAATCACAGAATAATACAGAGAGCAACAGATAATTCACACACTAAACAACAGCAAACATATGCAAGAAAAAAATAGTTGTTATGGATTCTGGCAATGTTTTTACTTGAGTTTTGGGTTTTACTTTGCAGATTCTGAGATCTTTGGCAGAGATCGGAAAAGAAGAAAAAGAATTTTTGGTTCATCACCACTGGCGGCGGCATCCGCGGTGACAACGGCGCCGACTTGAGCTTTTCGAGTTCCAAACGGTGGAAAGGAAGAGAATAATGATGTCAACAACACATTGAAAAATCAGAAAGATCCGACCACCGAAAAGGGCTGAAACGGCGGTGGAAAGCCGTGGCTTCAAAATCAGACTTATGGCTTTAAAAGGAGTTTTAGGATAATATACTAGGGAAACGAGAAAGGAGAGCCGATGAGGAGGCTTCTGGTGAAATTTGGGGTGGAAAGGCTGCTGCCGGCAGAGAATACACCGTTCCTGTCGCCGGTTTCTGGATATGGTTGGAGGCTGGCGGCTGCTGTTCGTACTAATTTAGATGGAGAGGCAGAGGAACTGATTTTTATAGAAGGAAAGGTTAAAATGAAAAATGAAAAAGAACTTTATACCCTGCCTTAAATTAAATTTTGGAGACGAAGATGAACCGGATCTATGGACCCGACTAGGCGACTCGGGCTGTGCTCCATGGGGGCTCCGACGCTGACCTTGACCGGTGACTTTGTTTAGACTAGGTTATTTTGTATGTTTTTTCTTATTACTATTTTTTTTTCATTTGTCTTATTTATTGGCTTTATTTTCATGCTTATTTGAATTGTAATTTTTAAATATAGGTTTTAATTACTTATTAAAAATGAAAAGTTAAAAATTTTTTAGAATAAATAAAAATTATTCGATGATAAAATTCAAAAAATGCATGAATTGGTAATTTTTAAAATTTTTAGGTGAGAAATTTATTTTATAAATTTTACTAGAATAGAGAAAATTTTAGATTAAAATTTTCATTAAAAGATAATTAACTTTTATTAAAATAAAAATGGAATAAAAATGTTTGAAAATAAATAAAAATTATCCTAATGATGAAATCCTAAAAATGCATGAATGGGTGATTTTTATACATTTCTAGGTGAGAAATTCTTTTTTTTTTTAATTTTGTCAAAATGATGAAAAAATTAGATTAAAATTTTTAATATTGATAATTGACATTTTTAAAATAATGATAAAAATAAAATAGAATAAAATAAAAAAGTAATATTTTTTTCATAAAATAAATAAAATGATTAAGTTTCTTCAAGAGACAAATGGATTTTTTGAATAGTTTTAAAGTGAGGGAAATTTTTTATAAATTTTACCATAATATTAGGAAAGACATAAATTCTTTTCCAATAAATTTTTTTAATAAAATATTTAATAAATATGATGAAATAACCACTTAAAAAATGATTGAAATTCTTGATTACTTTTAAGATAAGAAAGAAATATTAGAAAATTCTGTTAGATTGATGAAAAAAACCCAAAAATTCTTTCTAATATTTAAAAGATAAAACTTAAATTAAGAATGAAAAAACCATTTAGCCAAGACCTTTAAAATGATTTAAAATTAATTGGTACTATACTTAGGATAGATGTTGTAGAGTTGCTAAAACATTCTCTATATGTAACCAGATTCTTAACTTAGTTCTAAAATGTAGATCAAAATTTATTCTTTAAATATTTTTAGTTAAGCTTAGGATATATTTGAAAAGAATAAATTCATTAAATGACCAATCACACTTAATTAAAAAATTTAGTAATAATTCTATAATTTTATATCCAATAATTTAATTTCAAGACTTACACGTTATGACAAATCCAATTCAACTTATCTAATTATGATTTCATATATAAACTTTTTTTTCAATATATGATTATGAGGTTATCTATGCTTTATACATAAACTTTTTTTTCAATATATGATTATAAGATTATCAATGTTTTATCTAATTAAATATGATCAAATTTGAGTAAAGATCTTAGATTTCAAATGCAATTTCTAATTTTTAATTTGAAAATAGAGAAAGAGATTATTTAAATAAATAAAAAATCATAAGATTATCATATTATTCATTGTAGGTGAATTTTACATGGTACAAATGGAGTTATGTAATTGATGCAAATTCACTTCAATAAGAATATATGTTAATTAATTATTAACCTTTTTTTTTTATATAATTGAATGAGCTTGGGATAAATTACTAAGTTCATGTTCCAATAAACATAACAAGTAGAGGATGGCATTTGGTCGAATCACATCAGGTCATTTCATATTAGAAAAAACTTAAGTTGTTCACGATTTGAGTTTTTTTTTTTTTTATTTAAAACATCTCAAGATTGATTTTTAAAGGACATTCGGTTCATGGAATATTAGATTCTAGGGACAAGTGTGATTTTTAGGACATCCCATTTTCAAATTCTTATGTTTGGTTAGGAAAAATCTGTGTTTATTAAATTATGTATTTTTATCTTTATATCCTTAATAATATACAAAATACAACATTTTGTTAATAAAACAAACATGATAATTCATGCCTTTTGTCCAAAAGGAATGCTGGATTTTTTATTTTTTATAAAATTTAAATTATTCCAATTACAGTGTTTATGTAAAAAATCACAGTAAGTGATTTTTTTTAAATAATTAAGATCAAATATGCGTAATGAATAAATAAACGCGTAATTGGTTATTTAAAAAAATAAGATTCAATTCTTGAGTTGTTTTTTAAATGTAGTAATTGATCATTTAATATGTTTTAATAAATCAACAAGGAACTATTACCGTATTTACGTTAAAATACACAGTAATTAATTTTTATAAAAAATTATTGGATTCAATTACAATATTTATTTAAAAGAAACGTGGTAATTGATTTTTTTTTGACAAATTTCTTGACTCAATTCCAACATTTCTTTTAAATAAATGCAATAATTGATATTTTTGAATTTGATGAGACATTACAATGTTCATTTGATCAAAAACATGATTTTTTTAAAAAAAAATTAATTATTCTATTATGCATTTATTTTCAAATAAAAGCAATAATTAATAATAAGAAAGAACTACTTTAAAAAATTACAAAAATTCAAATTACAAAAATGAAACAAATCATTCAATCAATTACGATATTTTTACGAATAAACGTAGTAATTATAGTCAATTACTATGTTTCTATAAAAAAAAAAAAAAACATAGTAATAAAAATATTACAAGTGCCACACTCTCTCACAACTATTGCTTAATGTTAGCTTTTTAGGTGAGATGATAATCCAATGGGGAGTGAATTGAATTTTTTCAAACTCTTCTAAAACAATTATTTCAAAATAATTGAATAAAAAATTAAAATCAATATCAAAATATGATGTAAATAACAATAAATTGATGAACTATCAGTAGATATAAACTATAATCAAAATAAAAAGATAGGGGTAGAGAAATCAAATATAAGGATTTATAGAGATTCGGTTCTTCTCCACAAGGCATCTACATCGTCTCTCTTGGTTATTCACACTAAGGCTTCAATCCACTATTCTTGAATTGAAAATACAATCCTATCTTTTTTTTCTCTAAGGCTTAAGATAGAAACATTACATTCTTTACTTTCTAGGCTAAGTAGTAATCTCTCAATCTAACAATTTCAAAAGGATACTTCACTCCTTAATTATAAAATCACTTAATAGAAATGTCTCAAAGGTTAAGTGTTTGCCAAGTTTAAGTACAAGAAAATGATGAATGAACAAAAAAATGATTTGGATACAATAAATACAAAGATATAAAGTTTAAAGCTCTAAAACTTTTAATTTATTTGAGAAAATGAATATATGGCTTATTTGATCTTGCTTTCTTGATTCATCAAACTTCTTGGTGTGTTGGAATGCCCAATTTATAGAGGAATTGAAGAACTAGTCATTGGGGATAGTTTGGAAGAAGAAATTACCGTTAGAAGCTTGAAAAAATTACCTGTTGGAGTGTTTCTGGGCATAGGGGATCGATCCCTTCTCAAATCTTAGAGCAAAATTTTCATTTTGGATAAAAAATCAATCCATTCCTTTTTGAGGGGATCGATCTTGTCCAGTAAGGTGATTGTTTCCTATTTGGCATTCTACTAACTAATTTGATCATATCTTGAGTTATACAAATCCAAATTAAAAATCATTTGAAGATTTAGAAACTAGACTTAAAGAGCTTTCTATCCATATAGAATTCATCACCTAATTCATTATACACGAAGTATAGTGAATTTTCAAACTACCCCTTGTGCAGTGTTTAGACAACTACAAAATGTCTAGTAAAATTAAAATCTTTTCTTAGAAAATTTAGATTCTGATTTTGTTTAATCCATTAGAAAGTAGACTCAAAGAACTTTCTAACCATATAAAATTCAAATATTAAAGCTTTTTGAATTAATACAAAAAAAAATAAGTTCAGTGTTAGAAAACTTTGTTCTTGTAAAACAACTTTCTTAAGTTAATCTATTTCTCAAAACTAATATTATCAAAATTGTATTAAGTCTAAAATGAATAAGTTCACTTTAAAAACAACAATTGGACTTTCATTTAAGCTCAAATAAATAATGTTTAAAGATAGTTTTGATTTGAGAAATAAGAAAACATAAAGAAATGTTTGTTTAAACTTTTAAAATCATATTATTTATTTAGTACCAAAATATAAAACTTAAGAACATGTACTAAATAAATCTTTTTCAAAATCTTGATCAAGTTTATTTAGCTTAATATTTTGTCATTTCAAAATAAAGATCAATTCAAGGCTAACAATCTCTCCTTTTTTTTATATGACAAAACTTAAAGATAAATTTGCCTGATAAAAAAACTTTCTTTAAGACATGTAAGATTTTGAAAAACATTTTGAACAACTCCCTTTAAACTTTGCAAGGTAAAACTCTCCCTTAATTAATGCATCCTAATCCAATACAACTCAACAAACATATGTTAGTCAAATATATGAAATAAGCACAATCAAACATATGCATGTCAAATATAAGCAAATTTATCCATGTGATATTTCTCCCCTTTTTTTATCATAGTAAAAAGGCATGAGTAAATAAACACAAAAAGAAAGTATTAACAAATATATTCATGAAACATTTCTCCCCCTTTTTGTTTAACCTCTTTATACCAAATGTTAAAGCTCCTATACCAATTGCAATAAATAGACAAGAAGAAATATCCATAAACTCTCCCCATTTTTGTCATAGCAAAAGAAAAAGAGATCAATTTAATGTGTGGGCCAAAATGCTTGATACCTATAATATCAAGAGTATTTTGAATGCATGTAATCAAGTGCAATAAGCACAATGAAGTTCACATATATGTATTCAAACACAAAAGCATCAATGCATCCAATTTAAATGTTATAGCACAGAATCATTCATTCAACCTAGCCATATGAAATTTGTGAGCAAAAAGATAATAAATAATATGCAACCTACTCATAAATCATGTTATCATAAGATGTACCTAGAACTTAAAACATCAATAGCAATTAAGCATAAATTCAAGCACATACATATAAGCTCATACCAATTGTTAAGGATACCAATTATTAAAATTATGTCATTAAGAAGCATACTAATTATTATTACAAAACAAATCAAGCAAAATTATATTCTAAGATTTCTCCTCATTTTTAAAATAAGGATTAATCAATATAAGGCACACATAATTTTGCATGAAAGGTACAAGCTATATCAAGGATAGGTACATAAAACAAGTGTCCGTGAAAGTTAAAAAATTCTTTAGCAATTTTGATACAAATTGTTACCAATTGTTAGCAATTTTATTCAACAACTTTCATAGAGCACACATACTTCAAGCATATGAAAGATTCATTCAATACATGCATAAATAATAATAGTAATCTTTCATAAGTTATCCTATCCAAACAAGAATAAAAAACTCATATCTATATAATAAAGCATGAATACTAATGAGCAATACGATTCAATTGTCATCATGTCATAACAAAGATTATTCAAGCATGATTTTTCAAACATGATGAGCACATATGCTATAATTCAATCATATATTTCAATTAAAATCATACAAGCATATGCAAAATACATAAGCAATATACATAATTAAAAAAAATATGCAAGCATTTAGGCACATGCCATCCTAATGATCTTAATCAATGAACATGTATATAAATTTCAAATTTATAATTCATATTCTATAAGTCAAATCAATTTAAAGATCAAGAAATCAACATAGCCAACTCATAACCATGTTCAAATATTCATGAAAAAAAAATTATTAATCATATCAAGGCAATAAAAAACTAGGCATGAATATTAATCAAAGTAAATTAATCAATCCAAGCATTTAACAAAGTTAAGATAAATTTTATCAAGTAGCTTGGTGATTAATTTGTGCAAAGTGTTCACAAATTCAAACATAATATCTCATTTTTGCACATATCAAAGCAATCATTTATAAAATCATGCATTAAACATTATAAATCATAGGCACATAGCATAGATTCAATACAATTACCTCCATCCTTGTCAAGCTATATTGCTGTGCTCATTGTAGTTGAATGAGGCTTTGAATCCTTCATTCCACATAATTTGAGCTAGTCTTTGGTGTACTTGGGCTTGATTGATGAAGATGACTTGCTTTGCTTGTTCCACTTAAAATTTTAAAAATGTAGGCTCATTCATACTCATTTCAAGTTTTCCTAGCATAGACTTAGAAAATATTCTTGACAAAGAAATGTTCATTAATGGCATCAAGAATATAAATTGATAAAAATTATACTAATTGTTAGAAAATGACTTTCATATTCTAAGTTATTATAGGCACAAGAAAATTTTGCTCATTAAGCACAAGTTGTCAATTTGCTAGCAAATCATTCAATATTAACTAAATCTATAGACCATTTCTCATAATAAACATCATATAGCACAATAGTGGCACTAAAGCAAAAGTACTTAAGTAATGTGCAAAACATCAATCTTTCTAGATCATTTATGAACACAAAGAGGATATATTCAATGTATATTCAAGAAATTACCAAAGAATATGTCAAAATAAATTTTAGGCCATATGAAAACTAAAAACTCAAGGAAGACATATTTATCATAAAAAACATATTCAAAAAAATTTTAGCACAAAAGCATAAATATGTCTACACAAATTATAAGCCATAATGACAACAACTTAAGGTAAAAATAAGCACCATAAGAAAATCACTCACTTAAGTCATATTGAAAGTATGTCAAGTAAAGCTCAATCATATTCATATAAGCACACACATGACAAAAACAATAGATGAACTAACAACACATCATTAAATACAATTAGTTCATCAATACTTAATCCTAAACCAAAAGATAAGTCAATTAAGCACAAGTTCCAAAATGTTTCACAAAATTAATGAATCAATTTTGCACAAGAGCAAATATATTTAAAAAAATTTTAAAAATCAAGAGATAAAATATTTAAGCACTTTCAAATTACAAGGATTAAGGTCAAGTTTAATCAATGATCATATGAGCACGTATCTTGACCAAGATCATAAATGAACTAAGAATCAATGTATATCCTTTAAGCACAAGATTTTCATCAATTCACTAACATCAAGAGAAGAAATAATCTTGAATTAATAAGGATAAAGAATTAAATCATATTTCAAGACTATTTCATAAAAAGTCAAGAGATGAACAATCAAACATCAATATATATGATTTAGGCACAAGATGATCATCAATTTCTAAAATCACAAATCAAGAGTTAAAACAATTGAGAATAAAACAATCAATTTTAATAATATTTCATAATATTCAAGCATTACCAACAAGTGGAGCAATTTCAAACATCATGGTTATATAGACATGCTCAACAATAACAAATCAATATGCATAAAAATCAAAAAAATCATTTCTATCATGCTAAAATCATTCAAACAAATATATTTATGCAAAATACAATAGGATACTCCATTCAAAACTTAATATGTCTAGGATTTTGATTCTTCACTTTAAAACTCATTTTTGCTTGAAAAATATCTTAATAAATCTCAAAACTAGTCAAGCTTATTTTTCACCATCTTGAACCTTTCTAACAAGTTTCAAATGACAAAACAAAGTTGTTCAAGTGATCATTTGGCATTAGAAACAAAGAAATCAAAAAGTCAACTCTTAATCTCATATTTCCTTGAAAAGGACTATTAAGATAGGCAAATATGTTTAAACACACATTTAAGCTCTTCAAATCACTTAGGAAAGTTTTATATCACACTTTGAAAAAGTCCAAATGATTTTTTTGCCCATAAATGTTTAAAAATAAGATTTGATATTTTAAGCTCCATAATCAATTGAAACTTGTATGTAACACTTATGAAAATTTTAAACTATTGCAAGTCATCAAGTTATCTTTGTTTGAGCAAGTTTAAATCAGTGAATTCAAGTTATTCAAATTCATTTTCATTTAAAAGCTTGCTAAAATAATATTTTATATTTTTAAAGCTTGACTCTAGTAAAAATCATTTTCAAAGCAACAGATAAAATTTTAAAATCATTAAGCATTGAGTGCTCCCCCTAAATTTGTGCATAAATATAAAAATAATTTAGCACATAATTTATCACATCAAGACCAATAATAGTTTCAAAAATAATATTCAAATATCAAGATCAATCATGCAATCTCAATATTAAAAGTATTCATATGTAATCCCACAAATTTATTAGAGCATTCATGAATTCTCCTAAAAATGTATCTCAAGCAAATAAGTATTAAACACAATATGAACAAGCATGTGCAATATATTAAAATCATACATTAAAAAAAAGCATAATCAATTCAAGCTTACATATATCAAATAAAATTGGTATATTCAAGATATATCAATAAAGCATATACCCATATCCATTAAGCACTCAATGTCTAACAAGAATAGGCAATCAATTTCATATTCACTTAAAATAAAATTTAGAGGCTACTCATCTCTATTGTGTGTTTTGAGTATTCAATCTTTAAAATCACAATGTAACTTCTTCCTCTAACACACTTACAAGAGACATTTTTCATTTGATCTTTGGTATCCAAATTACTTTGGCTCCTTGAGAGTTAGTGACCAAGTCTTTAGTTCTTTTTGGAACCCACACTTATCTAATTCTAAATGAAACTTTTCTCTTTATAGGACAAGTATGTGTAGTATGATCATAAAAATTACAAAAATTGCATTTTGTCATTTTAGCATTTAAACAAGTCTTGAAAAGATTTTGTTTTTCATTCATCAATTCATCAAATTTCTTTTTCAAATTAAAATTTTCTTTTTCTAAATATTCATTTCTATTTTAAGAGGTTTCAAAATCTATTTTCACTTTTTCATTTTTTTTTTTCAAAACATTTTTTGCATTCATCAAAAACATATTCTCTACATTTAACTTTAAAATAATTTTCTTATATTTTAAGTATATATTTTCAAACTCAATTACTAACTCATTATAAGCATCTTGTAACTTATCAAAAGTATAGAGTTTGAATCACAAGAGTTAAAGGTTACTTTCAATTCTTCAATAGCCATGAAACATGATACATGTTGGTTGAAAATTTATCTTTCATGTAGCTCATTTAAATTTCTCCACATCTCATTTGAAGTAGAGTAATTTGAGACCAAGTTGAAGTTGTGGGAGTTAATAGCTCTATATAATAGGCACTTAGCCTTGGCATCATCCATCACTTACCTCATGTAGTTTGCATGATTTGAAGGAATTCAAGCCCTTTCTTTATCACATTTCAAGCTCTAAAATCTTAGGCCATTATGAACATGTTCATCCTTCTTTTTCATTAACAAAATTTAAATTTATCAAACATAGGAGCTTTGAGGACTTCATCACCATCTTGAAATCTAAATTGAGCCATAAGATCTTTACTCAAGGTGGTTAAACCTACAAAAAGAGACCAAAGCTCTGATACCTATCGTTAGCTTTTTAGGTGAGATGGTGATCCAAGAGAGAGGTGAATTAGATTTCTCCAAATTCTTCCTAAACAATGATTTCAAAATAATTGAATGAAAAATAAAAATCAATATCAAAATATCATACAAATAACAATAAATTGATAAACTATAAGCAAATATAAACTATAATCAAAATAAAAAGATAGAGATAGAGAAATTAAACACAAGGATTTATAGAAGTTCAGTCTTTCTCCATAAGGCACCTATGTCCTCTCTCTTGGTTATCCACACCAATGCTTTAATCCACTATTCTTGAATTGAAAATATAACCCTATCTTTTTCTCTTTAAGGCTTAAGATAGAAACCTTACACTCTCTACTTTCTAGGCTAAATAGTAACCTTTCAATATCACAAATTCAAAAGGATACATTGCCTCTTGGTTACAAAATCACTAAATAAAAATGCAAACTTAAAACACCTCTCAAAGGCTAAGTGTTTGCCAAGTTTAAGTATAAGAAAATGATGAATGTACAAAAAAATAATTTGGATACAATAAAGACAAAGATATAAACTTTAAAGCTTTAAAACTCTTGATTTCTTTGAGAGAATGAATACATGGTTTGTTTGATCTTGCTCTCTTGATTCATCAACCTTCTTGGTATGTTGAAATGCCTAATATATAGAGGAATTGAAGAACTAGCTGTTGCGGATGGTTTGGAAGAAGAAATGCCCATTAGAAGCTTGAAAAAAATAGCTGCTAGAGTGTCTTTGGGCATAGGGGATCAATCCCTTTTGGTACCAATCAATCCTTTTTTTAGGTGATCAATCCCCTAGTCTAGGTGATTGATCCCTTTTCAAATCCTAGAGTAAAATTTTCATTCTGGATAAAAGAGCAATCGATCCTTTTTTGAGGGGATCGATCCTGTCTAGCAAGGTGGTTATTTTCTATTTTACACTCTACTTACTAATTTGATCATATCTTGAGTTATACAAATTCAAATTAAAAATCATTTGAAGATTTAGAAACTAGACTTAAAGGGCTTTCTATTTATATAAAATTCATCACCTAATTCATTGTATATGAATTATAGTAAAATTTCAAAACTACCACTTTTACAGTTTTTAGACAATTGTAAAATGTCTAGTAAAAATTCAAAATCTTTTCTTAAAAAATTTGAATTTTGATTTTACTTGATCCATTAGAAAGTAAACTAAAAGAGCTTTCCAACTATATAAAATTCAAATATTAAAGCTTTTTGAATTAATACAGAAAAATAAAACAAATTTAATGTTGGAAAACTTTGTTCTTGCAAAACAATTTTCTTAAATTAATCTATTTCTCAAAACTAATATTATCAAAATTGTATTAAGTCTAAAATGAATAAATTCACTTTAAAAATAACAATTGGACTTTCATTTAAGCTTAATAAACAATGTTTAAAGATAGTTTTGATTTGATAAATAAGAAAACATAAAGAAAGATTTGTATAAACTTTAAAAATCTTATTATTTATTTAGTACTAAAATATAAAACTTAAGAACATATACTAAATAAATCTTTTTCAAAATCTTAATCAAGCTTATTTAGCTTAATATTTGTGATTTCAAAATAATGATTAATTTAAGGCTAACACTTAATTTTCAAAAAAATGCAATAATAGATATATGAAATTTTTAAAAAATGAACAATTACTACGTATTGTTCATTACAAATGTAATGAACTTTAAAAAATTTAATTATTGTCAAACTTGCTTTTCAAAAAGATAACATAAAAAGAAAAAATTTTTTATTCAAATCAAATATATAACTCAACCAATTTTTCATCTAGAATTATAAAATATTACAAGGAGAGATGGATTTATGATTCTAAGACTTTTTGGCACTATTAAAAATTTGACATTTTTCACAAAAATTAGATAATCTTAAACCAAATGTAAGAATCAAATACCCATAATTAAAATTTTGAAAAAAATATTGAATTTTTTTAAACCAAACGCCTTCTTAAATTATTCGATTTCTTTAAATTATTAAGTTTTAAAATCAATCATTTTAAATTTAAATCATTTTAGATTAATTTTTAAATTATTTGAATTTTAATCATTATATTGTTAAAATTTTCTTATAAAATTAATTTAGTTAGTGTGTTTAATTTTTTAAGATTTAGATTAATTTTATAAATTTATTAAATAAAATTATTTGAAAGTATAAAATAAATTTAATCAGTTGAAATATTTAAAGGGACAAAATTAATTTATATTAATGTAAAATTTTTTAATTTTATGTTTTTAATTATTAATTTTAATAAATTTAAAGATAAAAATAAATAAAAATATTTAATTTTATTTTTAAATATATTAAAAATAATAATTAAAAAATATAAAAATAAAATATTTTACATTTATATAAATTAATCCCTCTGATGTCCAAAGCTATAATAAAAAATTTCTTATGTCAAAGTTTTTGACCGAACCAACAACAACGACCAACAGCAACTGCCGTTTCCATTATTAAAAACAATAAAAAAAAAAGTTGCCTTTTATTTTAATTTACTTTTGTATATAAATAGTTATTACAACGTACATGACTTTTAAACCGTTGCTTGACGCTACATCTTTCAAAGGCAAAAAAAAGCTCCTTTTAAATTTCTCTCTCTTTATTTTCACTCTGATTTCTTTCTGTCTCTCTTCCACCACGTAATCTTTCGTCCAATGGACACTGCAGCAGACAATCACAGCCCCTCTTCTTCGGACGTCGATGTCACGCCGCGTGGGGCGACCTCGGCCGTCCATCGAGCTCTACAGTAAATGAATCCAACGACTCCCATTCCAAGCTGCAAGCCGCTAAGGAAATCCGGCGACTCACCAAAACTTCCCAGAGGCGTCGGCGCCTTCTCGCCGACGCTGTTATCCCACTCGTTTCTATGCTCCGAGTTGACTCACCCGAGTCCTACCACGAGTCCGCTCTTCTTGCCCTCCTTAACCTCGCCGTTAAAGACGAAAAGTACGGTTACCCTTTTATTCTTTGCAATCCCAGTTAATAACATTTATTTATTTTGAATAATTTTTATTGATTCGGGCTTTTTGGAATTATTAGTTTAATAATTTTTGTATAATTTATAGGTAATTGAAGTATTTAGTGGATTGATTTTCACGTTGATTATTCTTTACTTTAGATGTTTCTCACTTTCTCTTTATTTTTTTTTTTTTGGGCCAACGTTCTTACTTTCTCTTTGCTTTTCTTTTTTTTTCTAGAGAAAAATAATGATTTATAAATTAAATCCTTTTTTTTTCAGAATTTATGGTTCAAAGTGAGGATGAATTTTGGGATTATTCTTGTTTAACCTTTAGAAAGAATTAGATGCTTTTTTTAATATTATTATTATGGTTGGAGGTCTATATATATATATATATATATTTGATTAATTTGGTTAAAAAGTGCGGTTGTTGTTGTTCTTTATTTTCGCATGTTCTTTTACTTTCTTTTGCACTTTTTGTTCCAAACTTTTTTCTTTCTATTGTCTTCCCTTTGAAGTTATCGTTTTGTCAGCATGAATTTGTTTGGTGATGAAGAAATATATGTACTTTCTCAAAAAGAGGAATTTATGTTTATCCATCTATTGTTGACCTTTTGGGATTTTTAAAAATAGATAATTAATCCTAGATTAATGAAGACATTCATTGTTTAATAAGTGTTATATATATTTATATAACAATTAGTTTAGTTAATAATCCTAGATTAATTAAGACATTGATCTTGATATTTTACTGCCTGGAGAAAATTAACAATTTGTTCTGTAAAACAAAGGCGGTTCTTTAGGTGTTTTTTTTTTACGGTTTTAGGTGTTAAATTTATTTGTTTATTTTTAGTTATATTCAATCATGGGAAAATCATTTTAGAAGGATATCTATAATAACTTAGTCCAAATTCTTTAATTTTTGTGTATGAAATGTAATTTTACGGTGCTAAAACTCTTAAATTTATGATCTTGTCACTATTTGGTGTTTGAATGAAGAGAAAATCCTATTAATATTATTTTGCATCATATTTTGCAGGAATAAGATCAGTATTATGGAAGCAGGTGCCTTAGAAACAGTTATTAGCTTCCTTCAAAATGAAAACTTAAACATACAAGAGTATGCAACAGCAGCTTTGCTCGCTCTATCTGATTCTGTCAACAACAAGCCGATAATAGGCACATCTGGTGCCATTCCTCTGCTTGTGGATATTCTTAGACATGGAAGCACACAAGCTAAGGTTGATGCTGTAATTTCTCTTTCCAATCTCTCAACACATCCCGATAATCTTACCATCATTCTTGAAACCTGTCCCATCGCTTCAATGGTTAGTTTACTGAAAACCTGTAAAAAATCTTTGAAAACAGCTGAAAAATGCTGCTCTCTGATAGAATCCTTGGTGAGTTTTGATGAAGGAAGAACAGCTTTGACAGGTAAAGAAGGTCGAGTATTAGCAGTCGTTGAACTGCTTGGAAGTGGCAATCGCCAAGCTAGGGAACATGCTGTTGGGGCGCTGCTGACATTGTGTGAGACTGATCGGTGCAAGTGTAGGGAACCAAAGAGAAGGTGTAATTCCTGGATTACTTGAGCTAACAGTGCAAGGAACACCCAAGTCTCATACAAAAGCACAGATGCTTTTGCGGTTACTGAGGGGACTCCATATCCCAGATCTGAGCTTCATCCTGACACACTTGAGAACATTGTTTGCAACATAATCTCTCAGATCGATGGAGATGATCAATTGAGTAAAGCAAGGAAGATGTTAGCTGAAATGGTCCAAGTTAGTATGGAACAGAGCTTGAGACATTTACAGCAAAGGGCTCTGGTCTGCACTCCAACTGATTTGCCCATTAGTAATAGTTGTACTTCTGAAGTTTCCTTGAAATGATTGCTTCTGGTTTTCTGCTTTTCTTTTTCTTTTTCCCCTTCCCCCCTTTTCTTGTGGTGTCTGTTACATAAAAATTTTCCTTTGTAGAAAAGATGAAATAACATATATAGTGAAAAATGCCAGCCCGGACCGTTTGTTCTGGTATCAGGTAGGATCAAAACAAAAAATTCTGATCTTGACGAAGTAGCTCATGATCTTTCCATTAATTGGATTGCTATTTATGAGTTTACTAATGTTACAACATCATCTATCAAACAGATAGATCCAAAAATTATAGAAAATTTTGAGCCCCAACCGTTTGATTCATAAATCAAACCAAGATTTATGGATCTTAGAAATTTATCTGTCCTAACAGAATGGTTATTAGAAGACATTGACAAAGAAAAACCTACAACTAGGAGAGTATCTTCTTTGGAATTTTTCTCTTAAAAAAAAAACCTTTATTTTAAAAATCCTTCTAATCCCAATCCTGGATTAGTTCTTCCATCCTCAAACATATCATTATTCACTCCAAATGATGATACTAATAGCATTAGTAGCAATCAATCCTTTGCTACTCCTTATAGCAAATCTTTTTTGATACAATCAGTCACAATCTTTATACCAAGAAAAGATGTTTTGATAAATTTGGCAAAAGAAGGCTAAATATTTTAGCAAATTTGATTGTAAATCTGGATTTTGGCAAATTATGCTTTTAGAACCCTCTAAACCTTTTACAACTTTCAATGCACCAATAAGACATTATCAATGGAAAGTTATGCCATTGGGTCTTTGTAATGCTCTTCAAATATTTCAGAGATGGATGGACACTATTTTTGCAAAACATGCAAAATATTGTTGTGTTTATATAGATGATATTTTAGTATTTCAGATTCTCAAAATGAACACAGGAAACACCTGAATATTATTACTCAAGAGTTTATTACTCATGGTATTATACTCAATCCAAAAAAGATTGAGTTAGAAAAAACTGAAATTGAATTCTTAGGTTTAAAACTATCTTCTTATGGACTTTCTTTACAAGATCATATTATTTCTAAAATCAAAGCTTTCTAGAACAACTGGAAAATAAAAAACATTTATAACAATTTCTTGGTCTTCTTAATTATGAAAGACAAATTTTCAAAAATCTCTCAAAAAAGAAGAATTATTACAAGAAAAGCTTAAAAAAGATGTTGAATTTACATGGATATCTTCTAATTCTAGTATTATTAAGCAAATAAAATCAAAATTAAATTACATTCCAAAAGTATATTTACCTAAACAAGGTGATTACTTAATCTTAAAAATAGATGCCTCAGATTAACTTTATGGTTGTGTTCTTAAGGCAAAAGTTCAAAACAATGAACTTATTTGTGGTTATAATTCTAGCAACTTCAAATAGAATGAGCTTAAGTATATCATTTTTGAAAAAGAATTACTTGCTATAAAAAATGCAATAACTTGTTTTCATATATTTTTAGCACCAGAACATTTTATAATTAGAATAGATAATCAATCTGTTTAAGATATTTAAAAAAAAAATAGAAACTAATCCAAGAAGGATTAATGGTATAATTTTTTTTATGTCAATATAGTTTTACTATTGAATTTCTAAATTGTTATAAACATTTTCTTGCATATTTGCTTAGCAGACCTAATGGATAAGGGCAAAAAACCCTTACAACAACAAGAAGGATGGAGAACAATTCAAAAGAAGCAAGCTAAAAAGGTTTTGTTTTATTCTTCATTTCTTCCATCATCTCCCATTCCTAACCCAAGAATGTATATCAAAACCCCTCATGGTTATCAACCTTAATAGATACCACAATAACCTTATTACATCTTCCCTCAAGCTATAGAACAACCAGTTATGTAGATTCCTCAAATATACACTCCATTTTCACAAGATTCAAATCAATGGACACCTATTTCTTATTCTAAAATTGTTCAATCAATAGAAAAACTGTTGAAAGAGACAAAAAGTTAGATAAAGAAAAAAAATTCTATGACCCAGGACTTTATGTTGACATATACAATGTGCTCAACAATATTTGGAAATCCCATTTATCCTAAAATAAAGCTTAATTCAGAAAAGGGATAACTAAATTAGCTGAATTCTTAACTAAACAAACTACAGAAAAATAGCTTTTTGATGAATTGGTTTTTGACAACCTTCTTTATTCATATCTACTAAAACAGCAAGATATTGATTTCTTTGCTATTGAAGAAAACCAATATTCCATTCAAGAAATAAACAATTTCTTAAATCTCTATGATTATTTTGAAGATAAACAATTTTCTCAAATAATCAAGCTTAAAAGAATATTATTATTTGAAAAAGCTGCAACATTTCTCCCAAAAGAAATATTCCAGAAAATAAATTCTACTATATTTCTTGAAACAAAAAAATTGTTACAAGAAAAATTCTTTGAATTTATTTTTCGGCCTATTTATAAACCATTGATTTAGGTGACCAAATTTCAAAATTAAAATTTAGATTAGACCATGATTCATTTGATATAAAAAATATCAAATTAAGAATAGTAGGTGAAATTGTTGTACAAAATTTCTCTTTTCATCATCTTACCTATTTTTCAACTTTTATTAAATCAAAATTTTTAGAGTTTGTCAAAAAAGACAAACATTTCTTCTATATTCATATTGTTATTCATAGCCTTCTTTGATGTTTTCAACGAAAAAGATTCTATCAACCTTATCATATTTGGGAGATATCCAAACTTATGTCAAGACCACCACTAAAACCACTAGTAGATGCTTTTGAAAACTCTGAACATCTTAATCAAGCTATTCAAAATTTCTTTAATGCATCAAGATATCAATTCCAAACAAGAATTTCTATGGTGAATACATTAAAAAATCTTTTATCTCTCCTAACAACACTGGGATTTCCTCGAATATCAACAACAATTGATGGACAAAGAATTTTTATCAAAAACTTTTATACTGTAGCCAATGACTATAAAATGATAATAGAATTAAAGTAATGGATCCATTATAAAAATTATCTGAAATGAAAGATATTGATCACCCACAACATCTTTTATATCATTATAAAAAAAGTTGGCATATGTGGAACAAATATAGAAGTCTATCTTCACAGTCTTTTAATGTTGAGGATGAAGAGTTAGCTAATCTGGATAATATTCAAGAGGGATAAGCTAATCCAAGCTTATCTTAACACCTGTAGCAAACAGTTGAAAAATAATTGGGTCTCCAACAAAAATTAATGTAGCAGATAGTTGAAAAATAGTAGATAGCCATAGCAAAATGTGTACAGTAAAAGCATGAACAATAAATTAATTGATACAAAAACCTAACATGGTTACCTAACCACAAGTTTATTTTGTCTATAAATAAAGTGTGTGAGGAGAAGTGAGGGCAGAGTTTTTAGAGATCCCTCTACCTTCAAACTTCCTTATTCTATCTTTTTCTTTTACTTTCCTCCTCACTATATATAAGTGTGTTTTTAGCTTCCCATCTCTTTTTCTCTTTTTGGTAAGATCTTAGTAGATCCTTATTGTAAATGCAAAAAGAGAAAAAGAGATGGAAAGCTAAAAACACACTTATATACAGTGAAGATAAAAGTAAAAGAGAAAGATAGAAGAAGAAAGTTTGAAGTTAAATGGATCTCCAGAAGACTCTGCCTTCGCTTCTCCTTATATACTCTATTTATAGATAAAAATAAACACTTGGTTAGGTAACCATGGTTAGGTTTTCATACCAATTAATTTACTGTTCATACTTTTACTGCACACTTTTTATTATGGTTGTCTATTGTCTTTTAGCTATCTGTTACAATGATTTTTATTGAAAACCAAGCTATCTTTCAGCTATCTACTACAGGGGTTAAGATAAGCTTGGATTAGCTTAATCTTCTTAAATATCCAGATCAGCTAACTCTTCATTTTCAAGATTAAAAGACTGTGGAGATAGACTTCTGGATTTATCCACATATGCCAGCCTTCTTGATACTAATATAGAAGATGTTATGGGTGATCAATATCTTTCATTTCAAATAATCTTTGTAATAGATCCATTGTTTCTGGTTCTATTATCATTTCATAGTCATTGGCTGCAACAAAAAATTTTTTGGTAAAAATTTTTCGTCCATCAATTGTTGCTGATATTCGAGGAAATCTTTTTGTTGTTGCTAAAGATAAAAGATTTTTTACTGTATTCATCATAGAAATTCCTATTTGGAATTGATATCTTGATGCATTAGAGAACTTTGGAATAGCTTGGTTAAGATGTTTAGAGTTCTCAAAAGTGTTTACTGGTTGTTCTAGTGGTGGTCTTAACATAAGTTTAGATACTTTTCAAATCTGATATGACTGATAGAATTTTTCTTGTTGAAAACGTCCAAAGAGGCTATGAATAACAATATGAATATAGAAGAAATGTTTGTCTTTTTTGACAAACTCTAAAAATTTTGATTTAATAAAAGTTGAAAAATAGGTAAGATGATGAAAAGAGAAATTTTGTACAACAATTTCACCTACTATTCCTAATTCGATACTTTTTATATTGAATGATTCATGGTTTAATCTAAATTTTAATTTTGGAATTTGGTCACCTAAATCTGTGGTTTGCAGATAAGCCAAAAAATAAAATTCAGAGAATTTTTCTTGTAACAGTTTTTTTTTTTCAAGAAGTATAGTAGAATTTATTTTCTAAAATATTTCTTTTGGGAGAAATATTGCAGCTTTTTCAAATAATAATATTCTTTTAAGCTTGATTAATTAAGAAGATTATTGATCTTCAAAATAATCAAAGAGATTCAAGAAATTTTTTATTTCTTGGACAAAATATTGGTTTTCTTCAATAGCAAAAAAATCAATAACTTGTTATTTTAGCATATATGAAAAAAAAAGGGTTGTTGAAAACCAATTGATCAAAAAGCTATTTTTTTGTAGCTTGTTTAGCTAAGAATTCAGCTAATTTGGTCATCCATTTTCTAAATTGAGCTTTATTTTAGGATAAATGGGATTTCCAAATATTATTAAGCATATTGTATATGTCAACAGGAAGTCCTGGGTCATAGAAAATTTTTTTTCTTTGTTTGACATTTTTGTCTCTTTCAACAATTTTTCTGTTGATTGAACAATTTAGAATAAGAAAACATTGATTTGAATCCTGTGAAAATGGAGTGTATATTTAAGGAATCTACATAACTAGTTATTTTGCAGCTTGAGGGAAGATGTAATAAGGTCATTGTGGTATCTATTAAGGTTGATAACCATGACGGGTTTTGATATACATTCTTGGGTTAGGAATGGGAGATGATGGAGGAAATGAAGAATAAGACAAAACCTTTTTAGCTTGCTACTTTTGAATTGTTCTTTATCCTTCCTGCTATTGTAAGGGTTTTTTACCCTTATCCATCAGGTCTGCTGAGCAAATCTACAAGAAAATTTTTATAACCATTTATAAATTCAATAGTAAAATTATATTGACATAAAAAATTATACCATCTAATCTTTTTGGATTAGTGTCTATTTTTTTATTTTTTAGAAAATCTCAAACAGATTGATTATCTATTCTAATTGTTAAATGTTTTAGTGCTAATATATGAAAACAAGTTACTTTATTTTTTATAGTAAGTAATTCTTTTTCCAAAATGATATACTTGAGCTCATTCTGTTTGAACTTGCCAGAATTATAACCACAAATAAGTTCATTGTTTTGAACTTTTGCCTTAAAACACAATCCAAAGTTAATCTGAGGCATCTATTTCTAAGATTAAGTAATCATCTTATTTAGGTAAACATACTTTTGGAATGTAATTTAATTCTAATTTATTTGTTTAATAATATCAGAATTAGAAGATGTTTATGTAAATTCAACATCTTCTTTAAGCTTTTCTTATTGTAATTTTTCTCTTTTTGAAAGATTTTTGAAAAATTATTTTCCATAGTTAAGAAGACCAAGAAGTTATTGTAAATGTTTTTTATTTTCCAGCTGTTCTGGAAAATCTTTGATTTTAGAAATAATATAATCTTGTAAAGAAAGACCATAAGAAGATAGTTTTGTAACCTAAAAATTCAATTTTAGTTTTTTCCTAATGTAATCTTTTTTGGATTGAGTATAATACCATGAGTAATAAAATCTTGAGAAATAATATTTAGTTGTTTCCTATGCTCATTTAGGGAATCTAAAAATACTAAAATATCTCTAAATAAACACAACAATATTTTGCATGTTTTGCAAAAAATAATGTCCATCCATCTCTGAAGTATTTGAAGAGCATTATAGATACCAAATGGCATAACAATACATTGATAATGTCTTGTTAGTGCACTAAAAGCTGTAAGAGATTTAGAGGATTTTGAAAGCAAGATTTTCCAAAATTCAAATTTACAATCAAATTTGCTAAAATATATAGCATTTTTTGCTAAATTTATCAAAACATCTTTTCTTGGTATAAAATAACCATCACAAACTAAATTTTAGTTAAGCTTCTTATAGTTGATTACCATTCGAGGTTTAACATGTAATTGTTCTGCATGGTTTCTCACCAAGAATGCAGAACTAGAATGTGAGCTAGTTGTTGTTTCAATTAACCCTTTGGAAAGCAGTTCAAAAATTTGAATTTCAAATTCATCTATATCCTATTTGGTATAGATCATTGGTTTTACTCGTATAATCTTGTTTAGATCTACGATCTTTAGTTCACAAAAACGAGGAGATTTAGGCCATAGTTTTAATGGTTCTTCACAAAAATTTTCTTGTAAAACTTTGTATAACCAATGTTTTTCATTGATTATCTTGATTTCTGCTGATAGAGATTTTGGTTTGAAATCTTTATCACAAATATGCTGATGATTTTTTGTCAAAGGTATTTTGATAGATTGGTTATCTATCATTAGAAGGATATTATTTTGATAAAGGCTAAAAGGGAAATAATTATGCAAGAAATTTGTTCCTAGAAGAATATCTCCATGCACATAAGGAAAATAAATTATTTTTGGAATAATAAATTTAGTATTATTAAAATACATAGGAATATTTTTTGCTTTAAAACCAATGATGGTTTTTTTACCATCAATTCCTATAATTGCTATAGGATGTTTCATAAGCTCCCATTTATTTAATGGTAAAGCGTTTTTTCTACAACTAGAGATAGTTGCTCCAATATCTATAAGAATATGGAGAGAATAAGGTTTATATTTTTGAAATCGAAATTTTCATTTGATATAAGGATAAAACCTTTTTGGTTGTTTGTTAGAAAATGTAATTACATCATCATTTCCAATTTTGTATTGAGAAATGATTTATAATTTTTTAATTTCTTCATTTCTAGAAGATTTAGAGTTTAAAACAGAATTTACTATTTTATAAATAGAAGGTTGTGATTGATTGTCACTTGAAAATATAGGAATTTGAGCACTGTTTATGCTGAATAATCTTTGAAAACCAAAAAAAGAGTTTCTATAAGGAGTAGCAAAGGATTGATTGCTACTAATGCTATCAGTATCATCATCTAGAGTGAATAATGATATGTTTGAGGGTGGAATAACTAATCTAGGATTAGGATTAAAAGGATTTTTAAAATGAAGGTTTTTTCCTTAAGAGAAAATTTTCAAAGAAAATAACTTGCTAGTTGCAGGTATTTCTTTGTTAGTGTTTTCTAATAACCATCCTGTTGGGATAGATAAATCTCTAAGATCCATAAATCTTGGTTTGATTTTTGAATCAAAAGGTTGGGGTTCAAAAATTTCTATAATTTTTGGATCTATCTATTTGATAGATGTTGTTGTAACATTAGTAAACTCATAGATAGTAGTTCAATTAATAGAAAAATCATGAACTACTTCATCAAGATCAGAATTTTTTGTTTTGATCCTGAGAAAAAGACATTTTTCAATTAAGGGGTCAAAAATAAAAATAAAATAATATGATTTTAATTTAAATAAAACAACTCCTAATGCTAAATTGGATTGGATTCCTCCAATAATAGCATTAATAGGATCTGAAAATCTTTTATCCATTAAACCGCTAAAATCATAATGTCTTTTCCAGAAATAAAAAGAGGTTTAATAGTAATCATAATAACTCCTAATGAATATACTTGGTTCTTGGAAATTTAATGAGAAAACGGTTTATTTTCTCTTTTGTAAACAAAGGAATTTCTACTAATCCTTAATTAGAATTATTAGCAATTATATCACCACATACTTTTTCTATATGGTGCTTTATCCAAAGTTGAAAACTTTTGAAAAATCATCTTTTTTGATAATTTGTAATTTTTTCAATTTTTCATCAGAAATATGATGAGTTTTTCTCATGATATTTCTTAATGAAGTCATTTGTTCTTCTGAGACTTGATTAGTAGCATAAGAAAAAGATTTTGAAACTGTGTCTGGATTTGACTCAGCATTCATAAAAATATATTCAATTTCATCATCCAATGACTCAGAATCTGTCTCTGAAAACAATTCATAAAAAATTTCATCATTTGATAGTTCTTCAGAAAAGCAAATTTGTAATTCTCGTTGTTTGAGAGTTTTAATAACACATTTGGCACTATGTCCTTTTTTAAGACAATTTGTAGCATAATAACCCTCTTTTTCACAAATAAAACATCTGTATTTTTGTTTTTTAGAAGGTTTTTTCTTAACTACAAATTTTTTGCCATATTTTTTATCTAGTTTTTGAAAATTTTTCCATTTTTTCATAAAATATCGCTTCTTTTTAAAGGATTTTTTTTTTCTGTATTTGGTCTATTGTTTATAGCCAAATGTAAATTCATTTTTGAGTATCTTAGTACATTATTTATGACTAAGTTTACTCTTAACTTGCTTAGCTGCCTTTTGTTTAAGACAATATTCTGCAACTTGTTGTTGTATATAACTTATTCTACTTCCTAAAGTATCATATAATTCTATACTAGGATTTGCAGCATTAGACTTTTTTAGTCTAAGTTCTAAAAATGTAGTATAATTTTGAAGACATAATTCATCCCATGGTAAAGAAAGTTTATGAAAATATTGTTCCAACCAAAATTTTGCATGTTCTTCATTCAAGCATTGAAACTCACTCATATATTTTTTAGAAAATTAATCCAGATTTTGGATGTTACAAAGTTGAAGTTTAGATAAAATAAACTGTGCTTCAGAGTTTGCATTTAAATCTTCAAGAATACCATAAAATTCATTTTTTAGAACATTTGTAAGGTATTTTAATAAATAAGGAATACTTCCTTGGGCTAAAATAATAGATTTCTGGGTTTTTCCCAAAGTCATATTTTTCCATTTTCTTAAAAACTATAAAACATCACCTTTCTAGGTGCCATAAAAATAATTTAAAAATTTTTCTCAATTCCATTGATCTTTGTAGTGGGTTACTACAATAGACATGGATTGTGCCTAATCATCTATGGTTTTTCTATATTTTGATATAGGGACTTTTGAAAGATCAAGATATGTGCCACCACAAGCTACATTTCTTTTGTTTAAATAATCTATAGTTGATGCTGTATTATTCTAAGAAGATTGGCTTGTTTGTCCAACTTGTGTAGTATTTTTAATTTCATCTTTTTTAGATGAAATTTTTGGTATTTCAACCGAATGTGTTTGAAAAGGTTGAAATTTTTCTAGATCTTTTTGATCTGAAAATCTTTCTAAATCATTGGCCTCTAGGTTAGAGATTTCATCAACTTTTCTTTTTCCCCTATCTGCTATTTGCAGAGGGGGAATTTTTTCTTCATCTTCAGATGTTTCCTCATTCTTAACAACTAGGTTAGTTGTAAGAATGTCAAAATTATTATCTATGCTAGCTGTTTCTTCACTACTTTCATTGGTTGTGTAGTAGTTGAGCATATAATGATAATTAAAATTTTTAAATATTTTTTTATGACTATCATAGAGTTGTTCTATCATTTTTTAGATATTCAACTCTTGATTGTGGATCACTGGTAGCTTCCATTTTTTGTTTCAAATGTTCAATCAGTTTTTTGTAAGCTTTAAAGTCCATAAGTTCTTGCTAAATGAACTGGGAAGAAGAGGATGGTTTGTTATTTGTTAGTAGAATAGTTCCAGAGTTTCCATAAAATAAAGGTCCTAAATCACTGGTTTGTGATTTTTGCTCCAATTGTTTAGATAAAACTTATAATCATAGTTTGCATGTAGATCCATCTTTTGAAACTCATAATATCTCTATAAGTAAAACTATTAACGGTATGGTAGATCTTACTTCTTCTTTCTTTAAAAAACTTTTTGTCGAAAGAGTGTATATAGTTTCTAGTTTGCTTGTAAAGAAACTGTTGTATGAAATGTTATACAGTCAATGAAGTTTTACTTTCTCCTTTTTCTATCATGGTTTATGATTTGATTGAAGTAAACCTATTCCAAACACGAGAAGCGAGTTCAAATTCTACTTTGACATTATTGTCACCAAACTCCTTCAAACAAGCCTGAATGCTAACAAAGAATTTCAGCTTGACATGCAAAACATGTGTGGCTTAGAGATATTAATTTGAGTAAATGAGTTAAGCTATTCTTGAGTTATTCAAGTTTAATTAGAAAAAAATTCAAACTCGACTCATTGTCGAGTTGAGTTCAAGCTCGAACTACCAAGTAACATGTCGAATAAGAGTTTGAATAATTTAATACTTGACTCAATAAGTTTGCTAGCCTAATCAAAATTTTTTTAAATGTATTTAATGTATATATATAAATAAATGAAAAAAATATTATGTTTAATATTAATATTTACATTAATTTTACTGGCCCTGATCAAGCTTATTGAGCCAAATTTATGTAGTTTAATTAAATTATGAGTTAAGTTCGAAAAATGAACCGTGATCAAGTTTGGATAAAGTTTTGAGCTTCAAATTTTTAAGTTGAGCAAAGCTAGAGTCTGATAGTATATTGACTCGATTTGATTCAATTATATTCTACAAGCGAATTGTAAAGTAGATATGATATTAAGTTTGGTTAAATAGAAATTTCCCTATTTAGCTTTGGACCATTTCAACTTAATTTTTTTCGATAAAAGTGATTTTGGACTATACAAATATAGATAGCCTTCTTTCATACCATAAATTCCATCCCTCTTATTTAAGGATACGAACTTCAAGTTTTAACCATTGAGTTTCTACTCAGGAATAACTGATATATATATATATATATATTTGAAATTATTAAAATAAAACTTGATCATTGAAATTAAAAATCTTATATTCTATCAACAATTCATGCAAGTGTTAGCAACGACTGTTCCAATCTTTATCATCAGTTTTCATGACAGAAAATTCAATTTCGAAAGCAAAATATAGCTATGGTATAGGTCAGCTAAAGTAGCAAGCTGACCATGAAATTGAAATCCATCAAGCTCACCCTAGTGACTCTGAATTCTCATTGGAGATGGGGCTGCTTTCAATTGAAGAAAGATGGGGATCAGCCATCAAGTAGGCATCAATCCAGTGTTTGTTGAATTAATATTTGCTTCCATTGTGAGAGCCAATTATAACTCATTACTTGCTGAATTTTTTGCACGAAATTGTTGTCTCATTTCTTAATTCAAGTTAAATGGTGGGAATTTCCCAATTCAATGTGGATGAAATTTTCTGCTTTTGCAACTGGCCTTTTACGGTATTTCCATTTTTCACTACAGTTTCAATGAGAACACTCACCACCAAATCCGTTACTGCTTCAATCAATGGATTCAAACACAAGGATTAAATTATCACTAAAACATATACTAAAATCAAATTGGGAAACTTCCTGGAAAAAGCAAAGGTAATAAGTTTTCTTGTATGAATTGCTTAAACAAAGAAAAAAAGAAAGCAATTAAAAGAAAAGTTCTGTGTTTTTATATTCTGATAATGTAATTTTTTTTATTTCATAAATTAATTAAAAATTTATTATATATCCCATTTTTTTTAAGAAGACTTTTGGTTCAAAGCATCTTACGTACCTTTGGAAATAATATTTTCCCTCTAAAATTTGCCAAGGTAGATCGACAATAATAAACTATGCAGGGAAATTGGAGAACGTAAAAGGGAAGAGGGTTGACATTGATCCTAAGCGGATATTAAGAAGATGATAATAGACGGCTCAAAAAAAAAAAAAAAGGAAGCATGCACAGTGGTGCTGTCAATTTTGGTCCAAATTTGAAAAATTCGTCTAACTCATTTAAATTAAAATTTAAACTAACCTAATTTGATAATAAAAGGTCAACAATTTAAATTTATTCAATTCGAAATTGAAAACAACTCGAACCCAAATCAACTTAAAGTAAAAATGATTTGAACTCAAAATTATCTAAAACTAAAATAAGTTGAACTTGAATTAGCCTGAACCAAATGGCTCAAAAAATTAACCTTAAATAATTTTAGACTAAATTAAGTATAATTTTATTTAAAAAATTAATTTAATAAAATAATAAATATAACATAAACAAAAATTATAAATATAACATGAATGATAAATTATTAAAATTATTAAAAATATCAAATTAATATATATTTTAATATCAAACTAACATAAATTATATATACGTTATGTTACTTATAAAATTTTTTATAATTATAATATGATTTGAAATAAATTATATATTTTTAATTATCATGGGTTTACAGATCACATGATCAATGTATCAATTAAAATAAATTATATAATCTCTTATAATTATACATGAGTATCAACTATCATGTGATTTAAAATAAAATATAAAAATAAGTCACTCATTTGTGTATATACATTATGCTTATACTATAATTATATCATTAATTTTTAATTATGTAATTTGGAATAAATTATATAATGAGCTACAATTATATTAAAATACAAAACAATAAGCTGTTAAGTAATGAGTTACAATTATACTAAAATAATTACTTATATTATTGTTATATTATTAATATAAAAAATAATTGCATATTAAATGTTTATCATAACTTAATATTTACAATAATTTTTATATGATTATAGTAAATATGTTATTGTGTGTTACAATTAAAAGTTTAAAATAATCTTTCTATATCTATATATTAAATTACAATAAATATAAAAACTATTAAACGTGTTAAACGTGACAAACATATCTTATATGTTTCATATAGATACTCATATAACACGTTTTAATTAAATATATTTTTTGCATCTTACACCTATCAAAATTCATGTCGACAAGCACAGAAAATATTTTTATAAAAGCCATAAAATTTTCGTGTGTCATTTTGATGTTGTGTTATTATGTCGTATTTAATTTTGTCAAGTATAATAAAATCTTTTTTTATTTATATAAAAATTAACTTTAATTAAGAATTTACAAACTACAATATTTATATGTATTTTTAAAATATTATTTTTTACTTTTTATTTTTTAATAAAGTTATAGTAAAATCTTACTCGAATTCGATTGAATAATCTTTTTAAATTTAATCTAATTTGATTCTAAAAATTAATAAATTAAACCCAAAATGATCCTAGTCCAAATGGTCCAAACCTAAATAACTCAGATGCCAAACCAGAAATACCCAAACTAAAATGACTTGAACCCAAATTGCCCAAAGAAAAATTGATCCAAAATTAAAATGGATCGAATCCAAAATGACATGAACCCAAAATGACCCGGATCTAAAATAACCCTAAACTAAAATAACCCAACCCAAAATTGACCTAATTTTTTAAAGACTCAAATAAACCAAACTGAATTGATTTGACCAAGTATAACCAAACCAACCCAATTGATAGGTCTAATGTGCAGCATTAAGTAATGGTCAAAGAGGCAAAAAGGTGAAATAATTAGATTAAAAAACTTTAAAGGTACTAAACAGTGAAGAGAATAGGCATCTTGAGATGGGTTTGAGTGAGGCCCAAAGGAGATTATAAGTGAGAGTGGTGGAATAAAAGTTTTGGGTCAGGTTAACTCATCAAGGGATGGGTGTGAATTGGACCACATATCTAAAATAGAGTATATGAAAGAGTTATAAACATTAAAAAGCAAAAAAAAAAAAAAAATTAGTAAACAAATGAAAATTTTATGAAGAGTTGGAAGATGAGCTACTAGTAAAAGTAGAAAGAAAGGGAGTAAGAAATTAAAAAAAAAAGTTTGAAATAAAAATTAAAGAATAAAAAATCAAAAGCATATGACCCGATGATGAATAACCAAAATTGTTCAATAGAGAAATAGAAAATCTAGAGAAGAGAAAAAAAAAAGGTTGGAAGAAAATAGAAGAGAGTTTAGAGAGAAGACTTTATGATATTTCATAATAGAATGAATAATGCATCACACAATTCCATCTTCTTACGGCATCTGACTATTGTGATAGCTATTTTCGAGAATCTCAGATTAGCAGCACACAAATTCTCTTAATTCTTGTTTAACTATTAAAATAACTAAAAATTGAAAATGACTAAATACTAGACAAGCCAACATAACATAGCTAAGTCCACAAATACCAATTATCATCTGGTCCATTAAGCACATCATGCAACAATACTCTTTCCTTAAAGAAGATCCTTGTCCTCAAGGATCAAATGCTGGGTAGTTATTCTAGATCTCAAATAAAGTTTCCCATGTACCATCTTCATGAAATGAGTTTATCTATTGAACCAAAACTTTAGTAATTGTCATGTTTCCCTTCTTAGCCATCCTGTTACTCAAAATTTTAATTGGTTCCTTAACTATAGTGCCATTTTTAAAAATTTAACTGATTCCTTAACTATGGTGCCATCTGTATCAACCATAAGTAGTTAAGATTATGCTAATGAATTACCTACATGCTTCTTGAGCTAAGAAACATGAAAAGTGGGATGAATCTTGGAACAATCTGGTAGCTTTAGTTTATAAGCTACTTTCTTATCTTCTCTAAAACTCTATAAAGTTTAAAAACTTGGCAGCTAGCTTCATACAACTTTTGTTCATTACTGATTGTTGTCTATATGATTGGAGTTTGACATAAACTAAGTCTCCCACCATGAATTCCTTGTCACTCATTTTCTTATCAACCATGTTTTTCATTTTATCCTAAGCTCTTTTCAAGTAGAATTTCAACATTTAAATAGCAACTACTTCAGCCTGCAAACTTTTATTAACTACTTCAACTATTGAATTGCCTATCAAGTAAGATAATATAGACACCAAATTTTATCTAGGTAAATAAATTGAAACCAATTTGACCCACACGTCTTAAGGTCAAACTTGGTCAAATAAAGTCAAACTTGATTAAAATTTATGAAAATCGATCAAAATAGATAGCAATCAGGTCAACTTTCAAAATTCACAACCAATTGAAATCAATCTGGCTTAGAATTGAGATTTGTGGTTTTCAAGCATTGAAAAACCTGATTGCACTTTAGAAATGATAAAATTACCAAAATACCCTTTAGAGGTATTTTGTAATTTAGCCTTCACAAAGTTGGATTTTCATGAAAACTTTTAGATCGTGATTGAATATTATTTTATGATTTTGATACATTAAAAACCTTGATCGTACCTTGAAAAATGCAAAATTACTAGAATAACCTTAGGGGAATTTTTGTAAATTGACCTTTCCAAGGTTAAAATTTTACAAAAAGCTCTAGATCATGATTTAATATTATTTGATGATTTTTGAAATATTGAACCTTAATCATACCTTGAAAGATGTGAAATGACTAAAATATCCTTTAGCTATATTTTTGTAATTTGACCTTGCTAAGGTTGGTTTTTCACGAAATGTTTCAAATCATATTTTGAAATTATTTAATGATTTTTAGTGCATTGAAATCCTTGGCAGCACCTAAGAGGTATAAAATTATCAAATACTCCTAAAGGGTAATTTCATAATTTGACCTTTCCAAGGTCGAATTTTCACGAAAATTTCATATCTTAATTTCATATTATTTAAGGATTTTTGGTGTTTTAAAGCCATCAAAAATCAAGAAGAGAGCATTGTTTTCTAAGAAAATGACCTAGAATTCAAAAACTTTCTAATAGGGGTAAAATGGTTTTTTCATTTAGTTCCAACAATATTAAAATTCCAATATTTAACAGTGAGTATTTTCAACCATAGGATAATCTTTAAGGGCTGGATCTAATGGTGAAAATGGTTTCTTGCAAAGAAAACAAGAGAGAAATATCAACCATTAGATGAAATTTTTATCAACTTATTTGTATGAGATATTGTTTTCTTCATGAAAAGGGCTAGAAGGGACATGTAGGAAGAGAAAGGCGCTGGAAACATGAAAAAATAAAAGGAAAAAAAAGAAAGAAAAAAATCTTTGAAGTTTGCTAGCTTGGAGGTATAATTTTTCAACTTGATACCTTACATTTCTTGTATTTTTATCACATTTCATTGCATTCTCATATTAGTTCTCTTTTTTTTTCTTCAAAAAAATTTGTTGTGTCCTTAGCTTCAAATTTGATCCAAACACTCAAACAACTAACTCAAGCTTGATTTGAGACAAGTGATCAAAGAAAACAAAGGCCAATCTACCATTAAAACCATTTGGAGGTTCAATCAAGCATTGCTTCACCATGGTCGAACCTCTTTTTGGTTCCTTTGAATGTTTTTCTTACTTCTAAATGATGTTTGTGATGTTTAGATGATTAGCTTACTTGTATTTTGCATGAATTTTCGTTAGTTAGTGATATATGTTTGGTGTTTGGTTCATGTTCTTATTCTTGTTTTTATGGCTTTCTCATTATTTTAGTTTGCTAAAATGCCTTTACATGATGAATATCTTAAAGTTTAATGTATGATTGAGTTGAATGGAATGAAAGCATGCTTGTGGGAGGCCTTAGGAGGTTCGACCAAGCCATTCTCATGCTTGGCTGAAACCTCTAAGCTTAATCACGGCAAAATGTTATTTGGTTCTTGTTTTGATATTTGTGTTTTTGCAAGATTCTTTAAGTTTTCAATGTTTTTTATTTAATTTTCCATGAATAATATGTTAGTTTAGTAGGTTGTTTGGTTATTTTAGTATTTATTTGCATAAATTTTAAAAAAATGGTGGAACATGTCTTGAAAATCTTTAAAAAATTTAGTATTTGATCCATTTACATCACATTTTCACATGCACATTTAGTTTGTAACATAGTTTTTAAAATGCCTAGATTTGTAATTAGTTTATTCCTTAGTCATGCATAATTTATGCATCAATATTTATATTTGTACCAATGGCATTTTTGTTATTTGTCACATGCATCGATATTTACATTTATACTTTTACCAATGGTACTTTTGCTATTTGTCACATACATCAATATTTACATTTTTATTAATGGCATTTTTGTTATTTATTTCATCATATGCATTTCCCATGAAACCCTAAACCACCTTTCAAATCCTAAACCACCCAAGAAACCTTAAGCACCTTTCAAACCCCAGACTGCTCATAAAATCCTAAACCACCCACGAAACCCTAAATCACTTTTCAAACCCTAAACCACCTTCCAAGCCCTAAACCAAACCCTAACCCTAAACTAAAACCCTAAACCTAAATCATAACATTAAACCTTAAACCCTAAAACTAAACCCTAATCTAAACCCTAAAACCTAAACCCTAAGACCATAAACCTAAAAAACAAAAATCAATCCCCTAAACCCTAAAACCAACCCTTGCCCCCATTTACGCATTTGCTTTTTATTTTACTTTAATGTTACATGCATTTTTAAATTGTCATGCATTCATACCTTGTCATGCATATCATGCATTCATCATATATTATGTTCATGCATATCATACATATATTTTTAAGTGAGGTGTTTTTTTAAAACGAAAATGTTTTGAATAAGATAATATCTCAATTAAATACAGTAATCAAGATATGGCCTAAATATAGAGGGATTCTCAGTTATTACCATTTTTGTGAGGTGTTATCTTAGTTTTGTGGGACAAATTGAAAATCCCTAAATTAAAAATATTTTTGAAGCTCTACCATATATAGGAAAGTAGAAAAGATATGTGGATACTTAGGAAATTCTCATTTTTGATCCAAAAATAAATTATATTACTTTTCAAAGAAAGAAATTAAAAATGTTTTGCCTTTAAGAAAAGAAAATATTTGTTTTATTTTTTATAGAATAACAAAAAAAAGAAGAAAAAAAAAAGAGGAATTAATCTTAAACATTAGAATAGAACCATTTTTACCAAAGTTTAAAGATAACATGTAGTTAATTGATGCCATTTTCAAAGGACGCTGTGGGGTGCTAATTCTTCTCCAAGCATAAATGAATCCTGAACCCTAAATCTGATTTTTGAAAATCTCATTTTGTTCTTTTTATAAAACTTTTAAATCTTTTAAATGTTTTATTAAAAGGACAAAAATTTTTGGGTGGCCAATCACACCTTAAAAAAGATTGGTGGTGATCCTTGTTTTGACTTCTTATTGAAAATGTTTTTTAAGCCCCCCTTAATTTTTCTCATTCCCCATCGTTTGGCAGACGAGCACTTTCGAGTCTTGAAACATCGTGACAGCTTGTCGACTTTACTGGGAACATATTTTAGAAAGTCAAGCCAAAGATTAGTTACATGTTATCCTAAATTTTGGTTTAATGGTCCTAAGTAATGTTTAATTTTAATTCCTTGATTTTAACTTTCTTGTGTCTAAAAAATGGAAATTTTAAAAAAATGAAAAAATGTTTTGACTTTAATTTTCTTGTTTCTAAAAAATTCAAAAGAAAAATGTGCATGTGTTTTATATTTCATGCATATTTTAATTATGTCATTTATTTTAAATTGTTGTTATTTATTTGGTTTTTAATAATTGTGGGGCACTCAAGATAGGGGTATTATAGTAAAAGGTGAAAGGTTTGTATGTTTCTTTGTACACACTCATGCTGCATTACATGTATAAACTCTATACTCAAGCTGTAACCCTTTTTAGGAAGAAGTAAAGTAGCTACGCTCTCGTAAGGTAAACTCTGTAATAGCTACTAAAATACTCTCATTTAGATTGTACCTTTTTCGCTCGTAACTTGTAATGATTGAGGATCGAGGTGCCTCATCAGTTCGGGATAGACAATGATGGAAACAATTTGAGAACCTTTAGGTGCATCAATTCTCAACCTCCCATATAGTGAACCCTAAGGAGCCAACCTTAGGTAGAGCCATGCCTCACCCTCTATAAGAAATTACCTGAATTAGGAACATGAAGGAACACTCTGATACAATATGTATTTAAGGGTAATATTAGTGTGAAAAAGACTAAAAGTTTTGAAAAAAAAAAAGAACAATAAAAAAAACATTCTTTAAAGAAAACAAAAAGAGAAAGTTTTTCTTAAATTCTTTGTTGGCTAATAAAAAAAAAGAAGAAGAAAAACTTTGAATTCTAGTGAATTCAAAACTTTGAATTCTAGTCAATTCTATGTGATTCCTAAGTTTTTCTTCTTTCTACAAAAAATAAAAATAAAAACAAAAAAGAGAATTTGGAATTTGAATGACATTTTTTCCTTGGCATTTCATTTGATCCTTTTTACATGCATTTTTATCATATTTTTGGAGATAGAAATAATAAGATAGTACATGGCCATCATCTCATACACATCTTAAGATAGTACATGCCCATAACCTCATGCACATCTCAATAATACATGCATCTCATCTTATGCACATCTCAATAAGATAATACATGTACTCCATCTCATCTACATCTTCATAGATAGTACATGTGTTCCATCTTATATACATCTTAATTGATAGAACATGCACTCCTCCTCATGCATAGTTTAATGATAGTATTAATTTCATTAGGTTAGCATAATACAAGCATTGCATTTCATGTAAACATATCTCATGTATATAATATGCCAATGCATTTCATATAAATATGGTGAATCAATCATAGGTTTACATCTAATCACTCATGTAGTATGCATTGCATTTCATGAATATGGATTTATAAATTGTAAGGTTTTAGAAAACATGCATTGCATTTAATATAAACATATATTATCACTCTTGCAATAGGACATTACATTCCTTGCATACATATTCATAGGTGATGAAATTTTTATCATTTTAGGGCTTTGTTCATATGAAAATCCATTTTCTTAGGCATTTTGGTATTTCATGACATTCTTCGGCATCATTATCATATTCATATATTCATAAACATGCTCTGTGTGTCATGTAAATTAGCATTTGTTTGGTGGCATTCATTCATAAGAATAATACCATAAACTTTTTAGTCTAAACTCGAAATAAAATATCTTAGAAATGGATATTAAAAGTGTGAAAATGGGAGATTAATTGGAAGCAAAGGGAATACCTTTAAATAAACCTAGCCTAAATATAAAAGGGCATTTAAGGGGTTTTCTTTTTGATAAAATAAAACTTGACATGCATAACATGCATCATTACTTGAACATATTTTTTCGTGCAAGCTAAAGACAAGGAATGGTGACTATAAGTATACTTTCATCAAACCTTTAAAGCAAAGAGATATCTTTAAAAGTCTTACCTAAATATTGGAGGATTTTTAAATTATCTCTTAAGGCCAATAATAAATTTCACATCAAGTGATTTTAACTTTTAGTAATTAATAAAAAGGTTCAAGGATAGTGCATCCTAAATTTCATGGACAATGAGAAAGCCAATTGAATTGGAAGGGTGAAAAAAGGATAGAAAGAAATAAGAAAAACAATTATGAGAATAGAGCAAAACATGGATATGCAGTTTATAAAGTTAAAATAGATATTGGTAGAATTCTCAAAAGGAAAAGAGATTGCAGAAATATATGGGGCAAAGGGAGAAATAGTTATTGAAGAGCTATTGTATCCATATGGGTTTGCAAATTCTTATGTTCAAGACCTATATATGACACAAGCATCCCTACTAACCCATTAACCTTATACTGGCACTTTTACCAAGTTATCTTTAATTAAGACAAATGTTAACCTTGGGTTTACTCCTTTTGACTCTATTATTGTGCCTAATCTTAATGACCTTAAAAAGCAAGAAAAGCTACAAAGAGTACCTAAATCGATAAAAAATACAAAAATGAAGAATAAGTACAACTTGTTGGAAAAAGGTTAAAAGTAATAGAAGGGGCATGACATGTATAGGAGTATTAATGCTAGTGAATTAAGTTTAGTGCCCGATCTCTTTATTCCAACCAAGTTTAAAATCTTTGATTTTAAAAAGTACGATAAGACCAAATGTCCCTCATCATACATCAACATGTATTGTAAGAAGATGATGGGTCATACTCATAATGATAAATTACTAATTTATTATTTGTAAGATAGTCTCATTGGATCTGTAATAAGGTGGTATGCCTAACTAGGTTGAAGTAAGATTCACTCCTAAAAAGATTTGGTTGGAGCCTTTTTAGCACAATACAAGCACATTGAAATTATGGTGCTAGATAGGTTATCCTTACAAAACATAGAGAAAATGTTAACCAAAACTTTCAAGGAGTATGCACACAAATAAAGAAACATTGTAGCCTAAGTACAACCACTCCTGACAAAGAAAAAAATCACTATTCTATTTGTCAATTTCTTGAACACTCCTGATTATAAAAGAATGATAAGACATGTCTCCAAAAATTTACTAACATACTAATTTTTAGGGAAATGATAGAGAACACAATCAAGAGTGGGAGGATTAAATTAAAAGATGTTGAAAAAGGTAGTATGTTGAAAAAGAATGAAAGGGGGTGCAAGCCGCCATAATTGAGCGACATTTATCTAAGAACTTCATCCCATGCAATCGTTATCTTCTTCATCAACCCCATTTCCCTGTCATAGGCAATGTCTCTTGAAGTCCATATCTTTGTAACCAAGCTAACATTTAGGCTTTCAAGCAAATTTACATCTTCAAATGACCATTCACAATCTTGTCCCTACACTTGAGCCACCATTCAACCAATAAAAATTAAAAAAAGACCAAGAAATGACCAAGACACTTTTTGCCTTTACTAATTGGAGGTCAGTACCTCACTCCTGTGCCTTAGAAAATAACATCAAATCCATCGACAAGGAATTATGATCTTAATGACAAGTACGATTATCACATAAGGGCAATTGGCCATCGTCTGAAAAATGTAGATAGTTGAAGGAAAAGGTTGAGGATCTTATCAAGAGTGGTATTTTAACTCTAAAACTTTTGGAACAATATAAGTTAACTCTATCTAATCACAAAATGAGAGGAGTTGAAATGTGAAATGAGGTTTCAAGTTTTGAAAGATCAAGATAGGATGATTTTCTTTTAAACTTTTGACCTTTTATTTTGTGTATGACATGCATATGGTGTCTCTATGAGTTATTTAGATTAATCTTGTTAGAATTTATTTTGGAAGAAATGGATACTTTGGAGTTTTTCTATGAAAATTTATTTTTATGCAATTATTTGAATAAAACCCCATATAATTAATTTTTGAAATCATAAAATGAGAAATGCCTTGAAAAGAAACAAAATGCTTTTAAGTTTTTCTATGAAATTTTATTCAATTGGTGATCTCTATTAGAAATAAACTCACCAAATGTCTTTACATTATTTTCAGATCATTTAAATGATTCCACTCATCAACCATAATCCCTCAAGAGATATGAACTTGAATTTATAAACATTGCCTTCACCTAATAATATTGTAGTATAAAAAGGGTTATAATCTCTTCTTAGGCAATGAACAATGAGATAGCCAATTTCAAAACAAATGAAAAAACTTAGGATTCCTAGAAGATCATATGAACATGACATTTTTCTTAAGAATTTAGGTGTGGTAATTTTATAAATGTCAAGGCTATACTGTAACTTCAAAATTTTTTAAAATCAAAGCCGCCCAAATATGAATACAAAAACATCAACCTCCCAGTTCTTTACCTTCAAATGGTATTTATCTGATGTTTTGAGGCACATTGCCAAAAAAAAAAAAAAACCTCATTGCCCCTCAATACAACTTGAAGTATGATAAACCCATTTTTTTGGTGAAGTGGCATGAACCATTTAATACCTTAAGCAAGTTCATTCCACAAGATTCATTTGTTCATATTAACTGTATTACAGTAGATTGTCAAAGTAAGGTATCTTGAATGATGGTAGGGGCATGCAAAGAAAAGGAAAGAAAGAAAAAAAAAGAGAAAAACTAACAAAGAAGAAATGAATAAAAAAAGAGAAAGAAATAAAATTTTTTATTTTGACATTGTACACTCAAGACATTCAAATAAATCCAAAAATAAAAGTCAATAAATTCATAAAGAAACCAATAAGAGAAGATCAGAGAGTTTAAAGAGAGTCAAAAATTAAGAAAATCCCTAAAAAAAACTTCTCTTAGACTCTTTTTCCAAAAACAAAAATTGCTCTTTAAATTTGAGTAACCTATGCTTGAAATGATTAATAGACGTCTTTCATTATCGATTCACAAATGTAAGAAATTTATTTCCTGTTATCCATTTGAGCCTAATAAATTTTTTTAAAAATAAACCCTAACCAACGATCACCCTTCACACTGAGGGATAAAAAAAAGATGCAATTAGGGGGTTGAGTATGCTAATGTCCAAAAACAAAAAATCCTAGATGTCAAAGATAAATGTCCAATGAAATGTTCTTAAAGTTTTAGATCTTCAGCGAGAAAAAAAATTGTAAAAGAATGAAAAAGGAAAAGAAAATGAAAGAAAATAAATGAAAAAAAAAAGAAAATAATGAAAAAAAAGTAAAAAAAAAAAAGAAAAAAAAAGAAAAGGAATAAATAAGTAAGTGGAAAGTATGGGAAAATGAAAGTACAAATACTCAAAAAATGAATCTTTCAAATAAAAGAATGATTATAGATTAATCACTCTTAAATACTTATTTTAGACTTATCTATCTTTTTTTTTCAAAACCCCCAAACCTTGACCTAGTTACGTCCTTAAAAAAATCCATATTGGATCAAGAATAAATACTTACAATTAAAGAGCTTCTCTTTAAAAAAATGGCCATAAAACTTGTGAATTCTTTTGTCTCCTTTTTATTTTCTAATACCCATTTGAAACATTAACTCATTTTTAATAAGTTTGAATTCTTAAGTATATGATGTAATAAAAAAAAAGAAAATAAAAAGAAAGAAGAAAAAGATGAATGTGGCTCCCATATGAAAACATTATAAAAAGGTAATTCAGAGCAAACATTGAAGGCTTAAAACCACTCTAAATGTTAAGTAAAGATAAGATGTCAACTAAAGGCAAACCGTACCCTTTAAAAGATCCAAAGGTATTAAGACTCCAAAAGTTTGAAATGCATAAAAAAGATTGATTGTGAAAATTTGAACCTTCTTTCCTCCTCACTAAATGACCTTCCAAAATTTTGAGCCCTTCATAGCTAGCCTTGCCATCTATCAAAATACAACATTCGGATACTAAAGAAAGTGTAGAACATGTTTGATTTTCAAGGGATTCATACTTTAGACAAACTTATGTCCATTTGTAAGCTTGTGTAAAAAAGTATACACCCCTTTTTATCCCTTTTAGATGGTGAAACCTTTTTGAGTGAACTGAAATCTTTTTGTACTAAGACTTTTCAATCCATTTGAAAAGAAAACTATCACCTCTTTCATTTCTAATAAAGAACTTCAATTTTTAAAAGGTCCCCAAAGTCACATTTGCTTGGATATTACATTAACTTTGGTTGTTAAGTTTAATTATATGGGGTGAATTTTGTTAACTATTTTTGAAAAAATTTTGAAAAACCAATCACACTTTTTATGAAAAATAAGGAAATCATGTTGGAGAAAATTATTGAATTGTGACAATATTTAGACTAGTTCGGATTCAAGAAAGAAAAATACTTTTCATTGAAGAATTAATATTGTTGAAAAGGAAATAAAAGGAAAAAATGCTTTTGGGAATGGTGGGGTGTTTTCTTATTTTCACAATCAAGTCTAAAACATATATTGCATGTTCAAAATGAAAATGGAAAGGAAAGCATATTGAAAGGAAAATTAAAAAGCCTGTTAGAAAAGTAAAGAAAGCAAAAATTAGTAAATAGACCACAATGAAGATGGGTGAAGGCATAAAGAAAAGAATATGGGAAAAAAAAGACCATTTTGAAAGGAAGTTGAAAAGCTAATTTGATGAGTAAAGAGAAATCAGCATAAATAAAATCTAAAAAACATGATAAAAATGATCTTTGTATGTGCATCATCATGTTTGTATTTGTAATATGAAAAAAAGTATTTACACTTACATCATTGCAATATATCTGCATAACTAGGATAGAAATTTGCATATATATGAAACATTTGCATCATAAAAAAGGCATTTGTATTTGCATCTGAAATGAGACATTTGCATATTCGCATAGACCATTCATTTACATCTTTGCATGAAGTAAAATTTGCATCTATATGATCATTTTAATAGTCTTTTGCAACATCGTTATGTTTGCTAAATTTTAGGTAATAAAGTAAAAAAGAGAAAATTTGTTTTTTTGAAATTTAAAACACTCAAGAAATGGTGTGAAACACTTTTGAAAGATAAAATTGAAATATTAGGCATTTTCAAGTCTAAAAGATAAGATGTTTTGAAACAAAGAGTAAAAAACTTTTCAAATGAAGTGGAAATTTTGAAGTGGAAAGATTTCAAACTCTTAAAGAGATTAGAATTAGGAGAATCAATACATGATTTCAAGACCTCCAGGCAAACTTTTAGATTTTGTAAAGATTTTCAAAGACCTCCAAGCAAAACCTTAAATTTTTGAATGATTTTCAAAGAACTCCAAGCCAAACCTCATATTTTTAAATGATTTCCAAAGACGTCAAGGCAAAATCTTAAATCTTTGAACGATCTCTAAGACCACTAGGAAAAATGTTAAATTTTTTAACAATTTTCAAGACCTTAAGGCAAAACCTTAAAATTTTTAAATAATTTTTAATATCTCCGAGCAAAATTTTAAAATTTTTTAAAAATTTCTAAAGACCTTCGGGTAAAACTTTAAATTTTTTTAAAAAATTTAACTTATCCAAATGAAAAGACTAGTCCTCAGTATAAAAGTAGTGCATTAATTGGGTTATGCATGAATTTAAAGTTTAATTTAAAGAGATAAAGATAGAAAACTTATTAATATAATAGTTAATATTCATAACAACTTTCCTATTTTGTAGTTTAACCATTAAATTGACAAAATTTTCATCCTCGCATCTTTCCATCCTTTCAACCAAGTAAAGTCTTATTATTATGTCCTACCTTCTTAGGTAACTTTTTGAATGCATAATGAAGGTTTCTAACATAGGGGATGGACCTTTCCTATATCACCCTAAACCATATATATATATATATATATATATATTAATCTAACAATATATTATTTTTATCCATAAGTTTTTGAGAATGTGACACGTGAATTTTATTTTATTTTTTTCTTTATTTCTGTCAATAAAACTTCTTAAACTCTTTAAACTAAAAGGATTTGACTCTTTACTATCTTTTTGTTATAGATTTCCAAACGTTTATTACCCTTTCAAAAAATATGACTAACTTTCCTTCTCGAGATCATCAGGAGAAAACTTTCACAATTTTATCAAAATCTTCAAAACTCTATAAGTCCTTCTTCTAAATTTCCGGTCAGTTTCTTATATTTGTTTTTTTAAAAAGAAGAGTTTCCCATTCTGTTCATTATCTTATGTAAGGTAGCTTTTTTTTTTTTTTAGTCTTTTGGTTTTCGTTTTAATTTCATTAACTCTCTCTCATACGAAGAGCTTTTTTATGGAAAAAAAATGACAAATCCATTGAATCTGAAAAAAAAAATAATAGGAAGAAGTTTTAGCCATTAATCTCAATATGGTTATGCCTTTTTGGCTTTCTTGCTCCCATTTTTTGTTTGGGTGTTATTAGTTTTGTTAAAACACAATGCTACTTCATTTCCCAAACCAAAATCATTCAAAAAACTTTTTTCAAAAACCTTGCCTTTTTTCTACCTCATTTCACTTAAAAAATACTCGGTATTTTGACCCATCCATTGAAAAAAAAAAAAAAAAAACAAGATGGCCCTTGGAACCATTAGAGGCAATGATATCTCTGGCTGCTTGAAGACATGACTGAGTGAAGTAGATTTCATTCCAGGTAGAAATCCAACCTTTTAATATTTTACAAGTTTTTTTAATAGTATTTGGAATTAAAAGGATATTTTGCAAGTTTCATTTCCCTTCTAGAGACTCTTAGTTTCTAGCCCATCCATAGGAAAAAATTAAAAGGATATATATTTGGAATTATTAGAAGCAGTGATTTCTTCAGTTTGTTTTAGTTAATACTAAGTGAAGCCTATTCAATTCAAGATACAGATCCCACCTTTTAACTACTTTGCAAGTGGTTTTTAATGCCCAGAATACACTTATATTTTGATTGTATGAATTGTAAGTGTTGTTTCTTATATACAAGCAATTGGCGAGTATTATTTAAATGAATTGTATGGATCGTTTGCCATTGCTTCTACTTTTAGTGTTTTAGAGTAATAGTTTACACAATTGTTATGGCGAAAACTTTTAAATTATAACCACTTTATAATTCGTTAAGTATGTTTGTAATCTATATTGCACTTGACTTTAAGTTAATGAATTCTCCTTTGTCAAGAGTTGTTATTTGTTTTCTGTGTATACTGTCAATATTCGATTTAATTATGGGATGGAAAAAATGAAACCATATGAAAATGTTGATAAAGAAATTTTTTGCTACCTTTCGATCAACTGTTTGTACATTGTTTTTCATCTGTGTGTGTTTTTGTTTAATGCAGGCCACATCTTACAATTTTACTTCAACATTTCTATTTTCAACTGTCAGACAAGCATCTCTTAATTCCTTTTGTTTTTTACATTTCATAAATATGGTAATTACCTTGAAGGAAACAAATGAAAATAACTATTGAATGTTGTAAACTGTTCCTTTTTAAATGCATTTTCATTAGGTTATTGATCATAATTATTTTTGTTTTACATGCTATCATTAGGTCATTGTCTCAAAGTAGTAATGAAATTGGAGATATTTTTCAATTGTTTTTAAGTATAAATTATTTTTCATATTTGCTAGAATTGTTCTTACCTGATTGGTTTAAACTATGAATGAAATTGCTAAAACTTTAACTTCCATTTTAAACTCCTTTCATAATTATTTAAATTGTTAGTTTCATTTAATGTCTATGCCTCAATTTTAAAGTAAGGGCCTTAGTTTATTGATATTCTAATTGAATTTGTCTTTATATCTACAGCACTAATATACATTTTATAACAACCAAATGGATATGCCTATCACAACAATAGTGTCATACATGAAAGAAAGTGTAATTGGTTTCTATGAAATATGTCCATTGTTACATAGGTAGACGATTTCATTCATTTAAATTGAAAATACTATGGTTGAAATCTTAAGAATTATACTTTGAACAAAAAAATTGCCATGATTGTTTTAGATCTAACTCAAGTGCTTTTTTTTTTTTTTTTTCATTTTCACAATTAAGCTAGTATCGTGATGTCCCTCAATTTTGTTCTTTTGAAAAAACACTTCTCTACCTTCTTTATCATAGAACAGTAATTGATTAAAAAATTAAGTGTAACGTTCAGAGTGGAGATAATTGGCAAGAACTTCTTTAACGGATGTTACAATGACTTCATTAGACAATAAATAACCTTTTGTATTTACCTTGTTTGTATATTTTTTTAATTGATTATTCTTTTATGTATTTTTACTATGTGTATAATTTTGCATTCACTATGGTAAACCAATCAATGTCACTGTTATCATGATTGCCTTAGATGTCATTTTCAACCTAATGTTATGTGTTTCTTTGATATTAAAATTTAAATTAAGGTTTATGTGTTACTACTTATGCTTTTTTTGTTTTTGTTTTTTTTTTAAATGACCGAATTTGCCAACACAATATATTTGTGTAATTAGTTTACTCATAAAATCTAATGGATTTTTCTAAACAATTCCTATCGGCACAGATTTGAAGATTGTTTGATACATTTATACCTCGCGTGGAAAGAAAACGACTAACAAGGTACTATCTTTTCAAATCAAGTAATTATTGCATGCAATATCAAGTAAAAAAAAATCTAATGAAATTGTTGTAGATTTTTTCAAAATATCAACATAAATTTTGAAATAAGATTCCACTATTAAGAAATATATCCATGTGATCCTTTTGTTATTTTATAAATTATTTTTTCCAATGCTTGCTATCAACTAAAGATTCATGATAGGCTATTACATTACATATAACGGAATGGCCTGTATAAGTGAGGCACAGGGCGTCGAGGTCCACCAGACTGGCTTTATGTGTTGTAGCAAGATTGCTTAAAGCCTACTTGCTTGGAACTGATACTAGAATTATTGCTTTGGGTTGGTGGTCCATGTGTTAAAAGGCCGGACATGGTAATACCATTAAATTCTTGAACTATTTCACAATTACTTTTGTTACTTTGGTTTATGTATGGTAAATAACATAACACTAATCTAGAACAGTTTTGTTTACTAATGTTAGATAATAGTTTGAATTGGGAGTGGATTCGAGGTTGGTATTTGTTCTTATATTTTTTTTATTATGCATGTAATTATTAGTCTGTCACTTTCAAAGTAGAAATGAAATTTTTGAAATTTTAAGATTGACATTGACTATGAACTCTGTTCAAAACTGTTTTAATTGTTAACCTTATATTTATGTCTTCCTTTCTGTCACTGACGTTAGAAGATTCCTACATATCAGGTTCAAACGAAACCTCCCATTTACACAAATCATATCTGTCATTGATCACTGGAAGGCAATCACGCTTCCTTGCATCAGCAGTTACTACACAATGGTATTTTTTTTTTTTTTTTTTTAAGCAATGGCAAATGAGGCTCTTTCTTAGTAAGAAAAGCAATAGAAACATCTATGAAAATTTTAAAACAATTAAAAAATATTTATTGAAAGCCCGCTGCAATGAGCGGGATTTGACACTAGTTACATATATATATTTTATCTTCTGTTTTTAATATTGTGTCACGTAGACATTACTATGCAAGAATGATTCATTGGTTATTATTCTTATTCTTTTCATGTAAATATCATTCATTCGTCATGTCAATATTATTCCTCCTTTGACTATTTATGAATTTAGACATTTATAAATTTAAGAAATTTAATTATTTATAAATAAATATATTTAATCTTTTTTGTCATTTAAAATTTGAGTTTAGATTTATATTTACTATTAATTAATTTGAATCAAATCCAAATTAAATGAATCTAAATATTCATAAATTAAATCATTCATGAATTTATGACATTTATAAATCCAATTAATTTCGAATGAAAGTACTTAATATTTAATGTAATTTAAACTTAATAATTTATTAAATAATATAAATACCCATAAATCAAATCAATGAATATGTCCTAGTACACATATAACTTATATATATATATATTATTTGGCATTAGCTTACAGGTATTTATTTTTTGTGAGTAATTAGTGATATCTCTATCAAATAGAGTTTTTTCTTTTTACTTAATAGCATAAATTTTGTTTTATTTTTAGTAATTTTATTTAATTTTCATCCCAAATTCATGCATTTTTCTTATGTGTAAGTAAAAATTAAAAAAGTGGAAAAAAAAAAAAAAAGGTAATTTTTGAAGCAGTTTTGGTGAATTTTAAAGACAAATAGCGAGAAAAATGTCTGGCAAGGTTGGCTGCACCTATTGAGACCCAATTTAATGCTGTATTGATTTTTATCAAGTTGAATTTTTTCTGGATGAGAGGAATGCAGTATACAAATTAAAAATCCAGCAAATGCAGTCCATTAGCTCAATGATGCTTCAACAAGTTGCTGTTTTATTCATGCATGCCGCATAAGCCTTAGCATATTTAATTTACTGCATTATTTTGCTTCATGCTTGCGCTAAAACATGTAGATGTACATGCAGAAAATTAAGTATTAATTAACTGGCAGTTTTCTTGCCTTTCATTGGACTACAAGCTGACGACTTGGATAGAAGAAAATTTCTGTTGAAGATAGAAGACAAATGCCGAAGTAATCTTTCTTTATTTGAACAAGTTAAAACCGAGGAGTTTAAGTTCATTCATGCTACTTCAAAGCTACAACAAGACGAGTACAAAGCTGGAAAAGAGACCAAAAACGAACTGCACTCTCCTCTTTAATTACCATGTAAGCCTTTGACCTCTCCCCTGTCTCTTGTTTTCTATCTCCTTCCTTCCTTTCTTTCTTTTCTCATATGCTCATTTACCCAGTCCCATGGAAACCCAAAAACATGAACTCCATTTTGGGAATTTTTGGTTAAAGATAAGAAAAGAGTTTTAGTTGTGACAGTCCTCACCCAAAAACATGCACTTCTTTACCCAGTCTGAGGATATCCATTGTAAGCAGATGAGGATGAATATGATGAAGAGGAGGATACACTTTACACTTTCTTTCATTGAAGATGATGAGACAAACAACTTTTGCTTTACCTTCCCTCTGTGACTCCACTCTTCTGAGAGTGCAATCCCCAAACCCAGTTGAGATTCTTAACAAAGAAATCACCATAGAAACTCTTTCTTCCACGACCAAAAGATTTGGATCTTGAAACCTTGCGCTCAAATGATGATGCAGAAGGAATGACTTGACTCTAGGACTATCATCATCCTCCGTTACCACAATGCCTCCTTTCCGGGGTAATGATGATCCCAAGTGTTTCTCCTTTGGCCTCACAACACAACCTGTTAATAATGTTGTTGATGTTATAACTGCTAGAAGCAATCTTATCTAGTTTTTTGGTAGACTTGGCAGAAAGATTAAGAAAAAAAAAAAAACCAGAAACCACCTCTTTTTCTGGGGCTAAAGTTCTCGTCGTCATCAACAGAAGTATCCAAGAAAGATCGACAACCCCAAAACCTCTCTTCAAACATCGTTAAGTAGATTAAACCAAAGCAAAGCCTTCAAACGAAACCCAACTGACTGATTACTCTCTCTTAAGCTACCGAACCGCAACAATTCAACTATACCTTTTATAACATAAAGATCGACCATTCACGTTTCAAAATGTATCTTCTAAGTTTAACCCATTTACTTTAAAAAAAAAAAAGAAAACACGATCCAATTGCGGGAAAAATGTCATCAGGGAGCCAAGTTATTTCCCAAACATTGTTTCAAGAGTCGTCTTTATCATTTCCGGTCGTTTAGTGAAGAATGGTTTGAAAAGGGTAGTTGGATTCAACTGAGATTTAACCAATTTTGTGTGAATTGCGTTGATCGCTGGCTTTGTGAAAGATTTGGCAATCCGATTAAAGGAATATATTTTTTGGGTGGGTAAAAGAGCATATGAGAAAACAAAGAAACGATGAAAGAAGAATGAAAATAAGGCTGAGAAAAGAGGAAAAAACTTATATTGATGAATTTCACGAAGTGTTTTTTTTTTTTTTCTTTTTTTTGGAGAAGTGAGTAAATTAAAATTAATCAATTGAAATATCTGATTATATAAATTGAGTATGTAAAATTTTTTAAAAATTTAATAAATTTTGATATATTTATTAAATAAATATTTTTAATAAAAATATTAATAAAATTTTTATTACAAATAAATGTCTATCAAATTTAAATTATAAATAATATTTTTAATAATATTTTTTATATATTATTGAATTTTATATTAAATTTGACCAACATATTAATTTAAATTTTTATTTACTTATTTTTAATAAAAATTTTACGAATTTTATTTATAATACTTCATATAAACTTTGTTCAAAGTTTTTTTTTAATTAAATGCTTAGACGGTAAAAATATTTTATTTTAAAATATAAAAATAAAGAGCTCTATAAGATTAGACTTATAAAAATATTTTAAAAAAATTTAAGTGCATAACATTTTTTCAAATAATTAAATAAATAATGTTAAAATAGTATAGTAAAAATTAAAAATTAAAAATATTTCATCCTCTAAAAATTATAAAGAAATTCTAAACATCCGTTGTACCAAAAAAAAAAAATCCACGTGTGCGGTTCCAACTTCCTGCCTATCACTTTTTCCCATCTTCTGCTTCCCCCGTATCATTGCCCCAATTTCTTTCTTTCTTTCGTACTCCTAAACACATCCCAGTTTCTTTGTTTCACTTTCTTCTTCAGCTGCGGTGCCACGGATGCACTGACTGTCTTGACCCCTGTGGTGATTGATAGGTGAAGCGCGGATCAAAGACTCCCAATCGTGCCGTGGAGGACCTGCGGAACAGTCCATCAGCGGTGCGCTTGCCTGTTTCGCACCGTACTGGACTTAAACCTTTCTGGCCAACGAAGACTTAGTATTACATAATCCTTTAGTATTTTCCGTTTCTCCCTGAAAGACATAAGCCCTCGAATTTGTGATTGCGTGTTTCAATAGAGTTTCACTGTAATTTGGAATAAAAGTTACTTGCTTTCCTTTCCAATAACTAGAACTGTTCTTCATTTTTACCTTGCCATATTGTTGATGAATTGAGTTTCATTTGTTTTTAAATGTTGATATAGAATTTGCATTTTCAATTTTTTATCAAAATGTTTCTTTTTGATAAAAATATTTGAGAAAATTTAATGTTTTATGCTGATTCCTTATGCTTTGCTTTATGTGTTACTATAAATTAGATTTGATGTGGGTTACTTCTTACTTGCTCAATTGTGAATTATTAGGTGAATTTTTTTGTTTGACAATGAAGTGCTACTCTCTGTTTTTTTTTTCTTTGATTCTTTTCGTCGGTGTGAATTCAGGTTTCACTGCCAATGCTTGGAATTCGAAGTTGATGAAGTTGTGAACTATTTTGGTTGAACACTGATATATGATATGTTTTGAGGTTTATGGGGATCTTTCAAATGTTTTCTAGTTAATTGGAGGACTTTGAGACTTATCTTATTAGTTAATTGACTGTCATGCACTTTTTTGGGAAGCTTGATTTTTTAGTAGATGCTCTGCCGGATTATCAAACTTATTCATTTTGATTTTATGTTTGCTTTATTTCATGTAAAAATTCCAATTTTAGGTTCAATCTTTTATTCTTAAAATATCTTGCATTGTTCTTAACATTCAGTTTATACTATCTAGAATTTTAAATGATTATGCCGGATTCTCCATTTTGGAAGATATAGATTTAATTGTTGTCAGTTCCGACAGGCATCCAAACAAAAGTACACTGAAGATGCTTCTATTTGTTATTTGTACTGTTTGCAAGGTGTTTGATGCAATGTATTTTTGCAGGGTCTTTTAGCAGGATCTATGCAAATGGCGTTCAGGGGTCAGTGGAGATCATACAGCTCGAAGGTAGACCTGAAGAAGCTAAGGCCGATGATACTCAAGAGAATAGAGAATCGAGCCAAGGATTATCCGGTGCATGGAATGATTCCGGTGGCTCAAGAAGTTCTCAAGGCCAGAGAACTCCTTTTTCAAGGAGTTTCCACCCTTCTCAAACTATTCCCTGTCCTTGCCTGCAAGTAAGTCCTTCCCTTATTTCCTCTATTCAAATACACCTCAATCCAATTTTGCCACATCTTTGCATATATGAAATAATTTTAGTTTGTGCTAGATGTAACTGCTATAACACGTGCATCAAAGACTTTTAGTTAACCTGACAGAGTGATGACTTTTATGGAAATTTCACTAATTATTGATAACTCACAAAACATGCTTTACAAATACAATCCTAATATTTCTGTGGAAAGACCCAAGCTTTAAATAAATCGAATTTTCAAGTAAGTGATTAGGACAAGTTTATCAGGAGACTAGTGTTTAAATGCCAGTGTCATCTCAAGATAGATTTTGACATTCCTCTTGCCAGTGTAGTGCTTTCTTCTGAGGATGCAATCACGTAGACCTTAGTACCCTCTGATTTGCTGAGAGTAAAATCATGCCATGTTTGTCCTAAGGTAATGGAAATGCAATCCTGACTCCACTGTGGACCTTGTAGAATTCCTCCACCATTTTAAGGTACATCATGTGAAGACAGCAGAATCTTACTCATTTAACTGCCCCTAATGTTAAGCTTTCCAGTTTTGCTTGCTCTGTATGTATATTATCTCCAAATGCTTTCAGGGAAGTATTTGATGAAAATTGGTAAAGTTTTGTTTAATGTACAAAGCAACCGTCATCTCAATAATATTTTCCTAGAAGTTGGACTGGATGCAAATTTTAATTGTAAGTCCCAGGGCAAAAAATTTGGTTATTTTATAATCAATGGATCTATTATAGAGATAAGTTTAAGGAAATATGGTGGAACGCTGACTCCTGAACCTAATTGGACTTGTAACATGCATGAGTATGAATCAAACTGTTGAAAGATGTATGATTTCCTTTGTTTTCTATTGTACTTTGATTATTCATGTTCTGCTTATTTGTGCTGCAAGAGCAATTACTTCTTGTTTCTGTCACCTCTTTCATTTCATTAGCAGACAACAGCAGACAACTGTGATGCTACTATCATTTGTTGTCTGTTGTTGGTCAATAGATTCATTTGCATGATGCAACTGCTCACGTTTTAAGAAAAATAGAATACGCATTTAGAACAATTGAAAATAGCAATTTTATTTTCAGTCAACAAGTCAAATACATCTCTCTCTCTCTCTCTCTCTCTCTCTCTCACACACACACACACGTTTGGATTGAAATTTCAGATGAATGGTTGTGTTTGCATTTGGCGGAGTCGACAACTTTTCATGATAGATGAGGGTGGAAAGGAAACCTTTGTTTCCATAAAGAAAATTTCTCTAATTTTACTGCATTACTCCAGCCTCTATTCATCAAAAATCACCTAAAAACCTTTTGATTCATATAAATCTTTGTAGATTCTGTCCTGAAGTATACATTGGTGAGAAAGGTCACTTAATCCAAACTTGCTGTGGATACAAGCGCATTGGAAAGAATAGGGTTCATGAATGGGTCCGTGGTGGTTTGAATAATATACTGGTCCCTGTAGAATCATTTCATATGCAAAACATGTTTCAAGGTGTTGTCAAACATCAGCAAAGATTTGATTTTGAACGTGTTCCTGCAATTGTGGAGCTATGCTTGCAAGCAGGGGCTGATCTAACTGTGGGAAATTTGAACTCTGGTTCATTAACTGCAGATGAATTTTATGGTGGTATAAGTGGAATTGAGTCTTTGTCAGATGATGATTTAAGGGTGATAGCAAACGGCACCTTGAGGGCATGGGAGACACTTAGATCTGGTGTCAAAAAGCTGCTATTGGTCTATCCGGCAAAAGTTTGTAAATATTGTTCTGAAGTTCATGTTGGGCCATCTGGCCATCGGGCTCGTCTTTGCGGAGTATTTAGATATGAAAGTTGGCGGGGAGCCCATTTTTGGACAAAGGCAAAGGTTGATGACTTGGTCCCTCCAAAAATTGTGTGGCGGCGACGGCCCCAAGATCCAATAGTGCTTTTGAATGAAGGTCGTGATTACTATGGGCATGCACCGGCGGTGGTGGATCTGTGCTCACAGGCAGGTGCTATTGTTCCAAGTAAGTATTCGTGTATGATGAAAGTGAGTGGTTTGCCTGCACCTATTTGAGTTTAACCCTCCATCTAAACCTCAAGTGAAGTTGGTTTCATAGTATACGTCATTGAAGGCATTTTTAGGTCCAGAGCTCTTGTAGACCATCTAAGCGGCCAAGATACTTGTCTCACATAGTTTAGAATCTTTCATGTGTATCCTCTTTTGGTTATTTATTTATTTCCTTTGCCTTAAAAAATTTTGTCAATGATCATGATAAATCGGACTTAAAAGTAGTTAGACACATGAATATAAACATGAAATCAATTCTGTGTATCTGAATGTTTTAATTATTAATATTTTATTCATGGGTCTTCTGCCGTTTATTCAGCCGCATGTCCTTTTGCATGTAATTATTGATAATACTAGGTACCTCTTCGCTACTTTGATTTTCAACTGTTTTTAGGCACTTGCAAATTGCAATCAAGAGCAACATAGCAATTAAGTTTTAACTAGTCAATAAGAAATTTCCAAAATATCTTCTGATACATATAACAAAAACTACGTCCAAAAGGATAAAATGATCAAACTCAAAGGCAAATTGATCAAACTTAAAGGCCTAAAGTTAATTGATTTTACAAATTTGCTGTCATCTTGCCTACCACAAGATAGAGACTCAAGCAAGGTCATAAGACGATTCGGCCCTGACATCTACCCCAAGAGAGACTCAGGCAAGGTGAAATCATGCTGATAAGACGATTCGGCCTTGAGGAGATTGAAGAAGAGGTAGATATGAGATCCATCTTCCGCTCCACAATGAAACAAGAAAAGCTCCATCTCCTTCAGTTATATTTTGATTTTTATGATCAACAACCAAGATCATATGTTTGCCGGGTAAATTTTCTCGGGCTTCCATCTCTTTCTTTAGGTCACCAACCGTTGCATTATTGCCAACTTGAATGTAGAAGAGGTTCTCTGTCAAAATCTCCACCACCACCTTCATTGGTTTTCCTTTGTAGCCTGTCTTTCATTTAATAAGAAATTAAAACAATTGAACAGGAGAGAAATATCCAATATGTTCATGTTAGCTGCATTCTCGGTAGTTAGTTTTTAGCATGCTTATGATGTGAACTTAATTCTCCCCCCTGCAAGTTTCAAGGGAAAAAAATCTCATCCGAATGTGATCATTTGACTCAAATATTATTTAAAATTTCTTTTTCTTTAGAATATTTTATTTTGTTATCCATATGATATTTATGTTATATTTTCCATATTATAATATAGATTTAATATATGAATATACATTAAATAGTTTGTTACACTCACAACATCAACATCTTCGACTACTTCCAAATCTCTGGTTTAAGCATCTCAATATTACTGTTGATTGAATTTCAGTAAATATGTTAGAAAAATTTATTTCAATTCCAAAATTTATCCCTTTTTTTTTTCAGATTTGAATGGCCAAAAAAATCTATAAAAGAACATATCATATAAAATTAATATTAAGATTATCATTTTTTTCTTTTTAATATATAAAATATCAGCATTTGTTGGATGGCTAAAATATTGAAAATGTTCGTAAACTTTATCATTTTATTTAGATAAACTTTTATATTTTTATTAAACCCAATTAAATTCTTATTCTTTAATTTGTATCCAAATATGTTCTTATTTCAAACAAAACATTAATTTATGTTTAGGGTTCATTTAGATACAATTTAAAATATAAGAGTTTATTTGAATACAAATTAAAATTTAAAAACTTATTTAAATGAAAAGTGAAGATTAAGGACTTATTTAGGTGTAATAAAAATATATGAATGTATATAAAGAACGTGATAAATTTTAGAATTTTTTATTATTTTAACCTTCTTGAATATATCTTTTATAATTTTGTAATGGATGAAGCAAAAATATTATATAATATATCTCATACTCAACAGCATTGCCTTTTTATACTTATAAACTAGATTATAACTCGTGTGTTATACAAAATAATTTTATTTATTTAATATGAATATATATATAAATTTTTTTTTCAAAATTATATTCAAATATTGAAAACCCATGACATTAATAAAATTTATATATATTGACTTATCATTAAAATATAAACTTTATGAAAATAACAAAAAAAAAAACTATATCTTTCATTTGGATATTTTTATTTACAATAATATTTATACACCTGTAAAATTATATCAAATAAAAATAAATTATATCTTTTTAAAAAAATAAAAATATATATTATTGAATGATAAATTAAATAATAAAAGAAGTATTAACACATTTTCACTTTAGTAATCTTGACAAAATTATCATACGAAATATGAAAAATGTTAGAAAATATGTGAAAAAAAAATAAATTGAAAAAAATATTATTTTTCATATGAATGAAATTATAATAACAATAAAATATATCTTAAAAAAATATATAAACAAAAAAAATTGCAATAGTAATAGAATATACATTAAAAAAGTTATTGAAAAAATAAAAAAATTGATGTATAATACATTACATTTGTAATCTTAAATTTATAAAAGAATTCTCTAGTGGCAATTATAATTAAATAGATAATTTTTAAATTAATTTTTTAAAATTTAAAATGAATATAATAAGTGATAAAGGTAATATTAAATTTTTTTACATTTATTTGAAATATAAATTTGATAATTAGAGTTCAAATAGATATAATCATTTTGAAAATTTCATTATTTAAAGATTTAAGATGAAAATTTTTGAATTTTCAAAATCTTACATAAAATTACTTGAATTTTAACTTTTTATTTAAAATTTTTAAAAAGATAATTTTTTAAATCAAGATAAAAAATTTGTTGAAAGATTTAAATAAACTTAATTTTTGTAATTTTTAAATTATCAAATTTGTAATTAAAAAATTATATTATTTTTTTAAAAAATTATCTTCTATGACATTTAAAAGAATTGTCTATATAAACGATTATGTGACAAACTTGTTTGTGTATGTTGTTATATAATATATATATATATATATATATTAGATTCGGTTTTCCACCTAATTACTATAAAAGAAAAAATTTACCAAAAAGTGAAAAAAATTACAAATAAAATTAGATGTTTTGTTGTCTTTGTATATATTAACCAAAAGCTAGTAATAAATTCTATAATTTTGATCTATGCACTTTGACCTTTTTTCTTTAATATTATATGGTTTTTAATTAAAACCCATGAGAAAAGTTACATAAATATGTTTCACAATAATAAAAAATGGCCAATATTCAATTTATCAATCTTTACGATTCTTGGCCAAAAAAATAAAAAACTTTACCATTGATGTCTTTATGCTTATATTTTTCGAGGAACATGGGTTACAAAAATTTATTAATTACTATTATTTTCAACAGAAGAAATTATTAAAATAGCGTATGGACAATAAATTCATATTTTAACTTATTTAGGGCTCATTTGAAAAGTCATTGAATTTTCAGTCCATTATCATTAAACTAATTTTTTCTTCGATCACCCCTTAAACATTGCTTGGATAACATGGCATCCGGTGCATTTGGACTGTACCAAGTAGTTAGTTGTGGATTGGAAGCCATTAATATCCCAATTAGACCCTTTTATCTCCAAAATTTTTCTTTGATATTGTCCTTAAATTAATTTTTTATTCACTAAAACATTTAACCTATGTTTTAATAAAAATAATGTTTTATTATTTTTTGTTTTAATATATTATTTTAACTTAAAATAATATTTCTTTATTTATTAAATAAAGCTTTAAGAATTTAAATGTTAAGTAACATTAACATATACATAAAAATAATTTTCAAATATTTAACAACAAAAGCATTATTTAATATAAAAATAAATTTTTTTATTTTTTAATTTATTAACAAAAATATTATTTGATATAAAATAATTTAAATAAAATTTAATTATTTATTAATTTTACAAATATTAAATATATACTAATAAAGATCCTTGCAGGGAGCAATTTATTTTTTTTTTCAAGTTGAAGGGAGCAAAATGGGAATGTACCAAAGCATAAAAAGCCGAAAAGAAAGGTCCAAAGGCCAACGTAGTAATTGCACACTTGGGTGCTGTGATTGAAACTAAAAATTCTTCTCACTTGCTTTTAATTTACTTTGTACTAACTTAAGCACCCATTAGAAAAAATCCCGAATCTTATCCTCCATGAAGCAACCCAGCAACAACAAAAAAACCAAGCCGAAAATAAAAACCAGCTTTCAATAATTTGGACTAACAAAGACTTCGAAAACCATTTCGAGTATTAGCTTTGATGTTAGATCTTACGCTCCGTGTATTTATTTTATATTAAATATATAAATTATATAAATTATTTATTAAATTTAAATTAATATATTAAATATAAAATATTATTTTTATCAAAATTTTATATAATTTTTATTAATATTTAAATTATATTATTTTTATATATCTTATATGAATATGTAAAAGTCAAAATTTTTAAAAAATTTCCAATATGAATGATTTATTTTTTTGGTATATGGATTGTTTAACTTGATGCCATGTGTCATTAATTAATGCAAATTAATTATTAAATTTAAAATACTTAATAAGTAACAAAATTAATTAAATTTCTTTATAAAATTGGCTAACAAAATTTTTTGAATCATATTATTATTATTTCATTAAAAATGAGATTTTATTTAAATTTATATTATTTTAATAATTTAATTTCAAGTTTGAATATCCTTTATCATTGACAACATTATGAAAAATATATGATAATTTAATTACAAATTTTAAATTTCAAAACATAAAAAGGTGAATAGTATATAGATTACCACCCAAAAATTAATGCAAATCATATCAACTTGATTTTATAAAAATTACCATTTAAGTTTTGTTTATGTCACAAATTTAAAAGAAACCTTAAATAGTATTTATTATTTGCCTTATATAAATAAGTTTAAATTAATTTGTAATCAAAATTTATTATCTTATTATTATTTATCTTAATTCATTCTCAACTAAATTAAATTCTTAATTTTTAAGATCATACTTCATCATAAATAGGAATAACTTTAGTGTGTTGAAGTATTGGTTTGAAAATATGTTTCAATATTTTTATTTTGTATTGCTTCTCTTTTTATCTTTTTATTTGTTCCATTTGTTTGTTTCTTCTTTTTTTTATTTGTTTTTATATTTGATTTTTATTTTTTTAATAAATTAGTTTTTCATTTTTACTCATGGTGGCATGCGTTAGTTTCCAATACTATTTCAATTACAAGTAGAATTCTCACATTGTTTTACATTCAAAATGAAGATTGCTACCATTCTCACTATTAATGAAGTCCAACTAGTGAAGAATTAATCCAAAGTGAATATATATATGGCCAGAACCATATCAGGTTTCAAAAAAGTAACTAATTTTTTGCTTTCTTTACACCTTTTACTGCTTTTTGGATCGCATTTATTGAGCACATTTGCAACAATAAGTGAGAGGGAAAACATTATTGTTTGCAGGTAAAGATGTAAATAATTAATGAATTAATTAGTTTTTAGTTTTTATGGATAGATATATGTATGCTTTTGGATGAATATTTGTTACAAAAGTTTTCTATCCTTTCGAATTGTTGTTTAATTGCTTTTGTTCAATATATATACTCTCAGTAAAGTTGTTCCGGCCGTCGTCGTCCTCCGTACCACCGCTTGCCGTGCTTTTGATACCGAACCCTCTGGTGCTAGTTATGCTACTGGTTTTGTCGTTGATAAGCGAAGAGGAATTATTCTCACTAACCGGCATGTGGTCAAACCAGGTTGACTTCTGGAAGAATTATTATTTTTCATTTTTTGTTTGATATCGCTTGATGCTTTTGGTAGTTACTCTTTGCTTCTTCAAATAAAAAGAAAAAAGTTCTTAAGTTATGAATAATTGAAAAGAAATTAGAAATTTAACTGTTATAAGTAATAAAATGGATGATTTTACTATCATATGGATCGATTATGTTTGAATGTGCCTTGCATTTTTAGCTATATGATCATTTTTAATCGAATATGATTTTTTACTACCATCGTTTTACTTTTGAGAAACTTTTGAAGAGGAAGTTAGCAAATACGGAGTAAAAGCAATGGCTAAAAGGAGTGTTGTCTAGTTTTTATTTTGTTTGTCTCTCTAAAAAAATTGGAAACCATGTTTGTAGATTGATAAGAATAACTTTCTCTCTTGCCTGTTTTTAGGACCTCTTGTTGCAGAAGTAATGTTTGTAAATCGAGAAGAAATTACTGTGCATCCGCTGAGTATATTGTTTAGTTGGTGATTTATCTTATTCTGAGTGTAATTTAGTTCATTATTCTGCACTAGTCAAGAAAGATCCAGTTCGACGTCAAGTTTTACGTGTTAAATGGTGTTTGGCGGGATCGAAAGCTGAAAATTTATTAGAACAAGGCGACATGGTTTTAGCTGTTAATAAAAAACCAGTTACTTGCTTTCGGGACGTAGAACATGTTTGGGGACCTTAACATCACCATTTTTCGTCAGGTAAGCAAATTAATACAGGCAGAAAGATTGTCTATATCTTTTTTCCCTTTGTAATTATTATTATTATTATTATGACTGAAAGCAGTTCATCAGCTCTACATGCTATCTAATGTGTTGTTTTTTTTACTTTAAGTTTTATATTATATACTAGGGTTAATATCTTGAACGACCTTTAAATAATAATGAAATATTTAATATGATTTTTGAATTTTAAAAAAAATAAAAAATTCTAATATAGTATTTGAATTATAAATTTATTAATTAATATAATATTCACTTCTAACATGATTAGATTCAAATGATGACACGTGACCAACAAACAACTTTTGAAGTATCACATTAGTTAACAGATTAACAGTTAATGTATTATTTTAAAGATTTTTAAAGTTTAATTATCACATTGAATATTTTACTATAGTTTAAGAATCATTCATGACATACATACATATATATATATCTTATAATATGTACTGCAGAAACAATTTTGTTTGCTTCATTTTCTTTTTAATTGTATTGTCTGTCAGGGACATAAAATTGATCTTCTTGTGGGGACAGATGTTAGGGATGGGAATGGCACAACACGAGTGATTAATTGGTGTGGGTGTATTGTTCAGGATCCTCATCCGGCTGTGCGTGCTCTTGGATTTCTTCTTGAAGAAGGGCATGGCGTTTATGTGGTGCGGTAAGGTTTTTTTTCTCTTTGTAGAAAAGTTTTCATTTTCATTTCCATTTTAGTTGGAAAGAACGATGAAATCATAGGAGGTGCAGCAAAGCACTTTAACCGTGTTTAGCCTCAATATATTTGTAGGCATTAGAACACTTCTACACTACTAATTGAATTACTTAACGAGCAAACTCATGAATATACCTAAAGCTAGAAAAATGCTTGCTCAGGCCTGTAATTGGTATCTAATAAAAAATATGATATCAAGCTAATTAAGTTTTATGCTTTGAAGTTTTTTTAAAATTTTTTATTTACTTTTTTTTTTTTTTTGGTAAATCGTGGTTATCATTAATTGATGGCTATAGATTGCTGTCTTTAACGCCCTGATTACAGGGAGGAATATTCAATACCTTTTAGAATTACTTGACCCTCTTTTTTAGTGTTTCACAGAAGGAGCTTGTGTTTAATTTTGCTACATTTGAAAAATAATTAGAATAGTATTTATCTAACTTTTCTGAACTTCTAAGATAATGAGATAATAAGTAAAATTTAACTTCACTTAAGATACCTGCTGTAAAAGAAATATAGGCACCCGCAACCATTTTTTAAAGATCATTCTATGAAATTCAAATTGCAGATTTCAATTAAGGTGAGCCTATTTCCATGCATCTTTCAGCTTTTTCAACCCAAATATTGGTTAATATGTCAGTGGACAGGTGGACATGTCAGTAAATGTGCCTGGTTTGTTTGAGATGTGTATGGAAATAGCGCATCCCCTTCAATTATTAGAAAAAAAACGAGTTGAGAGTTATATTTACGACCCCAAACCAATTAAAATTATGTGTAAGGGCATTTTAGGTGTAATACTCTAGCCCAACTGACATTTGGGTTATAGCATTATTATAAAAGCCCGTTAGTGTTTGTATGGGTTCCCTTGCTTAATATTTGATTAGTAATGTGGTTTTGCGTTACAATAATTTCATAAGCAAAGGCTGAAAATAATGGATCTAGAAGCCAAATTGACTAATGTAAAAGCGAAAGTGGTATCATGAACCGTCACTTTTCTGTGGGGTTGGAAATTCTGTAAAGTTGAGTTTTGAAGGTTTGAAGATTAGGAGCCATAGTTGTATTTCTCTTTTTAAGATGCGTAAAAACTTTTATTCATAGGAAAATTTCTTATTGACTTGTTGGGATTTAGAATTAGAGTTTGTCAAAAAACCTCCAAAGTTATGTGATTCTGATTTGCTCATGAATAATTTAATGAAATTGGATAACTTAGAAATATTTCATTCAAGATAAGAGGATGAGTTTGTGGTGGGATTAAGAATTGGGATGTTAAAAAATCAGGGTTCAAAAGGAGAATTACAAAACTACTGATATTGTAACTTGTAAGTTTAGATTAAATTCTGCATTGCAATTAAAAAAACTTATGTTTTAACCCGTGAAGTTTTTCAATTCGAATTTTATATGGTTGTAGTGCTAGTTAACTCTAGATTTATAATTAATTTATGGGCTTTCTACGTTGATATTTGCTAAATTTCTTAGTAGGCTGCAAATGTTGTTAGGTAGAAGCACCTAGGGGCAATTTCTAGATGTGACTTCTCTAGTTGAATTTTGATTAGACCCGTACATGATTGTAAAGCTGTTGAGTCTTGTTTCTAACCTGGAGCCTTGTGCTGAGAAGCCTATTTAGTCTTGGTTGTTTCTAACCCAGAGCATTGTATTGCTAAAAACCTATTTTATCTTGTTTCTTATCTAACACAACAGCCCGTAACTTAACCTAGAGAACTCAGAAAATCTTCTTGGTGCTGCTGCATGACACATTAACCACCCCACAAAGCTAATGGCTTTTCTCAAAACAGAAAACTCTAAATTCAATTCCCTCTGATCCATTAAAAACTAGACTTAAATAGCTTGACCACATCAAATTCGGATAGTCAAACTTCATAGATTAGTACGGAAATTTATCTAAACTTAAGTGTTTTTAGAATTTCTATTAATAGAATGGCCGATGTTGTGATGCTCCTTATTATAACTCTTTCACACTACTTAATCCCGTCATAAATTCATCCTTTTAAATTTTTTGAATGATTGGAATTGTTGTAACAGTTTTGGGACCGTCAGACGTAAAAGATTATGTTTAAAATCGAGAAAAGTAAAAAAAGAAGGAGTCGTCACCAATCTTTATTAGGGTGTGATTGGTCACCCAAAAGCTTATCCTTTTAATAAAACTATAAAAACAGGTTTTAAGTTTATCAAAAAGATAAATTTTGGTCTACGAAAAATCAGGTTAGGTTTGAGAGTCGGTTACGCGTAAGGAAGGATTAGCACCCCATAACGCCCATAAATTAGTACCATTTAATTACGCGTTATTTTCGGTGTCGGATAAAAATAGTTTTAATTTGAAATTTAACACTAATTCCCTTCATTTGAAAAAAATAAAATTTTGATGAAATATTTATTTAGAACTATTGAGAAAATCTTTAAGTTAAAGAATTATCTTAAAATTCTCCATCATCTAGGCAGAATTTAAAATAACTCTTTTCACCTAAGATTTAAAACAATAATTCTTAAAATGAAATAACAATCTTTATAGAAAATAATTGTTAGTGACTTTCCAACATCTAGACAGAGTACCAAGAATTATTTCTTTCGGAATGTTATTTTTAATTTATTTTATAATATCACAAAAATGTTTTTTTTTTGAAGTATTATTCCTTTTTTTTACTATAAAATTTTTATCATCGAACAAAAAATTAAAAAGAGAATAATGCAATCAATTATCGATGATAACATGCTAACGTATGTATGCTAATGAATGTCATTTATAATGAAATGCAATTTAAGAGTTGGATTCTTAAGTATAATGAGATCACCCCGACTCTCTAACATTTAGGTAGAGCTTAGGTGCGACTGTTTATATTTAAGATCCCAATTTACTGTTATACCTTTATTTATTAATCCTATTATTAATGTAAATTACGAACTCGTGTGAAAAGACTTAACGAAGTAAAATTTCCTAAATACCCTATCATCTAGGCAGCATTCGGGAACAGATTGCTTCAAATAAAATTTTCACACGTGTCCTTAGGATTTTTAGGACTTTGGATTTTAAGAGGTTTTGAATTTTAGGGGATTTTGAATTTTTAGGGGTTTTAGAAACTTATGATTTTGAAAATTAACAAATAGTGTTTAGGGTTTAAGTAAAACACGGACATCTCTAAAAATCCCCATCATCTAGGCAGACTTTCGGAGCAAGTTCAATTTTTTTATAAATTTTGAAAACTAATTAAAATTTCTTATATATATATATTTTTTATGAAAATTTATTAAAAATAATTCCCCAACATCTAGGCAGAATTATTTATTTGAAAAATATTTTTTTATTCCCTCCAACATCTAGGTAGAGAAAATAAAAAGCTTATTTCATTATTACTATTTAAACATTTTTAAAATATATTATTTTTTTAGTTATTATTTTATATTGTTTTCATTTTATTATTATTAATAACAATTAGATATTTATCCTAATAAATTTAAACATTTATCATGCATAAATGTAAAATAACAAAAATAATAATATAAAAAAATTTAGAAAAAAAAAATTTTTTTTACCTGAACCGGACTGATCAACGGTCCGGTCAACGTTGGTCCGGGCGGTTCGGGTGGTTGGACTAGTTCGACGGTTGGATCGACGGTTTGGGTGACCAGTGGTTCAGATCGGTTCACTGACGGTTTGTCTGAACCAGTTCAAGGTTGGGTGAAACGGGTCGTCATTTATCAAACCTTGCACCATGTGTTTAAATGCCGTGCAATTTTTAGTAGAGTGTCCTGCAACTCCGTAATGATAATCACACTTGGCGTTAGGGTCATACCAACTTGGGTAAGGTGATCTTAATGGTTTCGCATAAGTAGGAGCGACAAGGTAGCCTTTCATTAACTGGGGGTACAAATCGGTGTAAGACATGAGAATTGGGTCAAAATGAGGTCTTTCCCGATTGTTATTATTTTGTGAGTTTCTTTGATTGTTGTTTGAGTAGGTTGGTCGTGTAAATGGTCGAGCTGGAGGTGCAGAGGTGTAATTGGATGGTTGAGGGCTAAAACTTGGTCTAGGCAGTGATTGTTGGGGTGCTCGAAAATTGTATGATTGTTGAGAGATTTGGTTTGTGGCAGGGTAGTAAGGGGGGTATGGATTATACGGACAAAAGGATGGTGTGGGGGATTTCTGTGAGTGACAATATGTGTCTCCTGCTCTTTCTTCCTTAAAGTAGCTGTCTTCTTTTTAGACCCTTCAATTTTACAACTTTTGATAGCGTTCTCTATCATCTCCCCTGAGATTACCATGTCAGAGAAATTTTTCGTGGCATTTCCCACCAATCTGTCATAATACGGGGCCTTCAGTGTATTGACGAATAGCATGATTATCTCTTTTTCAGTCAGTGACGATTGGACCTGGGTCGCTACATCTTTCCATTGATGTGCATATTCTTTGAAGGTTTTCGTTGACTTTTTTTTCATATTTTGTAGTGACAGCCTATCAGGGGCTATATCCAAGATGTGCTTATACTGTGTAAGAAAAATTTTGGCCAAGTATTTCCATGAACAGATCTTGCTTCGATTTAACTGTACGTACCATTTAGCTGCTGAACCAGTCAAACTATCCTGAAAATAGTGTATCAATAGTTTATCGTTATGGGTATGACCTGTCATCTTTCTACAAAACATAGTGATATGAGCAGATGGACACTTTGTCCCATCGTATTTCTCAAAATCTGGGGTCTTGAATTTTGGTGGGATAACCAAGTCAGGTACCAGGCTGAGCTCATTGGCGTCAATAACCCCATAAATGTCATTACCTTCAACCGCTTTGAGCCTCTCTTCGAGCTGGTCATACTTGTCTTGAATTTTTGAATTTATAACAGGTTCTGACATTTCGTGAGACTTCTCTTGCTCAATAGGGTCGTCAAGATTTGGTACCATGATGGGATCGACTGGGATGGGTCCCGAATTGGTATTCAAGTAGGTCGGTTGCTGACTTGCAGAATGATTGACATAGGGGTATGGCTGAGCATTTGGTGGTTGTATGTGTATACCCCGAGGAACTTGAACCTGAACCTGAGGTGGAGTGAATCCCGGAGGGTATAATGGCTCTTCCATGTTAACCTCATCTCCTGTCTTTGATGCACCAGTGACTCATTTCCCTTTCATTGATCCAATCAACAATTATCTTAATTCAATCATTTGTGCTTCAATGCTTTGTTGTATTTCCATCACTCTTTCTCGTATTTTCTTTTGTCCCCTTTCGACCCTTTCAAATCTAGTTGTATTCTTTTCTTTCATGGCTCGAGTCTGAGAACGAGTATTATATCTATGCGAAATTGACAGATTTTGGTTCCTTGGCTTTGCTATCCTTGAACCTTAGTTTATTAATCATGAATTAGATCACATGATATAATGTCATTGATATTATTGTTAGTATGAAAATGCATGCATGAAATGAATGAAATGCAAATTAGGGTATTGTATTGGATCGATCAAAACAAAAAGAAACTTTCATTAACCATGGGAGTCTTTGTACATCATCCGATCATTCTTGCATTAAAGCCATAAAAACATTTGATTTGAGCATATTGTTTCCTAGCGTCATACAAAAAGTGTAATAATCTTTGACTATGGCCTTGGGTTGGTACAATCTCTCGTTCCAGTGCTTTTGCCTTTTCAACCATGTTGCTTGCTTTTCGAATAGCCTTGTAGATCTGAGCAGTCAGATGTTCGATGTATTGTTACCTCTATAAACTTTTCGTTCTCCACATCTCTCGAGCATCTACCTTCATATTATAAGTGTGAGCCCAATAATCCTCTCTCTCTTGCCACTCAGTCAAAATCTTGTCTATGTGACTCTGATTGCTTGTCAATTGAAGCTCCAAGCTCATTAATTCATGCTCTAAGGCTTTTTTCTCACTTTGCAAATCGAAGTTCTTATTTTGCTCCCTCCTTAGTTCGACTTTTAGCTTTTCACTTTCTCTTTGGTGCCTTGCTACCTTTTTAGAAGCTCTTGAAAGTTTTTTTTTCCATTCATGCTATTCTTTAGTGAGTGTGGAGATCATTTCTTTGTTTTTTCGAGCTCTGTTCTTCCAATATTCCACTATGTCTCGTAGTTCTTCCACATCCTTCTTAGATCTCTTCAAAGGTCTACTATCCAACCTCAATTTCTTATTTTCTTGATGCACATTTTACAGATCTTCTTTCAATACTTTTCGTTCTTTAGTCAACTTTTGTACTGCATCATCTCTCATCATTAAATCATATCTTAGTTGGTTAACCTGATCCATCATAGCCATTTTTTCTTTCTCTAACCTTTTTTTTTCAATCTTAAACTCTTGTTGAACGATCTCAAGAGTCGACAATACTGGTATTGAAACAGGAGTTGGCAATTTCTCTGAAATATCAACTGGTAGAGGCCTAATTTCGTTAACCTTTTTCATCCTCTATGCAAAGTAACCTTCAGCAACATTATCTACGAATCTAGCTGGGCTCATTCGGTTGACCTGTTTCCACGCTTGGATGATTTCACGAACCCTTTTTACATAACTGTGTGTTCCATAATCAAACTCGAATGAATCGAGCCTATGAGTCATAAGGATGAACTACCGTGAATCATATTGTCTTTGCACCATAAAGGGTGCGTAACTCACTGCCCCTCATATTTCTAACAAAGGTACCTATGACTCTTTTCCACAACTATACAAGATAGCCATCAGAAGCATCCATAGTGCCCTCCATGTTACATCCTCGCTCGTGAGCTTCAGAAAGAATGCCAACCACTGACCTTTTGTCCAATCTTTTCTCCATTCTTTAGCAATAAACTCCTTGATATGACTGAAATGTATGGAGAATGGCCGAAATGATGTCTTTTCTTTTCCCCAAAAATGGCTTTTGAGCCAGACAAAAAGTAACTGAACGTACCCCATAAATCGTCCTTCACCCTTTTTTCGATAAAATTAAGTGATCTAATAGTCTCTGCCAAAATCGTTGGTGAAGGGTTTATACATTTATCTAATTGCTCAAAGAAATCAACCACTGATGCTTTTATATGTCCTAAAATCTTAAGAAATATCATCAATCCATAGATGGCCAAAGCAAACACATCCAACCCCTGATCAGTATCAATATACTTTCTTATGTATTCGAGCAAAAAAGCTGATGGAATGGTCTCAACCCCGTTCTTTTTTTTCTTGTGCTTGTCTATCTCTTCAACCTCTACTTGCATGATCTTGGCTAATTTCTTTCTATATTCGATAGTCTTATGCTCTTTCCAATAGATCTTATCTTGATTGATAGACTTTATCCGGAGTAAAGAAGAATATTCTTTGATCGTGGGGGTCAAGTCTTCTTGGTTGAATACAAAGCATCGATAAGATGGATCTCAGAATTGTATTGCCGCTCTCATCAACTGTTTATCCACCTTTATTGACATAAGTAGTGCCACATCCCCGTATTTTTTGGAAAAAAATTTTTTTCTCTCTGTTCTTCATTGTTTCCAAATGCCTTCCAATTTTGATATATCATTCTGATTTAGATCCATATGCACTGACTGTGGTAGCACTGATATGTGACCATCTACTAAGCAATCTCCTTCTTTCCGCTGAGTACCTTCTGAAAGGCTCTTGACCTCTAAGTAGTTCTTACATAGAGATGACATCCTTTAGGTTTTCTGAAAGTTTTTATTGCTGAAGATTGGTCCAAAATAATACCCTATAAAAATATGGTACCTATATGATGCATGCGACAAAATTGAAGACAATAAAACAAATCAATAATGTAAATAAAACAAATAAATAAAAATGAGTAAATGAATGAACATGTGTAACATACGTCATAACAGAATATACATAGTGTCTTAATTTAGGTATTTTTCTCGTAAAAGGGACAGTGGCTCTATCCTAAAGTTGGACCTTACGGCTCACTATATGCCGGGTTAAGATTTACATGTCTAAAGGTTCCCAGACTATTCCTCACATCATCGTCCATTATAGACTAGTAAGTCTCCCCGATCCTCACCCATTACAGGCTACTAACGGAACGGGTTCAATCTGAGTGAAAGTGTTTCGCTAGCAAATGCAGAGGTTATCACCTCACGAGAGCGTAGCTACTTCACTTCCCCCTAAAAGGGATAGAGCCCGGGTCTAAAGCTTATGCATGAATATGCAAAGTGTGTGCAAAATAATGTATTAATTAAAATAACATAAATAAATCATAACCATAAAATCATACAATTTGTTTTATTCATCAACATATATATATATATATATATTTTAATCGAAATAAAGGAGATTAAATGAAATGTTAAATAAAACCAATTAAATCCAACAATTCTTAATAGCGCATAATTAAAAGTTTTGGCTTGACTCTCAAATTTTGTCCCCAGTGGAGTCGCCAAGCTGTCGTAACGGTTTTGGGACCGCCAGACGTAAAAGATGATGTTTAAAATTAAGGAAAGTAAAAAATGAGGGAGTCGCCACCAATCTTTGTTAGGGTGTGATTGGTCACCCAAAAGCTTATCCTTTTAATAAAACTATAAAAACGGGTTTAAAGTTTATCAAAAAGATAAATTTCGGTCTATAAAAAATCAAGTTAGGTCCGAGAGTCGGTTATACGTGGGGAAGGATTAGCACCCTCACAACGCCCATAAATTTGTACCATTTAATTACGCGTTATTTTTGTGTTGGATAAAAATGGTTTTAATTTGAAATTTAACACTAATTCCCTTCATTTGAAAAAAATAAAATTTTGATGAAATATTTATTTAGAACTATTGAGAAAATCTTTAAGTTAAAGAATTATCTTAAAATTCTTCATTATCTAGGCAGAATTTAAAATAACTCTTTTCGCCTAAGATTTAAAACAATAATCCTTAAAATGAAATAACAATCTTTATAGAAAATAATTGTTAGTGACTCTCCAACATCTAGGCAGAGTACCAAGAATTATTTCTTTCGGAATGTTATTTTTAATTTATTTTATAATATCACAAAATGTTTTTTTTAAGTATTATTCCCTTTTTTTTTACTATAAAATATTTTATCATCGAACAGTAAATTAAAGAGAGAATAATGCAATCAATTATCGATGATAACATGCTAACGTATGTATGCTAATGAATGTCATTTATAATGAAATGCAATTTAAGAGTTGGATTCTTAAGTATAATGACCACCCCGACTCTCCAACATCTAGGCAGAGCTTAGGTGCGACTATTTATATTTAAGATCTCAATTTATTGTTATTATATTTAAGATCCCAATTTACTGTTATACCTTTATTTATTAATCCTATTATTAATGTAAATTACGAACTCGTGTGAAAAGACTTAGCGAAGTAAAATTTCCTAAATACTCCATCATCTAGGCGGCATTCGGGAACAGATTGCTTCAAATAGAATTTTCACACGTGTCCTTAGGATTTTTTGGACTTTGGATTTTAAGAGGTTTTGAATTTTAGGGGATTTTGAATTTTTAGGGGTTTTAGAAACTTAGGATTTTGAAAATTAACAAATAGTGTTTAGGGTTTAAGTAAAACATGAACATCTCTAAAAATCCCCATCATCTAGGCAGACTTTCGGAGCAAGTTCAATTTTTTTATAAATTTTGAAAACTAATTAAAATTTCTTATATATATATTTTTTATGAAACTTTATTAAAAATAATTCCCCAACATCTAGGCGGAATTATTTATTTGAAAAATATTTTTTTTATTCCCTCCAACATCTAGGCAGTGAAAATAAAAAGCTTATTTCATTATTACTATTTAAACATTTTTAAAATATATTATTTTTTTAGTTATTATTTTATATTGTTTTCATTTTATTATTATTAATAACAATTAGATATTTATCCTAATAAATTTAAACATTTATCATGCATAAATGTAAAATAACAAAAATAATAATATAAAAAAAATTTAGAAAAAAAATTTTTTTTTTACTTGAACCAGATCAGTCAACAGTCCGGTCAACGCTGGTCCGGGCAGTCGGACCAGTTCAGTGATTGGATCGACGGTTTGGGTGACCAACGGTTCATACCAGTTCACTGGCGGTTCGTCTGAACCGGTTCAAGGTTGGGTGAAACGGGTCATCGGGTCGGGTTGCGTGGATCTCGGGTTGGGTTCAGTCCACACGTGGATCCTCTACGCTTAAAATGGCGTCGTTTTGGTCTGATGCTCAAAACGACGTCGTTTTGATCCTATGTTTTCTATAAAAGTCAGAAAATTTTTTTTTCTCAGTCTGTTTCATTCGACAGAAAAAAAAAAGAGGCTCTGGGGTGTTCTTTGGCTCACCAAAATCGGGAGCCGTTCCTGCACCGGTCGTCGTGTGAGTCACCATCGACGGTGGTCGTCGATGATCGAAAAATTGTCAGAAGGTTAACAAAAATTCCTCTAGACGCCCTCTTTCCAGATCCGTCCTTCGTTTGGCCTGAAAGTGGCTTGATTGTTGTGAATCTGTCTTCAAAGTTTCAGATCTCAGGTCTTTTCTTTTTTTTTTTTGAACAAAAACTAATATTTCTTCCTTCTTGCAGGTAGCTTGGCGCTGAGGTTCCTTCCTGCGGGGAGGACCGTGTTGTTTTTTTTTTGTTTCTGTTTTGTGTAGATCTATTTTCGGTTTGGGTGTTTTGGGGGGTTGCGTGAAACTTGGTTTCTTATGCGTAGGAATGAGGGTCTGTCTGGGGGTGTTGAGGGTGTTTTGAGGGGGGAAGAATTCGTCTGAACTCAAGGGTTTTCATGGGTAGATCAAATGGGTTTTCTTCTTTTTTTGTTTTTTTGTGTTAGAGAGCCGAGAGAGGAATGAGGAAGATGGCTGGGGATTTTAAAGGGTTTCAATTTAGGAAGATCTAGGTGGCTATAGGGTGGTTGTAGGTGGGCTGAAAGAGAGCTGGTCAAGGGGCTGGTCAGGAGGCTGACAGGGGGTTGGTCGGGAGGCTGACAGGGGGGCGACAGTGGCGTCGTACTAGCCCCTGGTTTCTGTCTCATTTCCTTTTTTTTTTAAAATTTTTTAATTATTATATATTTTAAATATTTATTATTATTATTATTATTATTATTAATATACTTAAAATGGAAACAATAAACCCGGACAAAATCGGTGTCTACAAGAATAAATCATGCTTGTTTGATTTTATTAGTTTATACAAAAACAAATCTAAATTACAAAACTTTTACGTTATGTTTGGTAAGATGGAAATAGGAAGAAAAGAGGATGGAAGGAAAAACTACTTTCTTTCCACCCTTTCGTTCGTTTGGTATGAGGGAATAGGATGAAGGAAAATGGATGGATATGCATATTTCCTTTTCCACCAAATCCAATCCTTCCAAATGTGGGAGGCAAACACTTATGCAATTTAAATTAATAATTTTATTTATAACTTTACCTCAAATCCCTTTCTTTCCTCTATTTTTCATCATTCATATCAAACACAATAAAGGAAAAATAACTTTCTTTCCTTTCTTCTATATTTCCTCAGCATGTTCCTTTCCCAACATTTTCCTTTCGTCAGGCTTAATGTTAAGTGTTTTTCTAGGAAATTTTAATTCTAAATCCCTAATAGCCTAAGAAGAAATTTTCATAGGTATTTATCCTTAAAAAAATCCAACTATGGCTTTTGATTTTCTAGTCTTCAAGCTTGATCTTTCGCAATCTCCAATCCTATAAAAAAGTGATTGTTCATGCTTCCCTTTTTTTTTTTTTTTGTTTTTACATTGGTTAAGTTGATGCTTGGTTAACTCATTTTAGCACTAATTTTACTTGTAAGTTTCTTGTTTATAAAATTGTTTTAATAAAACTCAAAGGGGATGTTTGGTGTATGGAATTAAAGATAAGATAATATGATTATCATTTGATTTTATTTGTGGTGCCAAAATAAGGAAGAAGATTCAATTGCAAAGAGAATTAGTTATTTTCTTAGTATAAGATAACTTATTAATTCGTTAAAAGAGAGGATTATTTCTAATCTTATAAATTACCTATTTTACTTTTAAAACTTTCATTTTAAATTTGACTTAAATATTTAATATGCTAAAAAGTGTCATTATTTAATTGATTAAATTAAATTATTTTTTTATTTTTTCCATATTTTTTTTATTTTTTTCAACTTTTTGGTTTTTCCCTTTGTTTCTTTGTTTCTTTTTCCATTTTTTTTTCATTTTATTTGAATAAATAAAAAATATAGTTTTGATATGTAATCAAAAACAAAAAACAATGTCTTTGACTTTTATTTTATTGAAAAAGAATCCTCAAATATATAGAGGAATTAATATATACAAAGAATCCCACACAATCAAGACACAATCATCCAAACATAAAAACAAATAAAAGACCAGAAATATAAATCCTAACAAATCAGGAATTTGATCCTGATTTGATACATAATTTGTCCACACTTCCCCTCAAGCTGGAGAATAGATATTTATCATTCTTAACTTGTCAACAAAAGTCTCAAAACTTGGTTTATGTAGTCCTTTTATTAGGATATCTGTAACTTGTTGCTTTGTAGGGACATAGGTCATATAGATCACACCCATATCAATCTTCTCTTTGATAAAATGCCTATCAACTTTCACATGCTTTGTTTGCTTATGATGTACTGGATTATGAGCAATACTTATAGCAGCCTTGTTATCACAATATAGTTTCATAGGATATTCAGCTATCATTTTCAATTCTTTCAAAGGTCTTTTAAGCCAGATAAGTTCACAAGTTCTTTATACAAGAGTTCTAAATTTTGCTTCTGCACTACTTCGAGCAACAACAAACTGTTTCTTGCTCTTTCATGTGACAAGATTACCCCAAACCTTTACAATACCTAGAGGTATTGATCCTGCCCAGTTTGCATTTGTAATGCTTCCACATTTCTCTATTCATTCTTCTCAAACAACAAACCCTTACTAGGTGTGGCCTTTAAATACCTTAAGATTCGATACATGGCTTCAAGATGCTTTTCAAGTGAAAAGTGCATGTATTGACTTATTACACTAACTGTAAAGGCAATGTTAGGTCTTGTATGAGACAAATAGATCGGCTATTCAACCAATATGCTTGCTTTTAAGTGAAATTCATTTATTAATTTTGTGAAATATTTTGGATCTTGAGCTTAATTGTTTTATCCCGTAAATTTTTTTATTTATTTTGATTTTGAATTGATGAACTACTTGTTCTTAAAGGATAGATATTGTTGGTGCATCTATTGCTCTTATCAAGTATGTGTGCTTATGTGACAAATGTTATTTAGCTTAACTTAACATGGTTGTAACATGGCTTAAGTAAATGATTTTCTTATGATGCTTATTTTTAGCTTAAGTCATTGTTGATTATGGCCTATAATTTGTCTAGACATATTTATGCTTTTGTGCTAAAATTTTCTTGAATATGTTTTTGATGATAAATATGCCTTGAGTTTTTAGTTTTCATATAACCTAAAATTTATTTTGACATATTCTTTGGTGATTTCTTGAATATACATGATTATTGAATATATCCTTTTTGTGTTCATAAATGATCTAAAAAGATTGATGTTTTGCACATTACTTAAGAACTTTTGCATTAGTGCCACCGTTGTGCTATATGATGTTTATTATGACAAACCATCTATAGCTTTAGTTAATATTGAATGATTTGCTAGCAAATTGGCAACTTATGCTTAATGAGCAAAATTTTCTTTTGCCTACAATGACTTAGAATGTGGAATTCATTTTCTAACAAGTAGTATATTTTTTATCAATTGATATTCTTGATGCTATTAATGAACATTTCTTTGTCAAGAATATTTTCTAAGTCTATGCTAAGAGAACTTAAAATAAGCATGAATGAGCTTATATTTTTGGAATTTTAAGTGTAGCAAGCAAAGCATGTCATCCACATCAATCAAGCCTAGTTTTGCACAAATGAAGTGAATTGGAGAATTCAAAGCCAAATGAGCACAACAACAAAGCTTGACATGAATGGAGGTAAATGTATCAACTTTATAATATGATGTATAAGTTTGAATACATATACGTGCTTGCTTTGATATGTGCAAATATATGATTTTGTGGTTGAACATAAGAATACATTGTATAAATTAGTCACTTGAACATGGCTATGAGTTAGCTATGTTGATTTTTTTATCTTTAAATTGATTTGACTCATAGATAATGAATTATAAATTTGAATTTTATATACATGTTCATTGATTGAGATCATTGAAATGGCATGTACCAAATTGTGCCTAAATGCTTGCATATTTTTTATAATTAGGTATATTGCTTATATATTTTGCATATGCCTGTATGATTTTGATTGAAATATATTATTGAATACTTGCGTATGTTTGAATTAAGTTCATTACTATACATTGAAATAAATTGGAATATATTTGAATAATTATGCTTTCATTATTTCTTTGCTATAGCATATATGTTCATCATGTTTGAAAAATCATGCTTGTATAATTCTTTGCTATAACATGATGATTGAATATTTGTTTTGGATAGGATATGCTTATGAAAGAATGTTGTTAAGCATGTATTGATTAAACTTTTCATATAGTTGAAATATATTATGATCTTTGAAAATTTGTGAACAAAATAGCTAATAATTGTTAACAATTGGTATCAAAATTGTTAAAGAATTTTTCAACTTTCATGGATACTTGTTTATGTTCCCTTCCTTGTTGCTTACGCCTTTTATGCAAAATTATGTGCCTTAAATTGTTTCACTTCTTCTTTTGTTCAAAGGAAGAAAAACTTTGCAATGTTGCTTGGATTAAAATGAGTTGTTTTGTGATAACAACTGGTATGCTTCTTGATAACATATCTTTAACAATTGTTATCCTTAACATTTGGTATGAGCTTGCTTGTATGTGTTTGAATGTTTGTTTATGTGTTAATGATGTTCTAAATTCTAAGCAAATTTCATGAAAACATGATGTATGAGTAGTAGCATAATATTATTGTATTTCTTTACTCATAATAGTCATGATATGAATGATTTTGTGCTAAAATGCTAAAATACATTTATACTTTTATGCTTTTGTGTTTGAACACATGTATTTGAACTTAATTATGAACATCACTTGATTACATGCATTCAAAAATATTCTTGATATTATTGGTATCATGCATTTTGTCTCATGCCTTGAATTGATCTCTCTTTCTTTTGGATTGACTAAAAAAGGGTGAGTTTAGAGATATTTCTTTCTTGTATGCTTATGGCAATTGATATAGAAGCTTAAACAAAAAAGAGGAGAAATGTTTCATGAATATATTTGTTAATGATACCTTTTTTTGTTTATTTGCTCACTAATACGCTTATGCCATTTTGCTATGACAAAAGGGGGAGAAATATTATATGGACAAATTTACTTGTGCTTGACATACATATGTTTGATTATGCTTATTTGATATATTTGACTAACATGTGTTTATTGAGTTGTATTGGATTATGATGCATTAATTAAGAGTTTTGCCACGCAAAGTTTAAGCGAAGTTTTCAAAATGTTTTTCAAAAATCTTAAATATCTTAAAGAAAATTTTTTTTATCAAGCAAATTTATCTTTATGTTTTGTCAAATCAAAAAGGGGGAGATTGTTAGCCTTGAATTGATCCTTATTTTGAAATGACAAAATATTAAGCTAAATAAGCTTGATCAAGATTTTGAAAAATATTTATTTAGTACATGTTCTTAAGTTTTATTATTTTGGTACTAAATAAATAATATGATTTTCAAAGTTTAAACAAACCTTTCTTTATGTTTTCTTATTTCTCAAATCAAAAGTATCTTTAAACATTATTTATTTGAGTTTAAATAAAAGTCCAATTGTTGTTTTTAAAGTAAACTTATTCATTTTGGACTCAATGCAATTTTGATAAAATTGGCTTTGAGAAATATATTAACTTAAGAAAGTTGTTTTACAAGAACAAAGTTTTCCAATATTGAATTGTTTTATTTTTTTTGTATTAGTTCAAAAAGTTTTAATATATGAATTTTATATGGTTGGGAAGCTCTTTGAGTCTACTTTCTAATGGATCAAACAAAATCTAAATCTAAATTTTCTAAGAAAAGATTTTGAATTTTTACTAGACATTTTGCAGTTGTCTAAAAATCGCACAAAGGATAGTTTTGAAAAATCACTATAATTTGTATACAATGAATTAGGTGATGAATTTTAGATGGATAGAAATCTATTTAAGTCTAGTTTCTATCTTCAAATGGTTTTTGATTTGGAATTGTATAACTCAAGATATGATAAAATTAGTGAGTAGAGTGCAAAATAAAAGACAACTGCCAACTTGACCGAATTGATCTTCTGGGTTATAAGATCGATCTCCTGGCTAAACCAATCAATTCTCTCTTGTAATGGATCAATTGATTTTTTACACAAAAATAAAATGGATTTAAAAAACACCAAAAGGGATCGATCCCCTACAAGAAAGGATCGATCGGGTATGGCATAAGATCAATCCCCTATCAAAACCAATCAATCGGGTCTACTTAGAGATGTGCATAATGGCTAGTTTTTAAAGCTTCCAAGGGGCATTTCTTATTCCAAACCATTCCCAATGGCTAGTTGTTTAATTTCTCTATATATAGGACACTCCAATACACCAAAAAGATTAATGAATCAAGAGAGCAAGATCAAACCAGTCATAGTTTCATTTTCTCAAAAAAATTAAGAGTTTTAGAGCTTAAATTCAATATCCTTTGTTTTTCTTGTATCAAAAATATTGTTATGTTTCATTCACCATTTTCTTTGTACTTCATTAGGCAAACACTCAACCTTAAAAGGTATTTTAGTTTGCAAAAATATTTTGAGTTATCTTGTAAGTAAGAGGTAAGGTATCTTCTTGATTGTGTAAGGGTAGAGGTTGCTATCTACGCCTTAAGAAAAAGATAAGGATTTAGTACAATATAAGTTTGTATCTTATAAGAGTTTTCTTTAATTAGTGAATTGAAGCCTTGGTGTGGACAACCAAGAAGAAATGATGTAGATGCCTTGAAGAGAAGGATCGAACATTTATAAATCATTGTGTTTAATTTCTCTATCCCTATCTCCTTATATTTATTGTTGTTTATATTTGATTCTAGACTCATTAATTGTTATTGATTGCACCGTATTTTCATCTGCTTATTGATTTAATTCCTCATTTAATTATTTTGAAATCATTGTTTGAGAAGAATTTAGAGAAATTCAATTCACCCCTTTCTTGGATCACCATCTTACCTAGAAAGCTAACAATTCATGGGGATATTCAAAAAAATTTCATAATCAAAATTTCTTAAGTTATAATATAATATCAAATAGTGATCCAAATGGAGTCTTCACCTAATTAAAATTTATTTTCTTTATTTTAAGAAAATAGCTAAAATAGGTAAAACTTTGAATCAATGAAAAAGAGATTAAATATTGCTTGAAATTAATATGTTAAAAATTTTCTCTACAAAAATGAATTTTCTCAAAAGTTAACAACTTCCAAAGAATTTGACAAAAATATATTTATTCATTCAAAAAATCATTAAATGTTAATATAATCAAAATTTCTGATGTTTCTAACCAAATAGAAAAAAGATTGATCAAAATAATTTGTTAATAATTAAAATGGAAATTTTTTAATTTTTTATCATTTGGTTTACTTTGAACAATTTTATCTAATAACACATGTTGAATCCAGAGGTTAAATTGCTACCAAAATGAAGATCATAAATCAAAACCAAAATTCATTTCATTGTCAAAACCGACCAAAATCCTCTTTTTTTTTTAGACCAAAAATCACCATATCATCATTTGTTATCCAGAAATTTTGAGTTTCTACAATCATTTAGCTTACTTTGAAGTTTTAATTCTCTTAGCAAGGAAAGAATTTGGTCGAACTATTAGACCATTGAAAAGATGTCATTTCATACTAAAAAAAAAAGAACACAAAGATCGTCTAAAAACATTATCAAAAAGTCGAGTTTCAATGACCCAAAATTGAGCCACCAAAACTGTCAAAAACTCATTTTCAGCAATTTTAAAAAATTCATAACTCTTAAAATACACAACTAAATTAAGTGTTTCAAAGAACATTGGAAAGGTCTTGAAGAGAGATTTTCATAAATAACAAATATGCCACTGCAAAACCACTAGAAGATTATCAGAGAATTTAAAAATATTAAAAACCCTAAACTAATACCTGGAATTTTTTTGTCACAAACATCAAAATTAAAAAGACTAGTAAACTAATCTTACTTCAAATCCTCAATTCCATGATTGAGTTCTCAAATTCTAGCCATTTTTTTTTCTCTTCTAGATTTTCTTTCTTTTTTTCTTCTCTAAATTCTCTTTTGTCTCTAAAGAAAATTAACCTAAAATGGAACTATCAATAGTTAAACTATTCTCTCATATTTTTATTTTATTGTATTACTTTAATAAAATTCATGGGCTGAATCAACTAATTAGGCTATAATAGACTTAGGTTTGAATATTAGAATTGATGTTCTCCGTAAAAAAGGTTGTCTCATAAATTTGAAAAATAAATGATCCTTTGTTAGAGAGCCTGACACTGTTGAGCATTTATTTCTCTTGAGAGCTACTATTTGTACCCCGCATTCTTCTCTTCACACTCCATTTTTTTAAAAGTAAAATTACTTAATTATTCTTTCTCTATCAAAATAGTTTTCGGAAATGAATTTTCAAAAAATTTTAAAGGTTTTCGAAAGTGGAATTTTGGAAGTTTTTAAAGGCTTTTGAAAATCTATTTTTGAAAGCCTTTAAGACTTTTCGAAAATTAATTTTCAAGAGTTCTGAAACCTATCAAAATATTTCAACACAAAATTTTATGAAATTAAACACAAAATCAAATGAAAAAATAAAAAGAACAAATGATTTAAGTTCTTAATGGTAAAAAAGCACTTAAAAATTTCACCCATTTGAAGTAAAACAAGTATAAAATCAAAAGTAAATCACTTGTTCTTTCAACTTTTTTGTTAGATTTCATGTTTAATTTTGTAAAATTTCATATTGAAATATTTTGGAGCAATTCATAACTTCCAGAAATGGATTTCTGAACAATCCTAAAGGTTTCCGAAAATCCATTTCTACAAACTTTTAAAACATTTCAGAAATCCATTTTGACAAACTTATTTGAAAGAAAAAGGGTAATTAAATAATTTTACTTACAAAAAATTTTGAAAAATAAACTGGAATGTGAAGAGAAAAGGGTGAGATGCATTTAGTAGCACTCTTTCTCTTTTGCAAAATCTCATGGAACGTTTGGTCTAATTGCTGCAACAATTGATGCATCACATGGGTTATACCAGGTATTTTAAAGAGTCTATTTAAGTCATGGAGCTACCTCATTGTCAAGAAGAACCAGAAGCTTATTTGGGACTCCTTGTTCGATGATGTTGTTTGGTCAATCTCGTTAGCTGGCGATGGAAAATTCTTCATACAAAAGTTATTTCTAATGATCAAATCATCAACCTGATTTGTGCCAGACTTGAGTGGTGGATGAAAGCTAAATTTCCAAACTTAAACCTCTCGCCTTTGAACTTTTTGTCAAGCATTCAAGACCTTACCATTTCTTCCCACAGGAAACCAACTAGAAAGAATATCGTATGGCTTCCTTCCCGTAAAGGTGTTAAGAAAATAAATATTGATAGCTCGGCAATTGATAAACTAGGTCCTGCTAGTGTTGAAGGTGTCGTTCGTGACTACAAAGGGAGAGTATTACTTATATTTTCAAATAATATTGGCTGAGCTTTTAGCTGTTATTGAAGCCCTGACATTGTGGTTAATATAAATATTGGCCATTTTCCTGATATTATTATTGAAAGTGAATCTAAATTCAATTACATTTTGGCTTAACAAAATCAGTGACAACCCTTGAAAATATAATGACTTACTAAATAGGTTGTATAATCTACATGCAAGGGTTAGAAATTTTTCATTTTTTTCACGTATTCCGAGAAGCTAACCATTTTGTTAACTCCTTTGTTAAGATAGGAATTCATAAAAACTTTGATTTTGTAGCTTGGGTTAGCTTTGCCTTTTCTATTATTAATGAAATGCTTTTAATTTAAAAAAAAAAACAAAAACAAAAACAAAAATAAAAACAAGATACTGAATCTTCTTTAACTACTCCATTAGACAAATACTTCACCAAATAAAAAATAAAAAGCATATCAAAATAAATAAAAACCCTAAAACCACTCACCCAAAAGAAAAGAGAGAGAACCCCTCCTTAGTTTATACTAACTAAGGTGTTTACGTAGTTTATTTATTAGGTTTTATACCGTCAAATTTTCCGATGGAGATGCATGCATATTTCCACAAAAAAGTAAAATGAGATTGAAGTCCTTTTAGCACTAAATTTAGAGCTTTAATGTGGAGTTCAAACCCAAACCAGATAGACTTCTTTCATATATGGTAATCACTTAATATTTATTCAACAAGTCATATTTGATATATAAAATGATGGATAACAAAGGATTATAATTAATTTATACCATATTTGATTTTTATGTAAAGAATAAATAGAATTGTAAAAAAAATTATTGGAAAGAAGATCAATTATCCTCTTGATATAAAATGATTCAACTCTATCAAAATGAAGATGAATATTTTTAATTTATGATATTAAATTTACATATATAATTTTATTTTTAAAAAAATATATACCAATAATTAAAATTATATAAAATTTTAAAAAATAATTTTATTTACTAAATAAATGATCAAATTATAATTTTTACATATACTAAATATAAAATAATATTATTTAATCTAATTTTATTTATAATAATATTTTATCATATCATATTATAATTTTATACATTAAAATCATCCTTAAAAATCACGATCATTAATATATTGAATTCCAAGGAATTCTTGCTTTTTGTGCAATGACAACTGTGAAGAGAAAAGGGCTCTTTTTTTGCTTTTTTTTTTTCCACGTGAGAAAGCGTGCATGGTCCTCGCCAAGTTGTTGGTCACGGACAAAAAGACTCTGCATCAGTATAGGTGCCATTGACTTCAAAAATGTGCGCCATGTGTTTCGGGTGGAGGTGGCTAGTACGGTAGCTATTTTATAGTAGATACATTTTGCTGCCGTAATTTAATTAAAATTAAATGTGATCAAAATTTACGTTTTTAATTGATGTTGTATCGATGAATAGCGACAATAATAATACTATTTTAATTATCGGTCCAGATGTTAATATAAAAGTAGACTTCTTTTTATCGTTAAGCATTAAAATTTTCATATCAATCAAATTAAGAAGTCTTAAAACAGAAAAAAAGCCTATAGTTACAATAATTCATTGATAAATCAATCTCAATCAGGATAAAAAATTTATTGAAAATAACTAATAACAAAAAACTAAAAATAACCTTTGCTTTTTTATTTAAATTTCTGCAAATTGATATTGTATGGGACTTGGAGGAACTGATACCATGAAAAAATTTGTTTCAAACTCCAAAATTTCAAGAACTCATTCACAAGCACTCCATAGACGTGGGTTTAGTAGCTGCTCAAGTAGCGAAAAGGAGGAAAAGAAAGAAGTCATGACTTCGGTGGAAGTTTGGAGGAGGTTGGAATCTTGCCGTGGCTAACGGTGATGGCTCGTTGGCTAGAATTTTAGAAGGGGAAATTATCGTTGATTAAAATTTAAAATTTTTGAGAATTTATTTTGATTTAGATTGGTAAATTTGGGATGGAAGAGTTTGATGAAAATTTGAAAGGGATATTATTCTGTGATTTAGACAAAAAATAAAATATTAAATGATTCATATTAGTTTATATTAATTTTATTGTTTATTAGACTTTGATTGTATATTTTTTTTATATATCAATGTAGTGAATAAAATTTTAAATTAATCTATTAGTTTATAATATTATTAAATAAAAATTCTTTACATTTAATATGATTTCATGTTTTACTTTGTTAATTATTATTATTACTATTACTATTAGATTGATTTAAATTCTAGTTTCATGTATTTTGTTAATTTATATATTTATTCAATTTATACTCATATAAGAATAGATAATTTTTTAAATATAAATATTTTACAATAGGTCATAAACTTGTCAATATTTTCTCATATAAATAAAAAAATAAAGTCTTATTAATTATTTAAAAAAATAAAAATGAATCATAATTATAATTATTATATTTTATATCAAATTATGTAAGATTTAAAAAAAAATATTCATGATGATAACCGTAACGATATTTATTATCTCCACATCAACGAAAAATATAACGCAATAAAAAACGTGTCCATTACCACGTTTTAAATCCCTGGCCACGACTGAAACAGTGTGATCATCTAAAAAACAGTCTGACTATGATATCTCTATTTTACTCTACTACACCAGGGAATAAACGATATGAAAATTGCAAGAATGATAGAGACATCTTGTGGTAATTTGACCTTTGTTTCCACTTGTTGGGCCCTTTTACATGCCCCAGCTGATTGTTGCAACAGTTTACAAAATCAAAACCAGCATTGATGTGCGACCACGTACGTTTTCCTTTCTTTTTCTTTATTATATTTCCCATGGAAGGATTGTTGGTTTATTCAAATAAACAAGCTGAATAATACTAGTTTTTCATTTCCCTTAAAGATACATAAACCCAAAGAAAACACTTGACGAAATGTCTTACACTTATTCAGTATCAATCCACAAGGAAACAACACTAAAACAATTAAATACTGATCACTGCATATTGGAAATTAGAACTTCAAACCACGCAACACCATGAAGAGAAAGAATTTATAAAAGTGATTAGGCACATTGGAAGCCAGAGGGAACATTCTTTGAGCAGACGTTGAGAAGCAAGCTGAGGGAAACTGGGATATTAAGGTTAATGCCCAAAATGTTAGCTTTGATGGCTGTGCAAAGGCAAACAGCAGCCTCAAGATCAGCAAGGCCTTGGATGAGGGAGCAGCAGGGCTGCACGGGGGGTGAACCAATGGTGACATTGACCAAACCAAGCACATCAGCACATACACCTAATTTAAGGGCATCTCTGGGGCATTTGCCTCCTCCAGAAGGAGATGGAGAGGGAGTGGGATTTGGTTTTGGCTTGGGGGAAGGGCAGGAAGCACGAGCACTGACAAGGGAAAAGAAGAGAATGTTGAGTGCAAAAAAGAGGGCCAGTGATGCTGATTTTTTTGAAGCCATCTCTCTCTCTCTCTCTCTCTCTCTCTCAAACCCTAGTAGCTTCTTGCTTAATTAGAGTAAGTATAAGAAGTAATAGGAGAGATTATAGAGTACTACGCAGTAAGGATGGAGAATTTGGAGTGAAGGGAGGGGGTTTTATAGTGTTTCAAGAGGGCAAGTCGGTTAGCTTAAAAGAATTTAATTAATAAAATTGTACAATAAATCAAATTGATTTTGTGCGATTTGAGCTGGCAGAGGCATAAGATTTTTGGTGTAACTTTGGATGTTTGTGATGACTTGAAGGTGGGGAATGGCAAATTGCCATGTTACCATTGCTCCAGCATCAATCTGTGGATCTGTCCAGCACAAATTATAAGGTTTGCAACAGTGTTTTGATTCCAAGCATCAGGAAGATTAAGATGTTTGAATCTCAACCTCTCATCATGAAAGAAGATGAGACCCCGAAATCACTTTATCAGTGCTACATCATCCATCCTAATAACATGTCACACCATGTTCTTCTTGGGAATTCGGCTACCTTTTTTTTTTTTTTATTGTGCTATATTGCTATCTTTTCTGTACCCTGTCATGGTTTGCTAATCCAACAGTCATCTGCTAACATACCTTTCTTGTTTCGTACATTTGTTTACCATTCTAATGCAAAGTCTTCTATCGATGCTGACATGTTGTCAATGGAAGTTTTCTAGCTGGAATGGATTGGAGTGTCACGGGCGAGCCTATAGAACCTACTATGGTCTCCACCAGAGATATATTTAATTTGAAACTGATTATTTTCCCTTCCATTCACACATTGAGTGGAACCATAATTTTCTTTCTACTACAGAAACTACTGTTGGTGAATCAAGTCAACATTATTTCTTCTAACTTAAGGTATGATTCAAACAATGTAATTTATTTTCTAGCGACGAACGCGTGTTGAGTAATGAAGTCAAAGTCATTGAAAAATAAAATACAAAAACAAGAAAATGTTATAATTAATCCAAAACTCGTGAAGCCACCAACATCAACTAAAACTGAATTTAAAACTGATATTTAGACGGGTAAGAGCCAAGACCGATCAAATGCTGGTTGCCGAAGCTGCTATCACCTGTATGGTTGCCGGAAGTGCCGGTGCTGGTGGTGGAACAAGATCCTTGTCTGCCATGCGAGGAAGAAAAAGGAAGAGAGCTTTTTTTTTTTTTTTCTGGGGGTGGGGGGGGGGCTTATACCCTTCCCTCACCAAAATCATGATCGTAGAATTCTTAATGGGCCACCCTCCTAGACATAAGAACCAGTTTACAGACCCCTTAGTAAACAATGACACATTCCAATTTCCATTATGAGTCAATACACAAAATTAGCAACAGTATCAGAATTAATTTAAAAAAAAAAAACAACATACAATTGGATTTGAGTATACCACAATGTGGTACCATTACATTTGCTCATTAATTTGACATATCATTAATGTCATAAATAACCTTTAAAGTATAATAAAATATTTAATATGATATTAGAATTTTAAAAATCTTTAACGTAGCACCTATGTTATGAATCTGTTAATTAAAGTGACACTCACTTTTAATTGGCTAACTATAAATGATGATACGCGGCAAACAAACAACCTTCAAAGTACCAAATTAGTTAATAAGTTTATAGTTTAGATACTACATTAAAAATTATTGAAGTCCAGGTACCACATTCATGATATTAACCCTTAATATTAATCAAATATAATTCTAATCAAATTGACTCTTATTAGTTCATAAATATGAAATAAATGTAACAAACTCTCAAAACACAAATCATTTTTAACATTTTCAAATATAATATAATATTATATATATACTCATATATTTTTAAAAATCTAAACTATATAATTGTTAGCCTCGAATTGATCCTTATTTTAAAATAACAAAACATTAAACTAAATAAGTTTCATCAAGATTTTGAAAAAGATTTATTTAGTATTAAGTTTTATATTTTGGTACTAAATAAATAATATAATTTTCAAAGTTTAAACAAACCTTTTTTGGTTTCATATTTCTCAAACCAAATCTATCTTTAAAGATTATTTATTTGAGCCTAAATGAAAGTCCAATTGTTGTTTTTAAAGTGAATTTATTCATTTTGGACTTAATAGAATTTTAATAATATTGATTTTGAGAAATAGATTAACTTAAGAAAGTTTTTTTACAAGAACAAAGTTTTCCAACATTGAACTTATTTTATTTTTCTGTATTAATTCACAAAGCTTTAATATTTGAATTTAATATGGTTGAAAAGCTCTTTGAGTCTACTTTCTAATGGATTAAACAAAATCCAAATTTTGTAAGAAAAGATTTTGAATTTTTACTAGACACTTTGTAATTATCTAAAAACTACATAAGGAGTAGATTTAAAAATTCACTATAATTCATACATAATGAATTAAGTGATGAATTTTATATTGATAGAAAGCTCTTTAAGTATAGTTTCTAAATCTTCAAACAATTTGTGATTTGGATTTGTATAACTCAAGATATGATCAAATTAACGAGTAGAGTACAAAATAAGAGACAACCACCCAACCATGAACATGATCGATCCCTTCAGGTAAAGGATCGATTGATTTTTCTCATAGAATGCATGTTGGTACTCGTGGTTAAAGAATGGATCAATCACCCTATGGAGGGGATCAATCATCCCCTCGAACTAAACAATCCCCTCACTTAAGGGATCAATCGGGTAGTGTTTTTTCAAGGCGTGAAATGGCTTCCCAAAGTGAACCAATTGATCCCCTCATGCAAGGGATCAATAGGGTCATGATTTTCAAAGGCAAATTGGTTCCAAAACATGAATCAATCGATCCCGTCATAGAAGGGATCAATTGGGTATGCCTTAGAACAACTCCAACAGCTAGTTTCTCATGCTTTCAACTATTATTTTCTTCTCCCAAGCATCCCCAAAGACTAGCTCTTCAATTTCTCTATATATTGGCCATTCAAACACACCAAGAAGGTTGATGAATCAAGATAGCAAGATCAAACAAGCCATATATTCATTCTTTCAAAGAAATCAAGAGTTTTAGAGCTTTAAAGTCTATATTTTTGTATTTGTTATATCCAAATCATTGTTGTTGATTCATTCATCAAATTTCTTTGTACTTCATTAGGCAAACACTTAGTCTTTTAGAGGTATTTTATGTTTGCATTTTTATTAAGTGACTTTGTAATCAAGAGGTAGGGCATCTTCTTGAATTTGTGAGATTGAGAGGTTACTACTTAACCTAAAAAGTAGAGAGTGTAAGGTTTCTATCTTAAGCCTTAGAGAGAAAAAGATAGGGTTGTAATTTCAATTTAAGAATAATAGATTGAAGCTTGGTGTGGACAACCAAGAAAAAAGACGTAGGTGCCTTGTGAAGAAGGACCAAACTTTTATAAATCCTTGCATTTGATTTCTTTATCTCTATATCTTCATTTTGATTATAGTTTATATTTGTTTATAGTTCATTAATTCATTGTTATTTGATTCATATTTTGATATTGGTTTTAATTTCCATTCAACTATATTGAAATCATTTGTTGGAAAAGAATTTGAAGAGATCCAATTCAACTCCTCTTGAATCACCATCTCACATAAAAAGCTAACAATTGGTATTTGAGTTTTAGTCTCTTTTTTTAGGTTTAACCACCTTGAGTAAAGATCCCTATGGCTTAATTTAGGTTCCAAGATGGTGAGAAAATCCTTAAAGCTCCAATGTTTGATAAATATGAATTTTGTAAATTGAGAATGAGGATGAAAGGTGTTCATAATATCCCATGATTTTATAGCTTGGAATGTGATAAAGAAAGGGCTTGGAATTCCTTCAAATGATGCAAATTATATGAGACAAGTGATGGATGATGCAAAGGCCATGTGCATTCTCTATGGAGCTCTTGATTCTCATAACTTCAACTTGATCTTAAATTACTCCACTTCAAATAAAATATGGAAGAAGTTGGATAAGCTACATGAAAGATAAATTATCAACCAAAATGCATCATGTCTCATAGCTCTTGAAGAGCCTAAAGTAACCTCTAACTTAATTGATTCAAATTCATATACTTTTGATGAATTGCAAAATGCTTTTGATGAGTTAGTTATGAAATTTGAGTCAATGAAAATGAAATACAAGAAAATAATTTCAAAATTGAATATTGAAAATGATTTTTTGATAAATGCAAAAAATATTTTGAAAAAAAATGAAAAAATGAAATTAGATTTTAAAACCTCTTAAACTAGAAATGAATTTTTAGAAAAAAAATTTTTTGATTTGAAAAATGAAATTTAATGAATTGATGAATGAAAAACAAAATCTTTTCTAAACTTGTTAAAATGACAAAATGTAATTTTTGTAATTTTCATGGCCATTCTATACATACTTGTCCAATTAGAAGAAAAATCCCATTTAGAATTAGACAAGTATGGGTTCCTAAAGGAACAAGAAACTTGGTAACTAACTCTCAAGAACCCAAAGCAATTTGGGTGCCAAAAATCAAATGAGATTGTCTCTTGTAGGTGTGCTAGAGCAAGAAGCTACAATATAAAATTGAAGATTGAATACTCTAGACACATAATGGAGATGGGTAACCTCTAAACTTTTATTTTAAGTGAATATAAAATTGGTTGCCTATTCTTGTTGGACATAGAATGCCTAATGGATATTGGTATATGCTTTATTGATATATCTTGAATATACCAATTTTATTTGATAAATGTGAGCTTGAATTGAATATGCATTTATTTTACTCTTAAATATGTTTGAGATGCTTGTTGAAATTGTTTGTGGTGTTAAATTGCTTGAGCATAATTTTGTTGATGAATTTTTTATTAATACTTGGTGTGATTATTTATGTGCTTAATTATTTTTATATTTATGCATAAACTTAGAGGGAGAACTCAAAGCTTAATGATTTTGAGACTTTATGTTACGCTTTAAAAATGATTTTTGCTAGAGTCAAGCCTTAAAATATAAAATTTTGTTTTAGAAAGTTTTTAATTGTAAAATGAATTTGAATATCTTGAATTCAATAATTTAAACTTGCTCAAACAAAGAAAACTTGAGAACTTGCATTGGTTTTAATTTTTCATGGTGTTACATGCAAGTTTCAAAGGATTTTGGAACTTAAAATATCAAATCTTGTTTTTGAACATTCATGGACATAAAAACCATTTGGATATTTTCAATGTGTGATATAAAATTTTTTTAAATGGTTTAAAGAGCTTAAATGTATGTTTAAACATATTTGTCCATCTTAATAGCCTCTTTCAAGGAAATATAAGATTAAGAGTTGACTTTTTGATTTCCTTCTTTCTAATGCCAAATGACCACTTGAATAACTTTGTTTTGTCATTCGAAACTTGTTGGAATGATTCAAGATGGTTAAAAATGAGCTTTACTAGTTATGAAATTTATTAAGGTATTTTTCAAGTAAAAATGAGCTTTAAAATATAAAAAATAAAAATCTTGGAAGTATTAAGCTTTGAATGATTTTCTTATTGTATTTTGCATAAATATATTTGTTTGAATGATTTTGGCATGATGAAAATAATTTTGTGATTTTTATACATATTAATTTGTGATTGTTGAACATGCCTATATGACTATGATATTTAAAATTGCTTAACTTGTTTATAATGCTTGGATCATATGAAATATTTTTTTAAATTTGATTGTTATATTCTAAATTGTTATAACTTTTGATTTGTAAATTGATGAACATTTTGTGCTTAAGTGATATATATTGATTCATTGTTCATTTATGATCTTGGTCAAGATATGTACTCATATGATCATTATTGATTAAACTTGACCTTAATCCTTGTACTTTGAAAGTGCTTAAATTTTTTATCTCTTGATTTTTAAAATATTCTTAAATATGCTTGCTCTTTGTGCTAAAATGATTTATTAATTTTGTGAAATATTTTGGATCTTGCACTTAATTGTTTTATCCCTTAATTTTTTTTATTTTGAATTGATGAACCAATTTTTTTTAAATGATATGTGTTGTTGGCTCATCTATTGTTCTTGTCAAGTGTGTGTATATATGATAAATATGATTTTCCTTGACTTGACATGGTTGCAATTGAATTAAGTAAATAATTTTCTTATGATGCTTATTTTTAGCTTAAGTCATTATTGATTATGGCCTATAATTTTGTAAACATATTTATGTTTTTGTGCTAAACTTTTCTTGAATATGTTTTTGATGATAAATATGTCTTCCTTGAGTTTTTAGTTTTCATATGGCCTAAAATTTATTTTGACATATTCTTTGGTGATTTCTTGAATATACATGAATACTGAATATGTCTATTTTATGTTCATGAATGATTTAGAAGGTTCAATTTTTACACGTTACTTGAGAACTTTTGTTTTAGTGCCATTCTTGTGCTATTTGATCTTTAAATTGATATATGGCCTCTAGCTTAAGTATATATCTCCCTAGCAATTGGTAATTTATGCTTAGTGAATAAATTTTCTTTTGCCTATAATGACTTAGAATATGGAATTATTTTTTAACAATTGGTATAATTTTTATCAATTGATTTTCTTGATGCTTTTAATGAAAATTCTTTTCTTAGGAAACTTTTCTAAGTCTATGCTAAGAGAACTTAAAATAAGCATGAATGAACTAACATTTTTGGGATTTTAAGTTGAACAAGCAAAGCAAGCCATCTTCATCAATCAAGCCCAAATACATTAAAGACTTAGCTCAAATGATGTGGAATGGAGGATTCAAAGCCTCAATCAACTACAATGAGCACAACAACATAGCTTAATAAGGATTGAGGTAACTGTATTGAATCTTTGCCATGTGCCTATGATTTATAATGTTTAATGCATAATTTGATAAATGCTTGCTTTGATATGTGCAAAAATGAGATATTATGTTTGAATTTGTGAACACTTTGCACAAATTAATAATCAAGTTACTTGATAAAATTTGTCTTAACTTTGTTAAATGTTTGGATTGGTTAATATTCATGCCTAGTTCTTGATTGCTTTGATTAATAGTTTTATTGCATGAATATTCATTTGAATCTTTGGACATGGATATGAGTTAAATAGATTGATTTCTTTGAACATGTTCATTGACTAAGATCATTGAGATGGCAAGTACCAAATAGTGCCTAAATACTTGCATTTTTTTGGTACATTGCTATATGTGATTTGAAATGTTTTTGCATATACTTGTATGATTTTGATTGAAAAATATGTTTAAATTGTATTTATGTACTTGCATATGTTTGGATCAAGAATATTGCTTTGCATTGAAATAATTTGAATTATACTTGAATAATTATACTTTTATTATTTCTTTGCTATAGCTTATGTGTTCATCATGTTTAGAAAATGCTTGAATAATCTTTGTTATGACATGATGATAATTGAACCTTATTACTCATTAGTATTCATGTTTTATTAATTTCATATGAGCTTTTGGTTCTTGTTTGGATATGATAGCTTATGAAAGATTACTATTATCATTTATGCATGCATTGAATGAATCTTTCATATGTTTGAAGTATGTGTGCTCTATGAAAGTTGTTGAATAAAATTGCTAACAATTGGTATCAAAATTGGTAAAGAATTTTTTTTTTTTTTTAACTTTCATGGACACTTGTTTATATGCCTATCCTTGATATAGCTTGTACCATTCATATAAAATTATGTGTGCCTTATATTGATTAATCCTTATTTTGAAAATAAGAAAAAATCTTAGAATACAATTTTGCTTGATTTGTTTTATGATAACAATTGATATGCTTTGTGATAACATATCTTTAATAATTTGTATCCTTAACAATTGATAAGAGCTTGTATACATGTGCGTGAATTTATGCTTAATTGCCATTAATGTTTTAGGTTCTAAGCACATCTTATCCTAACATGATTTATGAGTAGATTGCATATCATTCATTATCCTTTGCTTATAAATTTCATATAGTAAATTTGATAACTTGTGCTAAAATGCTAAAATCGGATGCATTTATGCTTTTGTGCTTGAATACATGTATGTGAACTTCATTGTGCATATTATACTTGATTACATACATTCATAATACTCTTGGATTGGTATCAAGCATATTGTCCCATGCCTTGAATTAATCTCTTTTTCTTTTGAAATGATAAAAAGGGGGAGAGTTTTAAGATATTTCTTCTTGTATGCTTGTAGCAATTGATATAGGAGCTTAAACGTTTGGTAGAAAGAGCATAAACAAAACAGAAGAGAAATGTTTCATGAATATATTTGTTAATGGTGCCTCTTTGTGTTTATTTGCTCATTAATATCCTAATGTCTTTTTGCTATGACAAAAAGAAGGAGAAATATTTGGTGGACAAATTTGCTTGTGCTTGATATGCTTATGTTTGTGTGTGCTTAATTGTTATAAATGCTCTAACATATGTTAGTTGAGTTGTGTTGGATTAGGATGTATAAATTGAGGGGGAGTTTTGCCTTGCATTGTTTAAAGGGGAGCTTTTCAAAATATTTTTCAAAATCTTAAATGTCTTAAAGAAAATTTTTTTTATTAAGCAAATTTATCTTTAAGTTGTCATATCAAAAAAGGAGAGATTGTTAGCCTTGAATTAATCCTTATTTTGAAATGAAAAAACATTAAGCTATATAAGCTTCACCAAGATTTTAAAAAATATTTATTTAGTACATGTTCTTAATTTTATATTTTGGTACTAAATAAATAATATGATTTTCAAAGTTTAAACAAACCTTTCTTGGTTTCATATTTCTCAAACCAAATCTATCTTTAAAGATTATTTATTTGAGCTTAAATGAAAGCCCAATTGTTGTTTTTAAAGTGAATTTATTCATTTTGGACTTAATAGAATTTTAATAATATTGGTTTTGAGAAATAGATTAAATTAAGAAAGTTGTTTTACAAGAACAAAGTTTTTTGATATTGAACTTATTTTATTTTTCTGTATTAATTCACAAAGCTTTAATATTTGAATTTTATATAGTTAGAAAGCTCTTTGAATCTACTTTCTAATGGATCAAACAAAATCAAAGTCCAAATTTTGTAAGAAAAGATTTTGAATTTTTACTAGAAACTTTGCAGTTGTCTAAAAACTGCACAATAGGTAGTTTTAAAAATTCACTATAATTTGTACACAATGAATTAGTGATGAATTTCATATGGATAGAAAGCCCTTTAAGTCTAGTTTCTAAATTTTTAAACGGTTTGTGATTTGGATTTGTATAACTCAAGATATGATCCAATTAGTGAGTATAGTACAAAATAGGAGACAACCACCCAACCGTGGACAGAATCGATCCGTTCAGGGAAGGGATCTTGATTTTTCTTACAAAATGTAGGCTGGTGCTCTTGGTTGAAAAAGGGATCGATCACCCCTTTTAACTAATCAATCCCCTCACTTAAGAGATCGATCAGGTAGTGGTTTTTCAAAGCATGAAATGGTTTCCTAAAGTGAACCAATTCGTCCCTCATGGAAGGGATCGATTGGGTCATGATTTTCAAAGGCAAATTGGTTCCAAAACATGAATCAATCGATCCCCTCACAGAAGGGATCAATTGGGTATACCTTGGAACAACTCCAATGGCTAGTTTCTCATGCTTTCAAAGGCTATTTTCTTCTCCAAGCATCCCTAACGGCTAGCTCTTCAATTTCTCTATATATTGGCCACTCCAACACACCAAAAAGGTTGATGAATCAAAAGAGCAAGAACAAACAAGCCATATATTCATTCCCTTAAAGAAATCAAGAGTTTTAAAGCTTTAAAGTCTATATTTTTGTATTTGTTGTATATAAATCATTATTGTTGATTCACTCATCAAATTTTTTTGTACTTCATTAGGCAAACACGTAGCCTTTGAGAGGTGTTTATGTTTGCATTTTTATTAAGTGGCTTTGTAATCAAGAGATGACGCATCCTCTTGAATTTGTGAGATTGAGAGGTTGCTACTTAGCTTAGAAAGTAGAGAATGTAAGGTTTCTATCTTAAGCCTTAGAGAGAAAAAGATAAGGTTGTAATTTCAATTCAAGAATAGTGGATTGAAGCCTTGGCGTGGACAACCAAGAGAGAGCATATAGGTGCCTTGTGGAGAAGCATTGAACCTCTATAAATCCTTGTGTTTAATTTCTCTATGCCTATCAATTTATTTTGATTAGAGTATATATTTGTTTATAATTCATCAATTCATTATTATTTGTATCATATTTTGATATTGGTTTGAATTTCCATTCAACTATATTGAAATTATTTATTGGAAAAGAATTTGAAGAGATCCAATTCACCCCCTCTTAGATCACTATCTCACCTAAAAAGCTAACGATAATTGTTACAATAAAAAATGTTAAATTATAAGTAATTATCCAAATCATTTTACAATAGAATAAACATTTATAACCTCCGAAATATATCATGTTGACAAGATATAAATCTGTAAACTTACAAATACTCTACCAACAAAAAATATTTATGAGCCATGGAATATATTGTATTGACAAGATACAAATGTATAAACTCACAAGCACTCCACAAATAGTAGTCTATGTCATAATGTTAAAGTTTGAGTAATTAACCATTAAACACAAAAATATAGAGCTGTCACTAATCTTTTTTATCTAATTGTGATTGGCAACCTATGTGAATATATCCTTTTTAAGGTTGTTTTAAGCTTAAACTAAGGGTCCCTTAGAATAATAGATTCTCGTCTACATCAATAGTACTAGATTTGGAGTCGATTATGTGTAAGAAATGTTTTAGCATCCCCACAATGTCCAAAATTAATACTAAATTAATCACATGTTATCTTATCTAAGACTTAATCAAAGATAGTTTTTGTTAATTTTGATATTTAATTATTGAAAAAAAGTCTTTAGCAAATAAATTTTACAAAAAAAAAATATTTTTTAGCAAAAAAAAAAGTAAGGCACATAAAAAATTCCTAATAAATGAGTGAATGACAAATAAAAAGGAAGATAAAAAATAACAAGATGTGAGTTAAAGCAATCAAGTGGGTTCTACTTGATTCTTATATTCTTTTTCCTTGTTTAATTTTGGCATCACCTTACACAAAACTCCATAGCTCTAGTCCCAAGCCACCATACTATCTCCTTCTAGCACCATTGAGCCACTAGTCTTAATCACTACAATACGTAATTTTGCTAGGTTTTGGGTTATTTGGGATAGTCTGGATATAGGAAATTGCTATCGATTGCTTCTATCAATCATGCTTAGGTTGTTGAATTTTGATTTGAGACCGTTTGATAAGGAATTGGGTTTTTGGCTTTGGAGAGAAGTATGGGCAAAGGTAAATTAATGGCTAGGTGTGGCTAATTGCTTTTGTATTCTGCCTGTTTTTAAGTTGGTTTGATTTCTTCTTTATATAGGAATTGAATCCTTGTTTAATTTGAAAAATTTTAATGCCAACTGAATCTATCAAGATCTTATCAAAATTTATTTTTCTTTTTTATAGAAACTTGATTCCTAAGAATTACCAAATCAAACTTAAACTTTAAATTTCAAATCTATATAAAATCACAATCTTTAAAAAAATCAAAATTTATGTTATTTTTTGCCATAAATAAAAATAAAAAACACTTTGTGAGCCCTTAAATTTGGGCTTAAACAATGGCTTTTAAAATCCAATATCAAAATGTAATTCAAGATTTAATAATATTAAAAAGACCCTAAATAAAATTAGGTATTTACAGTTACCTCTTTTTACACATTTTCTGTAAAATAAAAATTGTACAAAGACAAAATATACCCATTTTGTTTAGGCCAAGAAAAATCTAAAAGGCTATTCTTCAACAGAGGCTTTAAAACTTTGAAAATCTTAATCGAAAAAGCTTTAAAAATTGATTTCGAAATTTTTCACAAATTGCACCCTGACATTTTGACAATATACTTAAAAATATACCTAGAAGTTTTAAAGATGAGATACTTGGAAGTTTTCAAAAAAAGATACCTCAAGGTTACTTGATGGTTTTAAAGATGAACTTAGAAGTTTTAGAAAGGAGATTTCCTATGGGGATTTGAAATGGTTTTCAAAAGATAATATTCAAAGGTTTTTAAAAAGAGCTACCCAAATGTTTTACAAAGAAGTACCTAGAGGGTTTTTTTGGAAAAAATACTCAGAAGTTTTACAAATGATACTCGGAGGTTTTTTTAAAGATGATATCTAAAGGTTTTTGAAAAATTCAAAAGTTTTAAGATGAATACCTTTAGGTTTTAAAATAATATCTGAAAGATTTTAAAAATAATACCTAGAGGTTTTGTAAAGGTTCTCAAAAGTTTTTTAGAGATTATATCCGACAGTCTTGCAAATTATGTCTAGTGGTCTTAAAAGTATTTTAATTTTTTAAAAAGCTCCCTTTAATAGAGGCTTTGAAACTTTGATAATCTTATCTTAAAAGGTATCTAGAGGTTTTAAATCATGCCTTAAGGTCTTTTAGATCATGCTTTAAGATATTATAGATCATTTTCATCTCTGAAAAAGCTCTTTTTTAACAGAGGCTTTGGAACTTAAAAAACTATCAAATCTAAAAGGGCACATAGAGGTTTTAGGGATCATACCTTGAGGTCATATAGTTCATTCTCATCTTTGAAAAAGCTGTTCCTTAACAAAGGCTTTGGAACTTAAGAAAATCTTATGAAATAAAAACATCTTATCTTGAAAAAGTTTTCACTTTTTAATAAAGGCTCAACACTTTTAGAAATCTTATTTTAAAAGTTTTTCTTAACCAAAACTTAATGATTTGTCATGAAAATTTTTTCTCAATGAAAAATTAAAACCTCATACTTAAAAAATTCTCCTCAATCAAGGATCAAAACCTCATATTTTTAAATTTTTAACCTTTTCAAAATCAAAATCCAATGTCCAAATTGAATATGTAATAAATGAAATGAATGACATGTATGTAATGTAAATAAAAGCCAATGCCATGCACATTTAATTGTGATAAAAAGGTCTTCAAGCATTTTTTTTTTATATTTTCTATCATAGAGCTTTAGAACTGGCTAACAAGTACAATCAACTAGTTTTCATAAACTACAATGATCCTTCACCACTTTTTTTTGACTTGAAGCATTCCATTTTTCAAAACCATTCCTCTTATCGATAGATTTTCTCCAAACCTTTACCTTGGACATTCTCTTTATATCAAAATTTCACTCTTATCATAATAATTTGAAAATCATCTATTTCTTATCCATACCAATTCATGTTAATTCAAATATAATCTTCACAACAAATGCCCCAATATGGTCATTTTATCATCATAAATTTTTAAATGACAATAAAAAAAATTCCCTTACATAACTATAAAAATTCATATCCTTTTGGAAACATGTGATTGAATTTCTTAGAAATTAGAGATTACTACATAAAATCATAGATGTGAGTCACAACTTGTCTTTTCAAAAGGATGAAATAGTTTAACATATCTAGATCTTAATTATTAAAGGAGATTTTACCATTAGATGAGAAAAAGGCAAATCAGTACTTTTTTATATAGACTCACAAATTAAAAGTTATTTCTTAAAGCATAATCCATTTTTGCACTCTATTATTTTCTTGATATGGCATTTTAACAAATATCAAGACTAATTGTGATAGGCTCAAAATTTCTAAGAAAGAACAAAAAATTTTAGAACAAATTTTCAAATTGGGGTTCACTTTTTTAGATTTCTCAAATGTCATCATTGTTCATTGGTTCATTCAAAATCCCATCATTTAATGAAATTGCATGAGTTACTTTCAAAATTTTAATCTTTTTCTAGACTACCATTTCGGATTTTCACCTAGAACATCATTCATTCATTTTTTTTTTTACTATTTCATCATGCATTTAAAAACTCAAAACTCATCCAAAATCAAACAATGATGGTGACTTCCCAAAGAAAAGTTTTTCAACTTATATATCCACACTTAAGCAAAATGGACTTTTCAAATGATGTAATGTAGGTTGAGGTTTAGGGTTTTGAAAATTAGGAAAAATAGGCCAATAATATGTGTTTAAAGGTAATCAAATTAAGGATAATTTCTTTTCTCAAAGATATTTTCCCTTTTCTCTCAAAACATGCATTTTTCATTTTTCATTTTTAATTTTTAATTTCTTTTTTTTTTTTTCTTTCATGTTTCCACTTCTAACCAATTGAGTTTAAAATTTTGGAACTAGCCTTTTGACTGTAGGCATTTTTTCTTGTCTTTAACTTTGGATCTAATGCTTTTTCAAATAGATCCTTATTCATACTTACCCCCTAATGTGGAAGGTTATCATTGGATAGAGTTTGTAAAGAAAAAAAATCAACAAGCTCAAAATGGGTAACAAATGGGCAAATTCATTTCTATGTATGGAATAAGTAAGATGGCCATTTTTCATACCAAATATGGATACTTTAATTGAAAATCAATTCTCAAAAAAAGATTTTTTTCATTTTTTTTGAAATAATTTGAATCTTTCATATGCATGATGTTACAATCATTTTTTTTAAAACTTAAGTGTCATTTCAATTTCTCATACCAAGTAAAAGCCCAATTATTGTTGCATGAATCACAAGGAATTAGGGACATCAAGTAATTTGGTGTCCTGGTAAATATTCCCCATGATGTGAGTAAAAAGTAATGGATTGAAAGGAAAAATATGGCACAAGTTAAGATGTTGGACAAGGATATTTAAAAAAAAAAGGCTCTTTCAATATTTTTAAATAAACTTGGGCAATGATGTGTTTGAAATAGCCTTGACACTCATCAAATTACCAAAATTCAAAATCTTTAAGCAAGCGCATCATGTATTGGCTTACAAAGAATTTTGCAAATTAACTAGACATTTTATTACTCATAGCCTTAATGAAAATCATTAACCTAAATATCCCCTTGGGTCAAGCGAAAATCAAGGTTGAGACTTGGAAAATCAAGCTTTAGCATGGTGTGATTTATAACTAAATTGAAGAGTGAACTGGTAAGTGAAACAAGTGAATATGTTCATTTATGACAATAATCACCAATTCCCTCATGACTATTTTCATAAGTAATACAAGAATTCATATGCAAACAAAATTGAAAGCAAAACTTTGGCAAAAACTTAAAATTTTGAAATCTTTCCACAAATAAATTGTTTAATACTTCACATATAAAAGAAAAACTATTGCAAAGCAAATTTCCATTGCTTTATAAGTTTTATAGCCAAGGTGCCATTATTGATGAGATTTTCAATTTTTTCTTTTAGTTGTTTACATCATTTAGTTAAGGTCCAATTTTTTCCATGTCATAATCGCATCTACCATTCAAATCATTGCTTCTTACTAATGGATATGGAGTTGTTTTCAAAGGTATATGGGTGAGGAACAAATGCTTTATTAGTAAAGACAAAAGGTTAAGAATTGGAATTGGAATTTTCTCTTGATTAGTCCTTGATCTTCTTTGGTTACTCACTGGATAGGTAGTAAATTAAGTGATAGGGGTAAGGGCAATTGTTTAGGGATAAAGAGTTGCATGAAAGCCTAATTGTTGGATTGGTTGATAAGATAAAGATTTTGGGAAAGGTTGTTTATAAAGGGTAATAATGATGGTACATACATACAATTATAGATCAAGTGACATGGGTAATTTAAGCCTTTAACTTATTTGTGATATAATCGATGAACATTGTCAAGTCAAGACACCATTCTTCTAACCTTTGTCTTCTTTCTGCTCAAATTTTTCAATAACTCAACTATATGTTATAATTGCCTTTTCATCTCTTCTTGTGCCTTTTTCACCTTTTAGATGTAGGAGCTTGTTCTTCTGCCACAATTCTATTTTGATACTAAGTGTTGTACTACTTCAAATTATTCAAAGATTAAGCCATCCTTGAATCTTTATTACCACAATCAAGACACCATATTATGAGTGAATATGCGTGAATAAGTATGATGCAATAATATCTAAAAATTTAACTATAATGATGCATGAATATACTATTGAAAAAAATGTGTTAATATATACAATGTATATCAAAATAAAGAAGAAAAAGTTTAATTTTCAATTTATAGGTAAGGGATGTCCCTTTATATGTCATGTTTTAGGGTTTTGCAAAGGGGAATACTATGGCTCTAGCTTAGGTCTGGATCTTTAAGGTTTATTTACATGTAGGGTTTAAAGGCCTTAATGATTTAAAAGTTCCTAAATTGTTCCTCACATAATCATCCATTATAGACTAGTAAAGCACCACAATTCTCACCCATTATAAGCTTAAACAGAGAGGGTTCAATTTGAGTGAGAGCTTTCACTAACTCACATGGAGGTTATCATCTCAGAAAGTGTAGGTACTTACACCCTTCAAAGAAAAGACAAAGCTCGAATCTAGAGTTTATGCATAAATGCATGTAACAATCCTTTTTATTCACAAATCCAATATATCAAATCAAGTACTATACAAAATACAAAACAAACAAATAGATTAGTACACATGAAAAAACAAATACTACAAAACAAATAGATCAGTACACATAAAAATCGTAAATAATCACATAATAAAAAACCATCGAAATAAGGCTTAAGATAACATATAACTAACTAATGGCTTGACTCTCTAATGTGTCTTCAGTGGAGTTGCTAAACTATCATAACATTCAAGTCTGGGATACTAACCATTAAGCACAAAAATATGGAGCTGCCAACAATCTTTTTTATCTAGTTATGATTGACCACCTATACGAATCTATCTTTTTTAAGATTATCCTAAGCTTAAACTAAGGGTCCCTATAAAGAATAGGTTCTCATCTACATCAATAGAACTAGGTTCGGGAGTCAGTTACGTGTAGGGAAGGTTTTAGCAACCCCAAAACACACAAACTTGATACCTAATTAATTACATGTTATCTTCTCTAAGCTCTAATCAAAGATGGATTTTGTTAATTTTAATATTTAAATATTGGAAAAAAGTCTTTAAGCTTTCACCAAAAAGAAATTTTCTTTGCCTCAAGAATATTCAAAATCAATTCATTATTTACTTGAAAAGACTCTATCATTGGATTTATTAAATATTTTATAGAAAGAAAATTTATTTCCATAGATTTTTTACTTACAAATTAATTTAAAAATAAATATACAAAACAATTATACAAACAATTTTACAGTTTTCCAAATTTTATAAAAATCATTATTTTTTAGCAAAAAAAAAGCCACATAAAACATTCCTAATAAATAAGTAAGTGAATAACCAATAGGAAGAAAAAAAATACCAAGATGTGAGCCAAAACAATTGGGTGGCATCTACATGATTCTCATATTCCTTTTTCTGTTTTTATTTTGGCTCTACTATTAAACCATGCTGTTTAAACTTTCTTCCTCACATTATACAAAACCCCATTGCTCTAATCTCAAGCCACCACACTGTCACCTTTCATTGCCATTGGACCACCAATCCTAATCATCACAATCTTTATTTTTGCTAGGTTCTAGAATATTCGGGATCGGTTGGATATGGGAAATTTTTGTCAACTACTTCTACCAATTGTGCTTAGGTTGTTGAATTTTGGTTTAAGATCGTTTGATGGGGACTTAGGTTTTTGGGAATTAGGCTTTTGGCTTTGGAAAGGAGCATGGGAAGAGGTAAATTAATGATTGTGTGTGGCTAGTTACTTTTGGATTTTGCCTATTTTTGAGTTGATTCAGTTTGTTCTTTATAGGATTGAATTCCTTTTTTATTTGAACAAATTTAATTCCAACTAAATCTATTAAAATTTTGTTAAAATTTCTTTTCCTTCTTTGTAGAAACTTGATTCCTAAGAATTATCAAAATCAAATTTAATTTTTAAATTTTATATTTAAATAAAATCACAATTTTAAAAAAAAATCAAAATTTATGTTTTTTTTACCATAAATAAAAATAAAAAACAACTTTTGGGCCTTTAAATTTAAGCTTAAACAATTGCTTTTAAAGCCCGATATCAAAATGCAATTCAAGACCCAATAGTTCTAAAAAGATTTCGAATAAAATTGAAAGCCTATCGTATAAAAGTGTCAAATGAAAATAAAAGCATTACAAGTTGCTCATCTCTTTCAACTAGTTGACCATCCTCTACAAAGTTCTAAGTGATTACTCCTTTTGCCTTAATTTTTTGTTGATGCTCCTCATCGACATTGATTCTTTCTTTGTGACATTGTCTTTCAAAATCATCCCACCCAGTATGTCAATTTTCTTGGTTTAATTTATTAGAAAATTCTTATGGCGATCTAATTATTCATGTAGACACATTTTGTCCACACACAAAAAATTATAAAAATAATAATTAAAAAAAAAAGAAAAGTATAAAAAAATCATTTCAACTTTGGTAGTTTAAATCAAGCTACCATAAGGTTTTTTTGTCCTAAAGGTTAGTGCATTTAATGCACCAAAGCTCTGTACTGCCTAACTTGGCAGCATGAAATTTGGTGACCAAAATTCACCGAACTATTGTCCAAAATTTTTCACAAAAGGATCCTAGGAGATTTGGGATTTGAATTCTAGAAACTCTATAAATAAAGCTAAGTTTTGCAAAATAGGGACAACATAGAAAGAAAAAATGAGGAAAGAGAACACTACCAGAAAAATACATAGCAATTTTTTTGGGTTGACTAGGTCAGCTATAAAAAAGAAAAAACAAAACACCACAGTCCTCCTAAAGAAGAACCACCATAAAAAAAAATTTTTTGTTTGCAAAAACAAAAAAAAAATTCTTTTAACTAAAATTGGAAACCATCATATAGAAAGCTTGGGATTTTTTTTAAAAACTTTGTTTCAGGAAAAGTGTTTAAAATAGAAAAAGGAGAATTTTTGGAATTTTTTTGAATTATTTTTATGTCATCAAAAACTAACAAAGTTTGAATTATCTGATGACCTTTGAATTTTTCAACTACCGAAAACTGGAAAATTGGTCAGATTCTAGGATTTTTTAAACTTTTTAACGCTAGTTGAAGTTTCCAACCATCAGTGCATGGTGGCAACTGGCCCAAAACTGGGTTCCATAACAACCAGCGAAAAAAGGTTAGTTTTAGAGAGAGAGGCTTCGGATTTGTAGACAAAGAGAAAAAAAAAAGGAAAAAAAAGGAAAAGAAAAAGGCTTATTTATAGGCCTCCAAAATGACGTCATTTTGGGCTTTCGAATTGTCCATTTACATGACTAAGCTACACAAGATCCACGCACAACCCTCCAAGTGACCTGACCTGTTTGTAAGTTTTTTTTTTCTTTTTTCATTTTTTTTTCATTTTTATTTTTGATTTGATTTTATTTTTCTTATTGTTTAAGATTTTTATAATTTATAATTTATAAGATTTATATATTTTTTATATATATTTTTATACTAAAAATAAATAATTATCAGTAACAATAAACAATAAAAAAAACAAATACTAAGATTTTAATATAAAAAACAAAAGGATAAACAAAATAATAAAAATAACTATTTAAGGAAAATAAAAATTTTGTTGCAATATATATTATTTAAATTTCCCCAAAGTGTTGGGATAATTTAAAAAAATAATTCTTGCTAAAAAAAATAAAATAAAAAATAAAAACTAAAGAATTGTTTCAATTAATCTTTTAAATCTAATTTTTAAAAGAAAATTACAAAAGTTTGATTTTCTTATTGCAAGTAAAAATAAAATTTTGAATTTCTCCATAGATTTGAGATAATCTAAAATTATTTTTACTAGAATAAAGATTTATTTAAACAATATAAAAACCATAAAAAATAAAAAATAAAATTATTTTTTAAATTAATTTATTAATTATTACCAAAACATATTTCGGATTTCACCAAAAAGTTGGGATAATTCAAAAAAAAATTTTATTAATTAAAGATTTATTTAAATAATAAAAAATGGTAAAAATAATAACTAATAACTAATAAATAAATAAAAATCAATCAACTATTTAATTAAATCCATCAGGTAAGAATTTCAAGAAAATTGGGAAATTTTCATTTTTCTTAATTATCATCAATAAAAAAAATATAAGTTTTAGGATTTCATCATAATGTTGATATGATCCTAAAAATTTGTTTAAAATTTCTAGGATTTCATCGAAGAGTCAGGGTAATTCTAAAAAAAAACTGTTCAATAAATAAATAAAATATTTTCTGATGAAATTTCAAGAATGTTGTGAATGGTCAATTTTCTCAAAATATATTTTAAATAAAGACTTTTTATAAATTCCATTAAAGCGTTGAAGAATTTATAGAATACGAAAATAATAGTAATATTAATTTCACAATAGAGAAATATTTTTTTATAAATAAATTTTAAGAAATTAAATTTAAATATAAAGAAGACTATATCATCAAAATCAAAGGATTACACATGTTTAATTGGAACCGTTCTTCGAATGGGTGACGTAAAGTGCTAATACCTTTTACACTCGCAACCATACTCTCAAACCTAATCTTGATTTTGTATACCTAAATTTTTTTTTAGTAAATCTTAAGTAATTTTAAGATTTTTATTAAAAGATGATATTTTTGGGTGCCTAATCACATCCTACAAAAAATATTGGTGACAACTCCAAAAATTTTCACCAAGTCTAGTGATCGACTCCACCCAAATGAAAAATCATTATAATTATTTGGCGACTCTGCTAGGGAACACTTAAAAGTCAAGCCAAAAATTAACATGTGTCATCCAACCATTGGTTTTACAGTCTTTTCAATATTTTAATTTTAATTTCTTGTTTTGTCTTAGAGTAAAAATAAGAAAAGTAAAAACAAAAAAAAGAAAAATTTGATATTTTCATTTATTTTTATTATGTCATCTTTTTCATAATGTTGCTAATTATATTATTGATTTTATTTCAATTAATAATTGTTATGTTCCCTTACACATGTTCACATTTGTAATCATGCATGAGCTTTATAATTAGCAAATGGTTCTCAAAAGATAATATTCAAAGGTTTTACAAAAAAGTACTCGAAGGTTTTACAAAAAAGTACTCAAAGGTTTTTTTCAAAAAAGATACTTGGAAGATTTAAAGATGATACCCGAAGATTTTTCAGAGATGATACTTTGAGGTTTTTGAAAATTTTGAAAATTTTAAAATGACTACCTTAAGGTTTTAAAATGATATCTGAAAGACTTTAAAAATAATACCCAGAGGTTTTAGAAGGGTTCTCAAAAGTTTTTAGAGATTATGTTTGAAAGTTTTAGAAATTATGTCCAAACGTTTTAAAAGTATTCTAATTTTTGAAAAAGCTCCCTTTAATAGAGGCTTTGAAATACTCGGAGGTTGTTCAAATCATACCTTAAGGTCCTTTAGATCATGCTCTAAGATCTTGATCAATTTCATCTTTGAAATAGCTCATTCTTAACAAAGACTTGGGAACTTAAAAAAATATCAAATCTAAAAAGGTACCAAGAAGTTTTAAGGATCATGCCCTAAGGTCATATAGATCATTCTCATCTTTGAAAAAGCTTTTTCCATAACAAAGGCTTTGGAACTTAAAAAAAATCTCATATGAAATAAAAACATCTTATCTTGAAAAAGGCTTCACCTTTTTAACAAAGGCTCAACATTTTTAGAAATCTCATTTTCAAAGTTCATAACCAAAAGTGAATGATTTGTTGAGAAAATTTTTCCTCAATCAAAAATTGAAATCTCAATCTTGAAAATTTCTCCTCAATTGAGGATCAAAATCTCATATTTTTAAATTTTTAACCTTTTCAAAATCAAAATCCAAGGTCAAAATTGAATATGTAATAAATGAAATGAATGACATGTATGTAATGCAAATAAAAACCAATGCCATGTACCTTTAATTATGATAAAAAGGTCTTTAAGCATTTTTTTTTTATATTTTCTATCATGGAGCTTTAGAACTGGCTAACAAATGCCATCAACTAGTTTTCATAAACTACAATGATCCTTCACCATTTTCTTTTGACTTGAAGCATTCCATTTTTCAAAACCATTCCTTTTAGCAATAAATCTTCTAAAATCCTTTACCTTAGACATCCTCTTTATTTCAAAAGGTCACTTTTATAATAATAATCTAAAAATCACCTATTTCTCATCCACACCAATTCATGTTAATTCAAATCCTTCACAACAAATGCCCCAATATGGACATTTTATCATCATAAATTTTCTAATGACAATAAAAGAAATTCCCTCACATAACTATAAAAATGCATATCCTTTTGGAAACATGTGATTGAATTTCTTAGAAATTTGTGATTATTACATAGAATGATGGATGTGAGTCACAACTTGTCTTTTCAAAAGGATGACATAGTTCAACATATCAAGATCTTAATAATCAAAGGAGATTTTTTCACTGGATAGGAAAAAAGCAAATCAGTACTTTTTTATCCAGGTTCACAAATGAAAAGTTATTTTTTAAAGCACAATCCATTTTTGCACTCTCTTATTTTCTTGATATGTCATTTTAACAAATGTCAAGACTAATTGTGATAGGCTCAAAGTTTCTAGGAAAGAAAGAAAAACTCAAATTTTAGAACAAATCTTCAAATTGGGGTTTATTTTCTTAGATTCCCAAAGGTCTTCATTATTAATTGGTTGATTCAAAATCCTTTCATTTAATAAAATTGCATGAGTTACTTTCAAAATTTTAATCTTGTTCTAAACTACCTTTTAGGATTTCACCCTAGAACATCATTCGTTCAATTTTTTTAAAGTATTCCATCATGTATTTAAAAACTTAAAACTCATTCAAAATCAAACAATGATGGTGATTTCCCAAAGAAAAGTTTTTTAATTTAGATATCCACACTTGAGCAAAATGGACTTTTCAAATGATGTAATGTAGGATGAGGTTCATGGTTTTGAAAAAAATGAAAAAATAGGTCAATAATATGTGTTTAAGGGTAATCAGACTAAGGATCATTTCTTTTCTCAAAGACATTTTCTTTGTTTTCTCAAAACATGCATTTTTTATCTTTCTTTTTTTCATTTTCATTTTCATTTTTAATTTTTTTTTTCATTTTTTTTTCTTTCATGTTTCCACTTTTAACCAACTAAGTCTAAAATTTTGGAACTTACCTTTTGACTGTAGGCATTTTTTCATGTCTTTAACTTTGGATCTAATGTTTTCTCAAATAGATCCTCACTCATACTTACCCTCCAATGTGGAGGGTGATCTTTTGTTAGAGTTTGTAAAAAAAAAAAAAATCAACAAGCTCAAAATGGGTAACAAATGGGAAAATTCATTTCTATGAATGGAATATGTAAGATGGCCATTTTTAAAATCACATAAGGATACTTCAATTGAAAATCAATTTTTAAGAAAAAGATTTTTTCATTGTTTGTGAAATAATTTGAATGTTTCATATGTATGATGTTACAAATTTTTTTTTTTGCAACTTTAGTATCATTTCTATTTGCCATACCAAGTAAAGGCACAATTATTGTTGCATGAATCAAAAGGATATTAGGCACATCAAGTAATTTGCTATTTTGTTAAATGCCCCATGATGTGAGTAAAGGGTAATGGATTGAAAGGAAAAATATGGCACAAGTCAAGATATTAGACAAGGATATTTTTTTAAAAAAAGGCTCTTTCAATATTTGTAAATAAACTTGGGCAATGACATGTTTGGAATAGCCTTGACACTCACCAAATTACCAAAATCTGAAATCTTTAAGCAAGTGCATCGTGTATTAGCTTACAAAGAATTTTGCAAATTAACTAGACATTTTATTGCTCATAACCTTAATGAAAATCATTAACTTGAAAATCCCCTTGGGTCAAGTGAAAATCAAGGTTGTGAGACTTGGAAAGCCAAGCTTTAAGGTGGTGTGATTCACAACTAAATTGGAGTGTGAACTAGTAAGTGAAACAAGTGGATACGTTTATTCTTGACAGTAATCACCAATTCCCTTAAGACTATTTTTACAAGTAATACAAAAATTTATATGCAAACAAAATTGAAAGCAAAACTTTGGCAAAAACTTAAAATTTTGAAATCTTCTTATAAACAAATTGTCTAATACTTCACATCTAAAAGAAAAACTATTGCAAAGCAAATTTTTATTGCTTTATAAGTTCTATAATCAATGTACCATTATTGATGAGATCTTTAATTTTCTCTTTCAGTTGCCTACATCATTCAGTTAAGGTCTAATTTTTCTTATGTGATAATTGCATCTACCATTCAAATCATTACTTCTTACTAATGGATTTAGAGTTGTTTTCAAAGGCACATGGGTGAGGAACAAGTGTTTTATTAGTAAAGGCAAAAGGTCAAAAATTGGAATTGAAATTTTTTCTTGATTATTGCTTGACCTTATTTCGTTACTCACTGGATAGGTAGCAAATTGAGTGACAGGGGCAAGGGCAATTATGTAGGGGTAGGGACTTGCATGAAAGCCTAACTGTTAGATTGGTTGATAAGATAAAGATTTTGGGAAAGGTTGTTTATAGAAGGGTAATAAGGTGGTACATCAATTAAACCTAGTATGGGTAAAACCTTCAACCTATTGCCTCTAATAAATCACCACTTGTGTATCTATTTCCTTCTTTTTTGGTACATCATCTTTCTTTGCATCATTTGTACCATTTCCCTTAGGCTTGCCATTTTTAATTGTATTTTCTATTATCTCCCCAGAAAACACTATCTCAGCAAAATTTTTAGTGGCATTTTTTATCATCTTTTCATTATATAAGGCTTTGAGAGTATTGACAAACAGAATTGTAGTCTCTATTTCTGTGAATGGTGGTTGAACTTAAGCAACAATATCCTTCTACCTTTGGGCATATTCTTTAAAGTTTTGAGTATCTTTATTTTTCATACTTTGTAAAGATAAACAATCTAGTATCAAATCTATGATGTGCTTGTATTGTGTGATGAATGCTTTTGTTAGTTCCTTCTAGTAATGGATGTAAGTTCTGTCTAATTGAACATACCATCTTACAGTAGAACTAATGAGACTATCTTGAAAAAAATGGATGAGTAATTTTTCATCATTTGCATGTGCAACCATCTTACAATAGCATATTGTGATATATGTTATGAGACATTTAGTTCTATCATAATTATCAAACTCAAACACCTTGAATTTGGATGGAAACACCACATCAAGAACTAGGCATAGTCCAACAACATCCATTGAGCTAGAGATATCCATGTTTTCAATAGCTCGAAGGCTTTTGTTTGTGAGACTCATTTTTTAAATGAAATCCAGAGTCTTTTTCGGTTTGTACCTATTTTTAGCTTCTTTTGTTCTTTTAGATCATCTAAATTAGGAACTTTAGTTGGATCAGATGCTTTGACATCATGAACATGAGTGATAAGTCTCTAAAAGTGAGTAAGAGCAGCTGTTGAACACATGCTAGTATGCATATAGGGGTAACCTCCAGTAAATGCCATTTAAAGTTGTGTCCCTTGAAATGCTAGAGCTTGATATGGGTTAGATCCCGTTGGATAAAGTGGATCAACATTTTCAATTTGGACAACCACTTCTTCAACCATTGCTTTCTTTTTGTCTAGATTTTTTAATAACTCAACTATATGTTATAGTTGCCTTTTCATCTCTTCTTGTGCCTTTTTCACTTTTGAATGCAAAGAGCTTGTTGTTCTGCCATAATTGTAGTTTGATACAAAGTGTTGTATTACCTTAAATTATGTGAAGATTAAGCTATCCTTGAACCTTTATTACCATAATTAGGACACCATGTTATGAGTGAATATGCATGAATAAGTATGATGTAACAATATCTAAAAATTTAACTATGATGATGCATGAATATACAATTGAAAAAAAAATGTGTTAGTATATACAATGTATATCAAAATAAAAAAGAAAAAAATACAATTTTCAATTTAAAGGTAATGGATGTCCCTTCATATATCCTATTTAATGGTTTTGCAAAGGGGAATGGTAGGGTTCTAGCTTATGTTTGAATCTTTAGGGTTTATTTACATGCAGGGTTTAAAGGCCTTAACGATAAAAAAGTTTCCTCACATCATTGTTTATTATAGATTAGTAAAGCACCACAATCTTCACCCATTATAGGCTCAAACATAAAGGGTTCAATCTGAGTGAGAGTTTTTGCTAACTCACATAGAGGTTATCACCTCAAAAAGTGTAGGTACTTATTCCATTCAAAGAAAAGACAAAGCTCGAATCTAGAGTTTATGCATAAATGCATGTATAGTATATGAAAGAACATAACAATCTTTTTTATTCACAAATCCAATATATCAAATCAAGTACTATACAAAATACAAAACAAACAAACAGATTAATATGCATGAAAAAAACAAATAGTACAAAAAAACAAAACAAATAGATCAGTACACATGAAAACCATAAATAGTCACATAATAAAAAACCATTGAAATAAAGCTTAAGATAACATATAACTAACTAATGGCTTGACTCTCTAATGTGTATTCAGTGGAGTTGGTAAACTATCATAATGTTCAAGTTTGAGATACTGACCATTAAACACAAAAATATAAAGCTACCAACTATCTTTTTAATCTAGGTGTGATTGACCACCCATGTGAATCTATTTTTTTAAGATTATTCTAAGCTTAAACTAAGGGTCCCTAGAAAGAATAGGTTATCGTCTACATTAATAGAACTAGGTTCGGGAGTCAATTATGTGTATGAAAGGTTTTTGCAGCCCTAAAACACACAAACTTGATATCTAATTAATCATATGTTATCTTATCAAAGCCCTAATCAAAGATGGATTTTGTTAATTTCAATATTTAAATATTGGAAAAAAGTCTTTAAGCTTTCACAAAAATGAAAATTTCAAAATCAATTTATTATTTACTTGAAAAAGACTCTATCGTTGGATTTATTAAATATTTTATGAAAAGAAAGCTTTTTTGCATCGACTTTTTATTTACAAATTAACTTAAAAATACATATACAAAATAATTATACAAACATATTTATAGTTTTCCAAATTTTATAAAATCATTATTTTTTAGCAAAAAAAAAAAAGAAATTTAGCCACATAAACATTCCTAATAAATAAGTAAGTGAATAACAAATAGGAATAAAAAAAAATACCAAGAATTGAGCTAAAGCAATTGGGTGGCAACTACATGATTCTCATATTCCTTTTCCTATTTTTATTTTGGCTTTACTATCAAACCATGCTATTTAAACCTCCTTCTTCACATTACACGATACCCCATTGCTCTAATCTCAAGCCACCACGCTGTCACCTTCCATTGTCATTGGACCACTAATCCTAATCATCACAATCTTTATTTTTGCTAGGTTTTTGATTATTCGGGATTAGCTAGATATGAGAAATTGTTGTCGATTGCTTCTATCAATCATGCTTGGGTTATTGAATTTTGGTTTGAGGTCATTTGATGGGGAATTACATTTTTGGCTTTGGAAAGAAGCATGAGCAGAGGTAAATTAATGATTGTGTATAGCTAGTTACTTTTGGATTCTACCTGTTTTTAAGTTGATTCAATTTGTTCTTTGTAGGATTGAATTCCTTTTTTATTTGAAAAAATTTAATACCAACTAAATCTATTAAAATTTTGTTAAAATTTATTTTCCTTCTTTGTAGAAACTTTATTCCCAAGAATTATCAAAATCAAATTTAATTTTTAAATTTCATATTTAAATAAAATCACAATTTAAAAAAATCAAAATTTATGTTATTTTTTTACCATAAATAAAAATAAAAAAAAAACTTTTGGGCCTTTAAATTTTAGCTTAAACACTAGCTTTTAAAACTCGATATCAAAATGCAATTTGAGACCTAATAATATTTAAAAAAATCCTAAATAAAATTGAATGTCTACAGTATAAAACTGTCAAATGAAAATAAAAGCCTTACAAGTTGCTCATCTCCTTCAACTAGTTAACCATCATTTACAAGGTTCTAAGTGATTCCTCATTTTACCTTACTTTTCTATTGATGCTCCTCATTGACAAATTGATTCTTTCTTCATGACATTGTTTTCCAAAATCATCCTACCCAATATGTCAATTTTCTTAGTTTAATTTATTAGAAAAATATTTTGGGGATCTAATTATTCATGTAGACACATATTTTATCCACACAAAACAATATAAAAATAATAATGAAAAAGAAGAATAAAAGTAAAAATATATATTTTAACTTTGACAGCTTAAATCAAGCTACCAGAAGGTTTTTCTATCCCAAAGGTTAGTGCATTTAATGCACCAAAGTTCTGCATTGCCTAACTTAGCAGCATGAAATCTGGTGACCAAAAGTCACCGGACAAGTCTCCAAAATTTTTCATAAAAGGATCCTAGGAGATCTAGGATTTGAATCTCAAAAGCTGCATAAATAACACTAATTTTTGCAAAATAGGGATAACACAGAGAGAAAAAATGGGAAAAGAGAACACTACTAGAAAAATATAGGCCAATTTTTTTGGGTTGACTAGGTCAGCTATAAAAAAAAAACACCACAATCCTCCTAAAGAGAAACCAACAACAAAAAAAAATTTGTTTGCAGAAACAAAAAAAATTTCTTTTTAAAAAAATTTTGTTTAAGGAAAAGTGTTTAGAATTGAAAAATGAGTATTTTGGGAATTTTTTAGGTCATAGAAAACTAAAAAATTTTGAATTTTTTGTAACCGTTGAATTTTTTAGCCACAGAAAATTGGAAATTTGGTCAAATTTTGGGATTTTTTAAACATTTTGGCATCTATTAAAGTTTTCAGCTTCTGATGCATAGTGGCAACCGACTGAAAACTAAGCTCCATGGTAGCCGATGAAGAAGGTTGGTTTTAAAGAGAGAGGCTCTAGATTTGTAGATAGAGAGAGAAGAAAGGAAATATACAAAGAAAAATAGAAAACATCCTATTTATAGGCCTCCAAAACAATTATGAACTATTCGGATCCATTCCCAACCTGCACAAGATCCGCACGCGACCCCTCAGGCAACCTAACCCATTTGTAAGTTTTTATTTTTCCTTTTTAGTTTTATTTTTATTTTATTTTTCTTTTTTTTAAGATTTTTATAATTTATAATATTTATATTTTTATATATATTTTTATTCTAAAAATAAATAATTATCAGTAACAATAAATAATAAAAAAAACAAATACTAAGATTTTAATTTAAAAAATAAAAGGATGAACAAAATAATAATAATAATAACTATTTAAGGCAAATAAAAATTTGGTTGTAAAAAATATTATTTAAATTTCACCAAAGTGTTGGGATAATTTTAAAAAATAATTTTTGCTAAAAAATAAAAACTAAAGAATTGTTTAATCAATCTTTTAAATGTAATTTTTTAAAGAAAATTAAAAAATTTTGATTTTCTTATTGCAATTAAAATAAATTTTTGAATTTTTTCATAGAGTTGGGATAATCTAAATTTATTTTTACTAGAATAAAATTTTATTTAAACAATATAAAACCATAAATAATGAAAAATAAAAGTATTTTTTTAAATTAATTTCTTAATTATTACCAAAAAATATTTTTGGATTTCACCAAAGAGTTGAGATAATTAGAAAAAAAAATTTATTAAATAAAGATTTATTTAAATAATAAAAAATGGTGAAAATAATAAATAATAAATAAATAAAAATCAATCAACTGTTTAACTAAATCCTTCAAGTAAAAATTTCAAGAAAATTTAGAAAATCTCTTTTCTTCTTAATTATCAATAATAAAAAGAGTAAGTTTTAGGATTTCATTAGAAAGTTAAGATGATCCTAAACATTTGTTTTAAATTTTTAGGATTTTGCCAAAGAGTTAGAATAATCATAAAAAAATTGTTTAATAAATAAATAAAATATTTTATGATGAAATTTAGAGAAATTTATGAATGGTCAATTTTCTCGAAATATTTTTTAAATGAAGACATTTTATAAATTCTACCAAAGTGTTGGAGAATTTATAGAATACAATAATAATATTATTATTAATTTCACAACAAAGAAATATCTTTTTTTAATAAATAATTTAGGAAATTAAATTTAAAAATAAAGAAGATCGTATCATCAAAATCAAAGGATTACACATATTTAATCGGTGCCATTCTTCAAATGGGTGACATAAAGGTGCTAATGCATTCTTCACTCATAACCATACTTACAGACCTAACCTTGATTTTGCAATACCTAAACGTTTTTTAGTAAATCTTATGTAATTTTAAGATTTTTATTAAAAGATGATATTTTTGGGTGGCCATTCACACCTTACGAAAAAGATTGGTGCGATTCCAAAAATTTTCACAAGTCTAGCAATCAAGTCCACTCAGAGGAAATATCGTTATGATAGCTTGGTGACTCTGCTGGGGAATGCTTAAGAGTCATCCAAAAATTAAACATGTGTCATCCAAACTTAATTTTATGGCTTTTTTAATTTTTTATTTTAATTTCTTGTTTTGTCTCAAAATAAAAATAAGGAAAGTAAAAAAAAAAAGCAAAACTTGATGGTTTCATTTATTTTTATTATGTTATATGTTTTGTATTGTATTGTTTACTAATTATATTGTTGATTTTATTTCAATTAATAATTGTTACGTTCCCTTACACACATACAAATTTGCAATTATGCGTGAGCTCTATAACCAAGCTCCCAAATCCATCTCTTTTTAGGAGGGAGTAGAGTACCTACACTTTCATGAGGTTATAATGCCTCTATTTGGGCTAGTGAAATACTTTCACTCAAGTTGAACCTTTTTCGTTGGTAGCCCATTATGGTGAGAATCGAAGGCCTTACTAGTCTAGAGTAGATGATAATAGATCAATTTGAGAATCTTTTTAGCTTGTGTTAACTACCAAACCCTGTATATAGTGAACCTTAAGAAGACAACCTTAGATAAAGCCTTACATTTTTGTAAATTGTACCTTAAATTAAGACACATGAGGAAATATTTATTTTAATATGATTATTAACCCTAATCTGTTCTGCTTTCCTTTTGTTTTATGATATGCATCATCATAAACACTTGCATATAGGATGTGCTTGTTAATGTGCCAAGATCAGTCAAAAGATTTTCAGTCTTGCTTTAAAAACATCACCATGATGTTTTCAGCTACGGAGCCCAACGTGAGTGAAGAGACTAATGTGATGATAACTCTATCATTAAAAGCACTAAGCAGAATGGGAAACTATCTGAAAGAATTTGAACAGGAAATTTTGCATGAAGAAATCAAACTGGGGCTTTAACAAAATGACATCTTTGAGTTAGTTGAGATTTGGCACCATGTAATAACTCCTAGGAAGATGGCTTTTGAGGAAAAATATGGTCATATTGCATCACTCCTTGAGGTATCTACAAAAAATTAGTTGATAAGAACTCTAGTTCAGTTTTGGGACCTTACTTATAGATTTTTCATGTTCAATGAGATGATGTGACTCTGACGATCGAAGAGTACACTATATTGCTATGGTTGTATCTTTCCAATCCAAATAAAATCTATTGGCGAAGTACAAAACTTAGATCTCGAAAAAAACTTGCTTGTATGATGGAGGTCCTCACTCAAAATGTGAACTGGTACATCTAAACAAAAGGTAAAAGTAATTGCATCCCATGAGAAATCTTACGTGATTACATCATCAAATGCTTAAATGAGAGACACGACATGAGAATGATAGCTTTGGCAATTTATAGCTTGATCATTTTCTCGAAGGCCCTAAGGCACATTGAGTTATCAGTAATTGACTTACTCAAGTAGGTGGATGACAAAATCAATAATGTTCCTTTTATACTGGTAGAAATTTTTAGATCATTGAATCATTATCGAAAAAGAGGAAGATGCTTTATAAGGTGTGCATAGTTACTCTATATTTGGGTAAAAAGTCATTTTCAACATCTTATTGATAAATTTCATCCTACTTATGGTAATAAAAGTAAGCCAATTGAAGAATGTTACAATATTGAGTGGCTAGAATCAAAGTCCAAGGAAGAATGGGTATTGATTTTGCAAAATCTCACCAGTACTCAAGTTATATAGAAAGCTCCATGGATGCCATGAGAAGCCATGTTATACAAGTGTGGTTACAACACTCACTCACAAGTCAGAATCATGGAAATGAGCAAGCATTTAGAATGGAAAGGATGGAGAAAGCTTAGTTTGATATGCAAAAACAGATGATTAAGTCTCAACAAGAGTTCATAGAACAAATGACTAAGTTTCAAGAAGAAACTTGAAAAAAAATGGCTGTAATGATGGACATGATAAGGAAAATAACCAGGGAAAAAGGGGTAGCTAAAAAAGTGACCACTAAAAAAGAGCTTCAAGCCTAAGATGACATCAGTGACAAAGAAGATCCATTGTATCCACAAAGGTTCACTCCATGTTATGTTCAAGCCTCTCATTAAAGGTATCCACAAATGACATAGCCTGAATGGCAGTACATGCTCAGTTTAATTTACCTCCTTTCATGGTTCAATCATGCAGTCAATGACACATTGGTCTAAATATTAGGACAAATCATGTTAAGCCCATTATGGTCTCAGATTTAGATAATCCAAGAGAACAGAAAAAACTAAAAAAAGGCACGTCTAAACAATCTGAGAATATAAAGGCACAACAAAAATTAGATCTTTTAAAAGAAAGGCTACAAGTTGTTAAAAGTGTAAATATTTTCGGCACAATTGATGCCAATGAACTCAATTTGATTCCAGATCTAGTAATCCCATAAAAGTTTAAAGTACCAAAATTTGAAAAATATGATGAAACCCGGTGTCTTTTGGCACATACCACCACGTTTTGTCAAAAAAATGATTGAGCATATAGACAATGATAAGTTGGTTATTGATTATTTTCAGAATAGTCTTAACGGATCAACTGCCAAATGGCATATTCAATTAGATAAGAATCATGTTCATTCATGAAAAGATCTGGCCAAAGAATTTATTACTCAATATAAGCATGTCACATACATGGCTCCAGATAGACGGTTCTTACAAAACATGAAAAAAAAAGCTAACGAAAACTTTAAAGAATATGCCAAGAGATGACGAGATCTTGTTGCTTAAGTTCAACTGCCTATCATCAAGAAAGAAACAACTATTTTATTCATCAAAACCCTTCGAGCCCTGTACCATGATAGGCTCATTGGTCATTCCATGAAAAATTTTACTGATATGGTGGTTATGGATGAGATAATAGAAAATGCCATTAAGAAGGGAAAGATCGAAAGAGGTAATGTTTCTATATCAAAGAAAAAGGGGCCACCCAAAAAGAAAAAAGCACCATTGAAAAACTAAAATTGAGACATTTTACCCCATACCACTCATATCTTGTATACCAATCTTCTTACCTAACCATTTTTAACATTTCTCAAAACTCATACCATTACCAACTAGTGTAAACCCAGATACCTACCTTCTAAACCAATGTTCGTCCTTGAGACTTCCATCATGACCTTTCCCTTAATCAAACACCATAGAATTAATTGAAGGAAACCCCAAAATAATCAAGAGTAACAACGATTTGATCCAATTCTTATGACTTACATGAAATTATTCCCTCATTTATTTTAGAAACACTTGATGGCTTAACAACCCATAGAGCTTTTAAAACCTCCATATCTGAAGTGGTATGATCCTGAAGCTTCCTATAATTATCATTATGGGATTAAGGCCACTTTCTGGAAAATTGTACAACTTTTAAATGTAAGGTGCAAAGTTTGATTGACAATGAAAATTTAAATTTCATAACCAAGGTTAGACCATGTGCAGAGGCCAATCCATTAACCAATCATGGTGGAGGATCAATAAATGTTTTAAGTAGCAAGACATCTTAGAATATCAAAAGAGAAGTAAATGAGATCAAAACCCCTACGGATCAAATATTTGCCTTCTTAGTGAAAACCAATATGATTCGCTGAATACATAGAGACATAAAAAATGAAAATTTCATATATAATCCTGATCACACTTTTGAATTCCATATGAGGATAATTGGTCATTCGTTTCAAGATTGTGAAGCCTTTAGACAAAAATTACAAAGGATGATAGGTTCTTTCCTAGTCGAATTTTATAAAAAACATGAAGAGAGTTTAGTGAATGTTGGGACTCGAGATTCTTCCAAAAGCAGGCCTTATCAAATGAATTTTGAGCTTGTTACCATCTTTTATGAAGAGAAACTGAGTGTTAAGGTTGATAAGCTAGTTCATACGAATTTTGAGCCTATCACCATCTTTTATGATAAGAAATCAAGTGCTAAAATTGATAAATCAGTTTGAACAACTATGCCATAGGTGACAATTAAGGTCACCAGCCCATACAAAACTGATAAGGCAATCCTTAGAAATATGATTGTAATGTAATATCACAAGGTTTGGACAATAGATTCTTTCAATCTGGCTCATGTGATGCAAGTGTATCAAACATAACTAGTGTAGGGGGCATAACTTAAAATGGGCAATGTTATACCCTAGAAGCATTCGAGAAAGCACAAAAAGGAAAAGTAAGGGAAGGGGAGACAAGTTCACAAAAAGAAGATAGACCATCACCCAATGATCAAGAAACTTACCCCAGCCCCAATCCCAAATCGAGAATGTAAGAATTTGGTTACATAAAAAAAAACTTATAAGTTCTTAAAACTTATTAAACACAATGAGTACAATGTGGTGGAGCAATTAAATCACTTACTAGCTCAAATTTCTATGCACTCATTATTGCTAAATTTTGAGCCTTATAGAAATATCTTTTTTCAATGCAATCAATGATGCTTATGTAGTTCACAATATATCTGTGTAAAAGCTTGATCGCATAGTGGGAAACATTATAGTGGAACATTTTACATTGTTTAGTGATGATGAAATTCTACCTAGTGGTAAGGGCGATGCTAAGGCCTTACATATCTCTAAAAGATACAAGGATCTTACACAAGCTAAAGTGTTTATCGATAATGGATCTTCTTTGAATGTTATACCTATGACTACACTATCTAGACTACCAGTTGACATGTCTTATATAAAGATAAGTCACATGATAGTTAAAGCTTTTGATGGGACTCACCGTGAAATGATAAGCGATATCGAACTACTAATTCAAATCGACCCGTGTACTTTTGATATAGCTTTTCAGGTCATAAATATCGCTCTTTCCTATAGTTGTCTTTTAAAAAGGCTAAGGATTCACATGACAAGAGCTGTTCCTTCCATTCTACATCAGAAGGTATAATTTATAATTGATGAAAAAGTGGTCATTGTTATTAGTAAAGAAGATCTGCTAGTGACTAAACCATCTATTGCATTATATGCTGAAGTAGTTGAAGAAGCCTCAAAATGTTCTTTCAGATTATTTGAATTCATTAATGCAACCTACATAGGTGAAGGATCAAAGGTGTCCACTCTATGTCTATCCAGAGCTTCTAAGATGGCTCTTAAAGAAGTGGCAAAAAAAGGACAACAAGTGTGGGCTGACTTGTAAGGGACGAAACGACCATGGATGATACCTAAGAAAAATGATCGATTTGGTCTAGGATACAAGCCAACTCGAAAAGGAAGAATGAAGTCCATAAAAGAGAAAAGAGAAAAAAGGTTGGCTTATTTTTGGGGCAAGAGGTAGAAATAAAAGTCTATATTTTTCTCCCCTCGAAGAGGCTTTCCTCTTAGCTAGCTATATCTATCCAGATACTAGCAGTAGACATAAAGAAAGGGCCTACACCATTGTTGAAGGATATCCTCGTTGAATTTTCAATATAGATGATAGGTTAAGAAAAGATAAAAAAATATATAGGAAGTCCATGGGTGTATCTTACTCCTCTTGGTGCAGAATTGAAAAATTGGCATGTCAAGGAACTTTCTATTATTTTTAAATTTCTTAAAGTAATGTGTTGAACCTAATCTAAATGCTTTTGTTAAAAACATTAAATGCCTTATGTGTGTTTGTTTTCTTATTTTCAATGGAATAAATGACAAGCATAGCATATTTGTCCATTTCTTTTGCTTCTTTCGTTTCAATTCCTTGCATTACTATGCATGCCTCTACATTTGGTCCATTTCATTCATTTTTAGGTACTTAAATAATAAATGTGAAAATCATCATTGCAATATTTGGAGATTTGATTTGAAAATTCTATTTATATTAGTGAACTTGATGATCAAAAGACTGTGGAAGATCATGCAATATCCTTGGAACTATTGAGATTAATGGAACAAGAAGAAAAGCAAATCATGCATCATCAAAAAACCACTTAAGTTGTCAATTTTGAGGATGAAAAAACTAAAAAAGAGGTTAAGATTGGTACTTCAATGTCATCACTAATAAAACAAAAGTTGATAAAGTTACTACATGAATATGTAGATGTATTTGCTTAGTTGTACCAAGATATGCTAGGGCTAGATATTGAAATTGTAAGTGCATAAACTACCTTTAAAACCTGAGTGCAAGCCAATTAAATAGAAGTTGAGAAGGATGAAACCTGAAATGTTGTTAAAAATAAAAAAGAAATAAAAAAGCAATTTGATACGAAATTCTAAAAAGTGACCAAATATCCCAAATGGGTAACGAATATAGTTTAGTACACAAGAAAAATGGCAAAGTGAGGATGTGTGTTGATTATTGGGATTTGAATAGAGCAAGTCCAAAAGATAACTTCCCATTACCCCACATTGCACCTTAAAGGACAATACCGCTAGGCATTCCCTATTTTCATTCATGGATAGGCTTTTAGGCTATAATCAAATCAAGATAGCATAAAAAGATATGGAAAAGACTATTTTTGTGACATTATGAGGAATATTTTGCTATAAAGTTATGCCCTTCAGTTTCAAAAATGTTGAGGTAACTTATCAAAAAGCCACCATAACTCTATTCATGATATCATGTACAAAGAAATAAAGATATATGTAATGATATGATTGCTAAATCCTATGAAGAAGAAAATCATGTGGTTAATCTTAGAAAGTTATTTAAGAGATTAAGAAAGTTTCAACTCAAGGTCAATCCAGCTAAATGCACTTTTGGCACAACTTAAGGAAAATTACTTGGATCTATAGTTAGTAAAAGAGAAATTAAAGTAGATCTAGATAAGATACACGCCATCTAAGAGCTACCATCTTCGCACACGTAAAAAGAAGTAAGGGGATTTGTAGGAAAGTTGTGCTATATTGCTCATTTCATTTCCCAACATACAACCAAATGTGACTTCATAATCAAGATTTTTTAAAAACACAGGTCATGAGAATAGGATGAAGATTGTCAAATGGCATTTGAAAAAAATTAAAAAATACCTATCAAACCCACCAATATTAATGCCACCTATCTCTGGAAGACATTTCATCTTGTATTTGACGGTGCATGAAAAATCAATGCTATGCATTTTAGGGCAACAAGATGAAATAGGAAAGAAAGAACAAGCTATCAACTACTTGAGTAAAAAGTTCACTGATTACGAGTCCAAGTATTCACTATTAAAAAAGATGTGTTGTGCACTAACTTGGATAACTCGTTGGCTCAAACATTACATGTTGTATCGTACCACTTAGCTAATTGCAAAGCTAGATCCAATCAAGTACATCTTTGAAAAGCTTTCATTATCAAGAAGAATAGCAAGATGGCAAGTGTTACTTTCTGAATATGATATTGTGTATGTATTCCAAAAGGTAATCAAATGAAGTGCTATTGCTGAATTTCTTATAGAATGCGCTTACAAAGATTATGTGCCTCTAACATTCGATTTCCCAGATAAAGAGTTAATGTATGTATTACATATAAATGAAGAAGAGCCTAATGAAAATACATGGAAGATGTATTTTGATGGCACATCGAATGCTTTAGGGTATGGTATAAAAGTAGTTTTGATATCTCTAAAAAGAGATTAATAGCCAATCATTACAAAATTAAGCTTTGATTGCACCAATAATATGGTAGAATATGAAGCATGTGTTATGGTTCTTCAAGCTGTTCTTGAAAGAAAGGCCTATATATTGAGAGTTTATAGAGACTCTACCTTGGTCATATACCAATTGCGAGGAAAATGAGAAACTAGAGATTCAAAGTTGGTTCTATATCAAAAGTACTTATCATAATTGATAAAAAAAATTTAAGAATATTTGGCTTCATCATTTATCACCAGAAGATAATCAGATGGCTAATACTTAGGCTACATTAGTAGTAATGTTCAAAATAAATGAAAATGCTAAAGTCCAACCTATCAAGTTGAGCTTGCAAGAAAAACCAGCTCACTATTCAAATGTTGAGAAAAAAGTTGATGGTAAACATGGTATTCTGACATATTACAATATGTCGAGTATTAGCAATACCCATAGCACATATAAGAGGATAATAAAATAACTTTGAGAAGACTGACGATGGGTTTTTTTTTGATGAAAAAATTTTATATAAAAGAAGTCGAGACCAAATACTATTGAGATATGTGAATGGTACTGAAGCCAAAAAGTTGCTATAAGAAATCTACGAAAGTGTTTGTGAAACTCATGCAAATGGTCACAAGATGACTAAACAGATCATGACAACAAGATACTATTTGTTGACAATGAAAAAAGATTGCATCAACTATGCTAGAAAATACCATAAATGTCAAATTTATGTAAACAAGATGTAAGTTCCTCCAACATCTTTACATACTATGTCAACACCTTGGTCTTTCTCTATGTGATGAATGGATGTGATAGGGCCCATTACACCAAAAGCTTTAAATAAACATCAATTTATTTTTTGTGGTGATCAATTACTTCATAAAGTGGGTAGAAAACAACTTTATATGCTAATATGACAAGAATGGTGGTTTGCAAGTTCATCAAAAAAAAGATCATATGCCAATATCAACTTTCAAAAGGATTATTTGGGATAATGCTCTCAATTTGAATAACAAAATGATAAGTGCGATTTATGCTTAGTTCAAAATCAAACACCACAAATTGGCACCTTATCGTCCAAAAATGAATGGGTCAGTTGAGGCAACCAATAAGATCATAAAGAGAATTGTTAAAAAAATTGACATATGTGTATAAAGATTGGCATGAAAAGTTGTCATTTGCATCACATGCTTATTGAACTATGATTCATACATCTATAGGAGCTACACCATTTTCATTAGTTTATAAGATGGAGGCAGTGTTGCCCATTGAACTTGAAATTCCTTTCTTGTGCGTTCTCATGGAAGTCAAATTGGAAAAAGCTAAATGGGTTCACATTTAGTATAAACAAATTGAATCTCATTGAAGAAAATAGACTAGTTGCACTTTGCTATGATCAACTATATCAAAGAAGAATGATTTAAGCTCATGATAAGAAAGTTCATCGTTGATAATTTCAAGAAAAAGAATTAGTACTGAAAAAAATTCTTCTTAACCAATAGGATCTTTAGGGAAAATGGACTCCTAATTAGAAAAGCCCATAAATGGTGAAAAAAGCCTTCTCTAATAGGGCATTGATCTTGGCAAGAATGGATGAGGATGATCTACCAAATCTAGTTAATGCTGATGCAATAAAAAAATACTATGCTTAAGAAAAAAAAGAAAAAAAATAAAATGAACTGAAAAGATATCTGAGTTGAAAACCTAAAAGGGTAACTTATATAAAGAAGCATTAAATGGAATGGGGCAATTCTTAATATAAGCTAAAAGATCTCATTGGTTTTGGGCTAGCTTAGTTTGTTGCATTTTTGAAAAGTTAAGAGGCATCAATCAAGGGTTTTCATAAAAGAATCCATGATGAATTAGTTCATGATGATTAGAAATTCATTATATGATTACTTGTTTTCTTTAGACAATGCATGAAACAATTCTTTCTTTTACTAAAATAAAATACCCATTTGTTTATCCTTTCATTATCCTTCTTATTAAAAAAAAAGAAATGTGAAATGTGTTATAATTGTCGTAAAATTCAAAAGATGATGAAGAAACAATGATGACCATGAAAGACACACATTATTTTGAAAAAGATTTAAAATGACAAGAAAAATAGCAAGGAATAAATATCGATGAGAAAATAAGCCTATAAGTCACAAAAGTGGTAAACATTGAAAATAAAAAATGTGAATAGAAATCTTTTTATCTAAACTTAATTAGCTGCTGAAATGCATGGGATTCAAAAGAAGAAGAAAGAAAACAAACATTAAAAATTTTTTAAAAATTAAAAGAAAATGACAAAAAAATAATAAAAAAAAGATGGTCTTTTCATTTGCATTGTGATCATCATTAATTGCAAGACATTGCAAAAACATGAAAATGTCATTCATGCACACATGTGACATAACAGATATATGGGTCTAAGACAATCCAAAAACCAATAAAAAGAAAGCTCAAAAGCAGAAAAGATATGAACCCTTTGTTAAGAGGAATCTTTTAAATATTATTGCCTCTTAGACTTTTAAATTTAAAGTTTCATTGCCCCTGGTCAGAAGTTCTTTCTTTAAAAGGTGTCATAGCCTCTGCTCAAAGAAGGTTTCTTTAAAGTGTCATTGCTTCTGGTCAGAGGAGCCATTTAAAGTTTCGTAGCCTCTAGTCAAAAGAACTTTTTAATTTTAAGAACCTCTGGTCAGAGCATTCCATCAAAATTAGGCATGATTTGTAAGACCAAAAGGCATAATCTATAAGTCCTCTCAGATTTTTAATTTAAAGTTTCATTCCCTCTAGTTAGAGGAGCCATTTAAAGTTTCATAGCCTATGGTCAGATAAACCTTTTAAATTTAAGGTTTTATTGCCACTGGTTAGAGGAACCTTTCAAATTTAAAGTTTCATAGCTTCTAGTCAGAAGAAATATTTAAAGTTTCATTGCCTCTGGTTAGAAGAGTCTTTTAAATTTAAAGTTTTATAACCTCTGGTCAAAAGAGTCTTTTTAAACTTTCAAAAGTTGTCAAGCCTATACTTAAATGAGCTTTTAAATTTTTAAAAGTTATCAAACCTCTGCTTAGAAAAGCCTTCCAAATTTTTTTTCAAAAAAGAAGTGTTTATATTTATAACATCGTCCAAACAAAATAGTCATCCTTTTATCTTTACCCTATTTCTAATTCTTAGCAATGTGCAAAGAGGGGCAGCTATAGACATATATTTTGTCCGTAAAAAAAAATATAAAAATAATAATAAAAAAAAGGAAAAAAAATTAGTTCAACTTTGGTAGCTTAAATCAAGCTGCCATAAAGGGTTTTTTGTCCCAAAGTTAATGCATTTAATGTACTAAATCCGGTGATCAAAAATCAGCTGACAAGTCTCCAAACTTTTCCAACAAAGAATCCCAAGAGATTTGGGATTTAAATCCTAAAAGGTTTTATAAATTGAGCTAATTTCTACAAAATTGAGACAACATAGAGAGAAAAAATGGGGAAAGAGAACACTGTCAAAAAAATACAGAGCAATTTTTTGGGTTTACTAGGTCATAGCTATAAAAAAAAAAAAAAAACACCACAATCCTCCCAAAAAGGAGCCACCACCAAAAAAAAATTTGTTTACAAAAACAAAAAAATTTCTTTTAACTGAAACTAGCACCATCATCCAGAAATCTTATAATTTTTTTTAAAAAAATTGTTTTAGGAAAAAAGTTTAGAACATAAAAATCAGTATTTTGGAATTCTTTTTGACTTTTTTTAGGTTGTCGAAAACTAAAAAATTTGAACTTTTTGACGATCGTTGAATTTTTTTACCACCAAAAACTAGAAAATTGGCCGAATTATGGGATTTTTTAAACTTTTAAAGGCTGCTTAAAGTTTTCGGCCAATAGTGCATGGAGGCAACCGACCAAAAACTAGGCTTCATAGCAGCCGATGAAAGAGAGTTGATTTTAGAAAGAGAAGCTCTGGATTTGTAGAGAGAGAGGGAAGTTTTGGGTGTCTAAACTATCCAGATTGACGCTCGACTTGTGCAACATTCGCGCGCGACTCGCCAGGTGACCCAACCCATTTGTAAGTTTTTTTTTTAGTTTTAGTTTGATTTGATTTTTGTTATTTGTTTAAGATTTTTATAATTTATAATTTATATTTTTTGTACTAAAAATAAATAATTATCAATAATAATAAAAAATACTAAGATTTTAATTCAAAAAATGAAAGTATAAACAAAATAATTATTATTATTATTATTATTATTGTTTAAGGAAAATAAAAATTTTGTTGCAAAAAATATTATTTAAATTTCACCAAAGTTTTGGGATAATTTAAAAAATAATTTTTGGAAAAAAATAAAAAAATAAAAACTAAAGAATTGTTTAAGTCAATCTTTTAAATATAATTTTTTAAAGTAAATTAAAAGAGTTTGATTTTCTTATTGCAAGTAAAAATAAATTTTCAGATTTCTCCATAGAGTTTGGATAATCTAAAATTATTTTTACTAAAATAAATATTTTTTAAACAATATAAAACCCATAAATAATAAAAAATAAAAATTATTTTTAATTAATTTCTTAATTATTACCAAAATATATTTTTAGATTTTACCAAAGAGTTGGGATAATTTCAAAAATATATTTTTTTATTAAATAAAGATTTATTTAAATGATAAAAAGTGATGAAAATAATAAGTAATAAATAATAAATAAATAAAAATCAATCAACTATTTAATTAAATCCCTCGCGTAAGAATTTCAAGAAAATTGAAAAAAATCTCAATTTTCTTAATTATCATCAATAAAAAATATATATAAGTTTTAAGATCTTATCAGAAAGTTAAGATAATTCTAAAAATTTGTTTAAAATTTTTAAAATTTTGTCGAAGATTCGGGATAATCCTAAAAACAAAAAACTGTTTAAAAAATATATAAATAAATTATTTTTTGATGAAATTTTGAGAATTTTGTGAATGGTAAATTTTTTCAAAATATTTCTTAAATAAAGATTTTTTATAAATTCTACCAAAGTGTTGGAGAAGTTATAGAATACAAAAATAATAATAATAATAATTTCACAATAAAAATATTTTTCTTAAAAATAAATTTTAAGAAATTAAATTTAAATATAAAGAAGACTATATCATCAAATCAAAAGATTACACATGTTTAATTAATATCATTTTTCAAATGGGTGGCGTAAGAGTGCTAATACCTTCTTCACTCGTAACCGTAATCTCAAACCTAATTGTCATTTCACAAACCTAAACATTTTTTAGTAAATCTTAAATAATTTTAAGATTTTTATTAAAAGATGATATTTTTAAGTGACCAATCACACCTTACAAAAAATATTGGTGATAATTCTAAAAATTTTTATCAAGTTTAACGATCAAGTCTATCTAAACAAAAAAATATTATGATAATTCAGGTGATTGAATAGTTCTTGCCCTCGATCTCTCCAATAAGAGCAAGAATATGCGACACAAAGAAGGAAGCTTGATAACTTGCTAAATTAAAAACTATGCTTAAGAGCATAAAAGGTAAAAATAAGTTACTAATAAAAGTATTGAAAGGTAAAGTAAAAGTACTTGAAAAATTAAGATAAGTGTAACTACATCATGTTTGTGATTTTCGAAACTCTTTTTACATAGTTTTAACATGTATTTATACTAACGAAATTGAAGAAGACGAAATTAGAAATTCAAACTATTTCCTAGTTATGTCTTCCTTGCATTCACGTTCTCTTAAGTGTAATTCATTCCATGTAACTGCTGGTTCAATATCAACTTCTATCGCTTCTAAATCTTTTAACTTCAAGCTGAATTCTTCTCTGCTAGAAACATATTAACGTGTTAAGAATTTAAACAGGTTAAATTCTTCTTGATCTCTTAATTTTAGCCTTTCGTTGAACCATTATGTTGGATTTTTTCTAGCACTAAAAATGCAACAGTTGATAGCAGCCCATATCATACCAACCACTATGATTTTCTCTAACAGATTAAGTCGACATATGATCTCCTCTGAGTGGGACTCTTTAGTTTGACCTATATAGGATTCGGCCCATGTACTTATAGATTTCCTCCCATTTAAGCATATGGCAGCCCAAGGCAACTATGACTCGCACAGTTTGGGCTTTAAACCTGATCCACAACCTTTAATTAATTAGTTAATCACTAATTAATAGGTTATTAACCAAACTGTTCATTAATTACATAAATTGGGTCTAGCCCTATAATTATTTTATTATTTTATGGGATAAGCCCCTTTGACCCATTTTATGGGTAATCTATGGTTTCAACGGTTTCATATTAATTTTTAATAATTTTTAATTTACTTTTTTGACTTTAAGATCATAGTTTATCAATGTTATAATTTTTTTTAACTGAACTTAATTTAATTTATTTAGACAATTATTTTTAAAAAATAATATGCAAAAATTTTAAAATAAAAATCTTAATACCTTGAAATTTTTTTTCATATCTTTCAAACGCATTTATACCAAACAAATGTTATAATTTTTTAAAAATTAATTATTAAATACCTTAAAGTCACAACTTTTTTCTTAGTCACTCTATCAAATCAAAGGTGGATATTGAATTGTCGTCCTAACAATCTGCCTAGACTTGGTCCAACCTCAAAGCTCCATCCCCACATAATAACTACTCATCCTGGCCTACCTCAAGCAAGTGCTCCCTAAAGTCAAAGTGTAGTAAAAGGGGCACATTAGATTCGACTCTTTGCCTACCATTACTTAAATTATCTTTTAGTGGCTCTAGGTACCTTAGAAACCTCTCCGGTTTCTTTCTTGGTATTCAAACAAAGCAAAGCTGAACCAAAATTATTAATATAATGTATTTTTTTATGTGTAATATATGTCATTATCAGTTATTTAGATATATTATTTCAAATTTTTTAATTAAATATAAATATGTTTATAAATATATATAAATTTATACGTTCTAATATTAATAATAATTTATAAAATAAATATACAATATCTTCAAATATAAATAAATAGGTTTAAAAATATAAAAAATAATATTATAAAATTTTTATAATATTTTTAAACGCTTAATCTAATTATATGATATTTAAATAAGTATTTTTATATAAATATTAAGATAAAAATAAAGAGATGATAAAATTAATCTTGATTTCATGATTGTTAAATTTTAAAATAGTAATCCAATTATTTTTTGAAAGAGATTAAAATATTTAAAAAATTTTGATTTTAAAAAAATAAAATATAAAAAAATAAATTACAATAAAAAACAAAAAAATCAACTTTTAAAGATTATTTTACCAATTAATTTTAGTTTTATTAAATTAAAAATAATCAAATAATAAAAAATAAATTATAAATTATAAAATTTATTTTATATTCATGTATCAATCGAAATAAATTAATTTATCATAATTTATTAAAATTAATTAAAATTAATAAAAATAATTTATATTATTCGATATTAAATTTGACAAAAAATTATTTTTAAATATATTATATTTTAATATAATTAAAATATAACGATCGATATGATCCATACTAAAATAAAATTAATAACTAAAAACTAAATCCTCGACCACAAAATTTGACTAAGAATTTTTTTCAGTGGCCCAAATTCCAAACAAATTTAAACAAGTCAATCCCTAATTGATTATCGTCCCCCACTGTGAATTGTACTTTTGATATCAATCCCTATTATCGAGACCATGAAATTTGGCAATTAAATGAATCCTTAATTGGTCAACATAAGAGACTTTTCTACTTGGAAAATTTTACTGAAACTTTAATTAAAAATTAAAAATGTTAATTTAATTAATTTATACTTTTAATAAATAATTCAATAAATTTACTGTCCAAATCTTAACACTTTAATTTATTTTTTTATTTTCAAAATGAAACCTCATTTATATATATATATATATATATATATATATTAAAATCCGTTGTTCCAATATTCCAACAGCTGGCGTATTCAACACTCCTACATTGGAGCTCTGACTGCCAAAGAGACCCAAGTCAATAGGTCAAGTCAATTCACCGTGCGAAACACGAAGGTTGCCACTTTGCACCACTATCCAATCACACAATGACATGTCAGCATCTTGTAAAAAATTAGTGCCACGTCATCACGCGTTTGATGTGAAAATTAACAACAAAATAGCATTCCGCTGCTTCAATATAAACTCCATCAATTAATTGTCCTAGCCAAAGCTTAATTTCAACATTTAAAGGTTTGAAGCTCGCAATTCTCTCTAGTTTCTTTCATATAATTATAAGCATTGTTTTTCCATGGCAAGGTCTGTTCTGATTCTAAGCCTTGCCATGCAAAACCCTTCATTTTCACCCATACCTGTCAACTTCTTCTTTCTCATTTTAGCAGTTTTCTGTGTGCTTTCAATCACAACATTCCTTTGTGCTTCAAACAAAAACAGGGGATTTCAAAGGCAGAAAAATGATAATAAAGAAATCAGGATGTCAAGTGAAAGAAAGCTGCTGTCAAAGATAAATAGCAATATTGGAAGTAAAGCTCAGCTGATGGTGAAGATGATTTCATGGAGAAAAGTGCGGGATGAGGAAGAAGAAGATCAAAGCGATGATGAAGCTGTTTGGAGGAAGGCAATTATATTGGGAGAACGTTGTCGTCCATTGGATTTTTCAGGGAAAATTTTGTATGATTGTGAAGGAAATCTTATACCAGCTGATCTCCCAACTCAAGGAGATAGGAATAATAAATTTATTCCTTTGGAAAAATGTTAAAGAGTACATTCCACCAATGATGTATGCATGGTTGTCTCATATTTTTGAGTCTTTTTTTCTTTTCTTCTTCCTTTTTCAATGTTTTTCTAACTGTTTTTTCGTTTTGTTGGGTGAATGATTAGGAAACTAATTGGTTGTTGCTTGTATTGTAAAATAAAAAGGTTGTCCATCAGGAATGGAAAATCTTCTCAAGCCAAAATAAAAATAGGAAAACCACAATATATTTCTTTGCCTTTTTTGGATGAAATAAAAGTGGTGTTTTTCATTTTTATTTTAAAAAAGAAAACATAAACAAGATTTTGTGCATTTGATAAATTTATGTAGTATTTTAACCAGATTAATATCTGGGAAATTATCACATTAACAATGAACTATTTCATTTAACTAAAAAATAAATATAAATAACATTTAACAAATACCCTTATAATTCACCCATTAGCAAAAATCAATAAAAGTAAAAACATCAAACTTTAATAGTTAAGTGAAATTTTAAAAGAGCTTCTGTTGAATCAATAAAGAAACAAATATAACTAAATAAATCCAATATAAATTTGAATCAAATTTACACAGAAAAATTTGGACCAAAACCCTCTTAATTTTTTGATTGGTGCTCAACCCAAATGATTTGTTGTGTGCAGATGTTTGTGGGAAGGCATTAGAATTATGTTTAAAAGAATAGTCTATTTTTCTATTTTATTTTTTTTCGTGAAATGAAGATTTTGAAAGTGATTATTCGAAAGAATTGATAACTGTACTTATCATAAAATCAAAATTTCATGTTTTCACTTAGTATCAAAAAATTAAATTTTTAGAAAATTAATTTCTTACTTGTTTAACTATTTTCAAATTATAAAACAAAATACATTGTTTACATGCTTAAAAACTATTTGTTAAATATATTTTTTCAATTGGTCAATCTTTTATTGGCCAAAAACAAAAATTGATCAATCTTTGTGTTGGGAAATCAATATATACGTGCAGCATCGACACACAAAATAATAAGCTTAAAACAAAAATAAAAATAAACAAATATATTTATTTCGACTCAACTTAAAATGGCTCGGCCCAATCCAAAATGGCTTACTTTAAACCCAATCCATTAATAAATAAATCTTTACAACTATGAGACTTTTGAAATGAAAAAAATCATTAAAAATTTCTTACACAAAATTTAACCCAAAACTCAATTACACCCTTTTAATCGTCTACTCACTTAACTATTTTCTTAATATCTAACTATCTGAGATTATCAAAACATCTTATTTATAAGAGTGAAACCCTTTATACATTTACTAAACTCCTGATAAGAGATACAAGATAAACTTTTAACTTTTATAATTTTACTCAACTTTCAATGTGAGATTACGAGATTCAAGGCAAACCTCAACAAATTTTCCCTTAACTTAAATCTCCAAACACTTCAATAGTATCTGTAAAAGCTGAAATGCTTACTTTTCTTCTTTTCATTCATCACAGAAATCCCAACTAAGCTTCTATCAAGCATGTACAAGTGATTTTTAATCATATTCCCTTGTAGAATCACACTATTATTTCTATATACTTTCAATCAATCATTACTACCATAGTATATGTACCTTTGAAAGGCTAACTCACTCAAAACAATCAAATTGTAACTATAACTTGATACATACCTTACATGACGAAGCGTCCTAATAATACCATTGTGAAATCTAAGGCGAACAGCTTCGATACCTTGAATCTATACCTTTTCATTATTGGCAACCATAATATCCCCATGCTTTTCATTTTCTTTCAACTCTATAAAGTAACTCCTATCATTACAGACATGGATTGTAGCAACTAAATCTAAAACCTAATTTTTATCACCTTTCAAACTCTGAGTCTCATCCACATAAGTCGTCAAAATGACCTTATCATTATTCGACACAACAGCAATAGTATCACTATTTTCTTCATCTGATTTTTTCTCATCATTTGCTTTTTTGAAAACAGCCATATCCCTTCTTAGCTTCTTGCAACTCATTTGGATATGTCTATTTTCACCTCAATAATAACATTCTATATCACTGTAATTTTTGTTTTTTAACTTGGATCTCCCTCTTGATCCATAAATTCTCTTTTGAATCCTTCATTGATCAGAACCCTCTGTAGCTAGTGCACTCTTTTCAAGTGATGAGTTTTGTATTTTCATAAACTTTTCATTCTTATGCAATAAGGTAGTCATATCATTCAATTTCAAAGTAGACCTATCCACCAATAAAGTTTGAATTAAAGCTCTATAAGACTCGGGTAAATATGACAACAAAATTAAAGATTTCTCATCTTCTAACTCATCAACAAAAATTACCAGCAATTGAAAAATCAACCTATTAAATTCGTTTAAATGATTATGAAGACTTATACCTTCTTTCATCTTCAGAAATATAGATCCATCTTCAAACTTTTTATCAAAATATGAAGTTTTAAACTTCAATGCTAGATTTTGGCCCAAACTGAGGTCATTTGTATCAATAATGCCAAAGATATCTCTTTTTTCAACGACTTTTAGTCTCTATTTTAGCAAGTCATACTTGTATTGAACTTTTTTTTCTCTACTAACTTCAACATGCCCCTTAATTTCTCTTGTTCTTCGAGATCATCTAAATTGGGAATAAAAATTGGATCAACCATATTACATTTTGGGTTATGTTCAAATTGCCCCTGATTTGGTTATTGGTTAACCAATAAGTTTACATTTGTGAATGGATAAGGTTGCCCACCTATATGCGATGGATACATCAGTTGAAGAGCTTGAGCATGGGGTGGTATATACCCAAGTGGGTAAAATGGCTCTTCTCTAATATTATTATTTTTATAGGGTTGATTTTTCTCTCTTGTAGTAAAAGTTTCAACAATACCTTTCCATTTAGCCATGGCCCATATCAATTCCCTTAATCTATCATTTATTTTCGTATCTCCTTTTACATTTCAACCATCCATTCTCACATATCTTCTTGAGCTTTTTTCATTCTCTCTATCTTGGCTACCTGTTCGTTTTTCATAATTCTAACTTGTAATTGTGTATTGTACATGTGGTAAGCAAACCATTTTCAAACTTTTAATGGCTGAGCTATTTTTAAACCTTACATTACCACAATTCAAAAAATTAGGATGCCATATTATTTTTGTGAAAGCAAAACAATTTTTATTTTAACTTTGAAAACATCCTTTTAATGAGGTAAAATATTGAAAAAGAAAAAATATGCAAAAATGTATGCACGGATGCATTGAAAGATCTATGCTCCAAGACATATCTCAAACATTAAAATTTTTTATTGATTCCGACAAATTTCTAATTACAAAGAGTATCATTTTAGCATTGTAGCCATAGAAACATTTAATTTGCTTATAATGATCCTTGGCTTCAACTAAAAAGTTCAACAAACATTGCCCAAAACTTCTAGTTAGGTTGATTTCTTACATTAAAGCTTATACTCTCTTGATTATCTCCCTTGCTTTTCTTATTGCCTTACAAATTTGACTAGCCAGATGCTCTATGTATTGTTGCCTTCCCAAGCTCTCCGCCTTCCACTTCATACAAGCATCCATTTCAAGATCGTAAGTGTATCTCCAATCTTTTTCTCTATTTTACCATTCTTTGATGATTATGAAATATGATCTTTGTGGTTTTGTAATTGCTATTCTATATCTTGAATTACTTGGCATACTGATTATTTCTTTTTTTGCATTTCATAGTGTTTTCTTTTTTCCTCTTTGATCTATGCCTTCAATTTAGCATTCTTCTTTTGACATTCTATCAATCTTGCAAAGTTGTTGAATGCAAACCTTTCCACTCTTGTTGCCTTTAAAAAATCCTGATGGATTTTTTTTTATTTTCCTTGGCTTTGTCTTTCCAAAATTACATCTTTTTTTAAAGCTTAATCATTTCTTTTTACTGCCTAACACTAAATCTAGCGCCTTTTCCTTCCTTTAATTAGGTTCACAATTTTTTTTTGTTTTCTTAATGCAAATCCTTTAGATCATTTTGGGCCACATTCTGATCTTGTATTCTCTTTTTTACTCTACTTTCCTAAGCTTTCACTTCATATTTTAGTTGTTCCATCTCTTCTTGGAGTCTAAATTTTTTTTCTCAATTTCTCTTTTTGTGCTTTAAGTTCTTGCTTAACAAACTCAACTTTCAACAATGGTTCTTTTCCCTACGGGTTCACTTGTTGAAATGAGAAATCATCTGAAGGGAGCACAGTATCTTTAAAACACTTTGCCTTTCAAATCAAGTAATCAGAGGTGACTTTATCAAGAATAGATCATAATCTTAGCTTTCGAGTCTTTTTTTATACCTAAATTGACTACTTCATTGTTCTTGACAAGCTCGTTTCTCCATAAGCAAATTCTACTAAAATAAATTCATGTGTGGTATGGGCAAACTACTTAACACCAAATTGCCTTAACACCATTAATGGAGTGTAACTTACCACTCCCCATAATCTCAAAAGTAGTACCCATGGATCATCTCTACCTCGATATAACATTGGCACATGAGGCATCTATAGTGTCATCCATTTAACCTGATCACTAGTAAACCTTCAAAAGAATGCTACCTATTTTTTTTTAGATTTTAATGTTGGCCACTGACTCTCGTAAAACTTTTTGACCAGAGCTCTATTTTGAATATATGACTTGGAAAAAAACTTTTCTTACATCTGAAATGGCTTTTTATCCAGATGAATAGTAGTTCTGCACTCTTGTGGATCATCTTTTATTTCGACGATAAAAGTTTAATAATCTGATTGTCTCAGCTAAGATGATTGGAATAGGATTAATCACCTTACTTTTGATTTGTTTGAACAAATCAACTACTACCAATTCAATATATCATAAAGTTTTTGAAAATATCACAATGCTATAAATTGCTAAGGCGAACATTGTCATGTCTTGATAATCCTTTATGTCGTAACGATTTTGAGACCGTCAGACGTAAAAATGAGTTTTTGTTTTAAAAAAGGGAGAGTCGTCACCAATCTTTATTAGGGTGTGATTGGCCACCAAAAGTTTATCTTTTTAATAAAACTATAAAAACGGGTTTAAAGTTTATCAAAAAGATCAATTTTGGTCTACGAAAAACCAGATTGGGTCCGGGAGTCGATTACGTATGGGGAAGGATTAGCACCCCTACAACGCCCATAAATTGGTACCATTCAATTATGCGCTATTTTCGATGTTAGATAAAAATGATTTTAATTTGAAATTTAACTCTAATTCCCTTCATTAAAAAATATTTTTACTAAAATTTTTATTTAGGAATATTGAGAAAATCTTTAAGTTAAAGAATTATCTTGAAATTCTCCAACATCTAGGCAGAATTTGAAATAACTCTTTTCACTTAAGATTTAACACAACAATTCTTAAAATAAAATAACACTCTTTATAGAAAATTGTTGGTGACTCTCCAACATCTAGGCAGAGTACCATGAGTAAATTAAAGAGAGAATAATACAGACAATTATTGATGATAATATGATAACGTATGTATGCTAATGAATGTCCTTTATAATGGAATGCAATTTAAGAGTTGGATTTTTAAGTATAATGAGACCACCCCGACTCTCCAACATCTAGGCAGAGCTTAGGTGTGACTGTTTATATTTAAGATCCCAATTTTATTATACCTTTTATTTATTAATCTTATTATTAATACGAATTAAGAAATCGTGTGAAAAGACTTCACGAAGCAAAATTTCCTAAATACCCCATCATCTAGGCGACATTTGGGAACAAATTGCTTCAAATAGAATTTTCACACGTATCCTTAGGATTTTTTTTTTAGGACTTTGGATTTCAAGGATTTTGGATTTAATGGATTTTGGATTTTTAGGGGTTTTAGAATCCTAGGATTAGGAAATAGTGCTTAAGGTTTCGAACATCTTTAAAAATCCCCAACATCTAGGCAGATTTTTTAAGCAAGTTCGATTTTAATAATTTTTGAAGATTAATTAAAAAATTCTTATGTTTATTTATGAAAAATAATTAAAAAATAATTCCCCAACATCTAGGCGAAATTATTGTTTTAGAAAAATATTTTTATTCCCTCCAACATCTAGGCAGGGAAGATTATTATTATTATTTTTTAAAGCATTTTAATATATTTTTTATTAGTATTTGTTCTTAATTTTATTATTATTAAAACGATTAAACATTTATTCGAACAAATTTATAAATTTATCATGCATAAATATAAAAATATATTTAAAATAACAAATAATAATAATAATAAAAAATTAGAAAATTCAAAAAAAAAATGTTTTTTTACCTGAACCGGACCGGTCAACGCCCGGTTCGATTCGACGATTCGGTCTGACGGTTCGGTTCGGTCTGGGCGGTTCGGTATCGGTCCAGTCAAATCGGTCAGAGTCGATGAAGGAAGCGGATCAACGGGTCGGGTCGCGCGGATCCCGGGTCGGATCCGGGTCAATGCGCTGATACCCCTTAGCTGAAACGACGTCGTTTTGGGGTCTTTCCCTAAACGATGTCGTTTGAGTTTTTGCCTTGCTATATATAGCTGAAGATTTTTTTTTAGTTCATTTGGCTTTCTGTTTCAGAAAAAAAAGGAGAGAGGGAGAGAAAGAGCTGGGGGAAAGGTCTGCCGGTTGGTTGCTGTCCGGCCGTCGGAGCACCGCGTTGGCCGCCATTCGCCGGTCACCGATCGCCGTCTCCAGTGGTCAAAAAATTTCAAAATTCACCCACAAGCTTTTCCCGAGCCCCTGAGCGCAGATCTAATCTCTTTTTCACCAAAAGGAGTCTCAAAATTCGTAGATCTGCAGTCAAAGTTTCGATTTTTTTTTTTTTTATGTTCTTTCTCTTCTTTTTTTTTTGAAGCTGACCTTTCTTTTTCTTCTTCGTGTAGGAAGCTTGGCACTGGGTTCCTCCCTGCGGGGAGGACTGTGTTGATTTTTTTTATTTTTTTTTTGAAAATTTTTTTTTGCGACAGATCTGGTTCTGTTTGTGGTTTTTTTTCGGTTGGCTTTTGTTTGGGTATTTGGGGTGTTTGGGTGGGTAGCTCGGAATTTTTTGTTCCTGAACTCTCAAGTTGGAAAAATTTTTGTTTTAGAACTCTCACCTCCAAAAATTTTTTTTTCTTTTTTTTTTTTTTTTGCGTTTATGTGTTGATTTTATAGAGTTTCAATTAAGTGAGATTTTGCTGGCTGTAGGGTGGTTAGTTGGTAGCTGTAGGGTGGCTGGCAGGAAGCTGGTCGGGGGGCTGGTTGGGTTGCTGATAAGGAGTTGGTAAAGGAGTTGGTCGAGGCAGCTCGGCATCGCACCAACTCCTTGACTTCTTTCTTTTTTTTTGTTTGTTTACTTGTTTTATTTTTTTCTGTTTTGTTTTTTTTTCTTTTTTGTTTTGTTTTGTTAAATATTATTATTATAAAAAAATAAAACAGTAGACCCGGACAAAATCAGTGTCTACAGCTGCCCCTCTTTGCACGTTTCTGAGAATCAGGAATAGGGCAAAGACAAAGACAACGATTTTGTCCGAAAATAAATCGTGTTATTTTTTTGGTTTTACAGAAAAGGGCTCCTCTTAGCAGAGGCTCAACAACTTTAAAATTTCTTCTTGAAAAAGCTCTTCTTAACAGAGGTTCCATAATTTTAAAATTTTATTTCGGAAAAGCTCCTCTCAGCAAAGGCTCAACAACTTTAAAATCTCATCTGAAAAAGCTTCTCTCAACAAAGGTTCCATAACTTTAAAATTTCATTTTGGAAAAGCTACTCTCAGCAGAGGTTCCACAACTTTAAAATTTCATTTTGGAAAGGCTCCTCTCAGCAGAGGCTCAACAACTTTAAAATTCTTTCTTGAAAAAGCTCCTCTCAACAGAGGCTCCACAACTTTAAAATCTCATCTGAAAAAGCTCCTCTCAATAGAGGCTCCATAACTTTAAAATTTCATTTTGAAAAAGCTCCTCTCAACAGAGGCTCTACAACTTTAAAATTCTTTCTTGAAAAAGCTCCTCTCAACAGAGGCTCCACAACTTTAAAAATTTTTTCTTGAAAAAGCTCCTCTCAACAAAGGCTCAACAACTTTAAAATTTCATTTTGAAAAAGCTCCTCTTAACAGAGGCTCAACAACTTTAAAATTTCATTTTGAAAAAGCTCCAACAGAGGCTCAACAACTTTAAAATTTCATTTTGAAAAAGCTCCTCTCAGCAGAGGCTCAACAACTTTAAAATTCTTTCTTGAAAAAGCTCCTCTCAACAGAGGCTCCACAACTTTAAAATCTCATCTTGAAAAAGCTCCTCTCAACAGAGGCTCCACAACTTTAAAATTCATTTTGAAAAAGCTCCTCTCAACAGAGGCTCCACAACTTTAAAATTTCATTTTGAAAAAGCTCCTCTCAGCAGAGGCTCAACAACTTTAAAATTCTTTCTTGGAAAAGCTCCTCTCAACAGAGGCTCCACAACTTTAAAAATCTCATTTGAAAAAGCTCCTCTCAGCAGAGGCTCAACAACTTTAAAATTCTTATTTGTTTTCAAATTTGAGTTTTCATCTTTGAACAAGTAAATTTCTCTCTTGTAAATTCCTTTGTTTGATCATTGTCTTTAACAAAATCTTATTTTTTTCATCAAGAAAAGGAAAATTTCTATCTTTGTTACAACTTCTCATGGATGCATGTACTGAGTGCTCATGATGCAATGCATGTAATGCAATCAAAATCGTTCATTGTAGTAAAAAGGTTCTCAAAATCTCTCGCTTTCAGCTTCTTTTATCCAAATTCTTATATGACCAATCTGTCTTCAACATCTAACCACAATATTTTTTCTTCAAAAGTCTGCAACATCAATGTCTTGTCATACTTTTCTCATCCTTTTTCATTTGCCTTTGTCAACTTTAAAAGTAATGCTGAGATCTTTCATGTTTGTTTTTCTTTTCATCATTTTAAGTTCAAGACAAATAAAATGCAATCACACATTTCTCTGATGGATAAAAAATATCAAATAAGGATAAAGGAAAGGATAGGCATTATTTCAAATGAAGGATAATGTATTTCTTATGGCTGATAACAAGTGTATGTCAAAGTGTTTGAATTGAAATAAGGGTGTCAAAAGAATGATCACAAGATAATCATGAACAAAATATTCTCAGATTCTTTCTCTAAAACTAAATCAGATGACTTCCTTGATTATTCAGAGTTCATCAAACTACACTTGCCCCTGCATTGTGAGATCTTTTCTTGATGATGCTTTTGCTTCACATCTAAGCCGCCTTTTCAGATTTTCAACTTAGATAAGTCATCATTTTTTTTTAAGCAAAATATTTCTTCACAACATCTGAATTTATTGGGGTAGGCAAATCACCTTCGTCCATTTCTGTCAAAATCAATGCCCCACCAGAAAAAGCCTTTTTCACCACATACGGGCCTTCTCAATTTGGTGTCCATTTCCCCCGATTATCATGTTGATTTGGAAGGAATCTTTTTAGCACTAAGTCTCCTTCCCTAAAGCAACGGGGATGAGTTTTCTTGTCATGTGCTCTCATCATCCTCTTTTGATATAATTGACCATGACAAAGTGCTGACAGTCTTTTCTCTTCAATGAGGTTTAATTGCTCGTAGCGATTTCGAACCCATTCTGCTTCCTCTAACTCCACCTCCATCAGGACTCTCAGTGAGGAATTTTCACTTCGACTAGTAGCACAGCTTCCATACCATATACCAAAGAGAACGGTGTGGCTCCAATAGACGTTCTGACTGATGTTCTATAAGCATGCAAGGCAAAAGATAACTTCTCATGCCAATCTTTGTAAGTTTCAGTCATTTTCTCCAGGATTCTCTTGATATTCTTAATCGCAGCCTCCACTGCCCCATTCATTTTTGGACGATATGGTGTCGAATTACGATGACGGATCTTGAACTGAGTGCATACTTCATTCATCATTTTGTTGTTTAAGTTTTTGGTATTATCAGAAATAATTATCTCCGGAAGCCCATATCTGCATATTATCTCTCTTTTCATGAACTTACATACCATAGATCGGGTCACGCTAGCATATGATGCAGCTTTTACCCATTTGGTGAAGTAATCAATCATCACAAAAATGAATCTATGCCTATTCGAAGCTTTTGGAGTGATGGGACCAATGACATCCATGCCTCACATTGAGAATGGCCAGGGAGGAGCTAAAACATGTAATGTTGATGGTGGAGCATGAATCTTGTCAGCATAAATCTGACATTTATGACATCTCCTAGCATAATCAATACAGTCACTCTTCATTGTCAACAAATAATAGCCAGCCCTCATAATTTGTCTAGCCATCATATGACCATTTGCATGTGCCCCACAAACTCCATCATGCACTTCTTCAATAATCTTCTTTGCTTCAGCTGCATTTACACATCTTAAGAGCACTTGATCTCGACCTCTTTTGTAAAGGATATCTCCGTTAATGAAAAAATTCATAGCCAATCTTCTAATAGTCCTCTTATCATTTTTTGTTGCATGTTCTGGGTACTGCTGGCTTTTAATGTATTGCATGATATCATGATACCATGGCCTTCCATCAATTTTTTTTTCAACACCTGAGCAATGTGCTGGTACATCTTTTACATCCAGCTTGATGGGTTGGATTTCAGTATTTGCATCTATTTTGATCATTGCAGTTAGAGTAGCCAGTGCATCAACAATTTGGTTTTCCTCTCTAGGTAGATGCTCAAACTGAACTTCTTTAAATTGTTTGACCAACTCAAAGATGTAGTTATGATACCGAATCAACTTAGAGTTTCTTGTTTCCCATTCACCTCGTAACTGATAGATGACTAAAGCTGAATCTCCAAACACATCTATCACTTTGATCTTCTTTTTAATTGCTGCTTGTAGACCCATAACACAGGCCTCATATTCAGTCACATTGTTTGTGCAATTAAAATTTAATCTGGCTGTGATGGGGTAATAATGTCTATCAAGAGATATCAAAATTGCTCCAATACCATGACCCAAAGCATTAGCAGCTCCATCAAAATACATCCTCCATGATTTTTCAACAGGTTCATTTTTTTCAATGGCCATCACATCCTCATCAGGAAAATCTAATTTCATTGGCTCATAATCTTCGATTGCACGATCAGCAAGGAATTCAGCTATTGCACTCCCTTTAATAGCTTTTTGAGTCATGTAAATGATATCATATTCTGAAAGCATAACTTACCACCGTGCTATTCTTCCTGTCAATGAGGGCTTTTCGAAGATATACTTAATAGGATCCAGCTTTGCTATGAGCCAAGTAGTGTGATAAAGCATGTATTGTCTAAGCCTTCGAGCTGTCCAGGTTAATGCACAACACATCTTCTCTAATAGTGAATACTTTGACTCATAATTAGTGAACTTCTTGCTCAAGTAGTAAATTACTCGTTCTTTCTTATCGGTTTCATCTCTTTGTCCCAGCACACATCCCATTGAATTTTCATGCACTATCAAGTACAAAATCAAAGATTTTCTTGGCATTGGTGGCACCAACACAGGTGGATTTGATAAGTATTCTTTGATCTTATCAAAAGCTTCTTGGCATTCATCATTCCATTCTCCAGGATCATGTTTTTTGAGAAGCTTGAAAATAGGATCACACTTATAAGTGAGTTGAAAGATGAAGCGAGCAATATAATTTAATCTCCCTAAGAAGCCTCGCACTTCTTTTGAGGTATGAGGAGGAGATAAGTTTTAAATGGCTTGTATCTTATCTGGATCAACTTCAATTCTTTTTTCACTGACTACAAAGCCCAATAGTTTTCCTGATTTGGCTCCAAATGTACATTTGACAGGATTCAACTTCAACTGAAATATTTTCAACCTATCGAACAGCTTTTTGAGACTGACTATATGATCTTTTCCTTCACGAGATTTTGCAATCATATCATCTACATACATTTCTATCTCTTTATGCATCATGTCATGAAAAAGAGTCACCATTGTTCTTTGATAAGTAGTACCAGCATTTTTCAACCCAAAAGGCATGACTTTGTAACAGAATGTTCCCCACATGGTCACAAATGTAGTTTTCTCCATATCATCTCGAGCCATCTTGATCTGATTATGGCCTGAGAAACCATCCATAAAGGAAAATGTGAAGTGCCTAGCAGTATTATCCACTAGAGTATCGATGTGAGGTAAAGGAAAATTATCCTTAGGGCTTGCTCTATTCAAATCTCGATAATCAACACACATTCTCACTTTTTCATCCTTCTTAGGAACTGGCACTATGTTGGCTACCCATTCAGGATATTTTGCCACTTCTAAAAATCCAGCATCGAATTGTTTTTTCACTTTCTCTTTAATTTTCAGCAGCATCTCTGGTTTCATGCACCCTAGCTTTTGTTGCATCGGCTTACATCCTGGTTTTAAAGGTAACTTGTGCTCTACAATATCAGTGCTGAGTCCTGGTATATCCTGGTAAGTCCATGCAAACACATCTACATATTCTCGTAGCAGCTCTTCTAGCTTCTGTCTTTCAGCTGGTAAAAGAGATGTACCAACTTTGACCTCTCTTTTATTCTCACCATCTCCCAAATTTACTGATTCAGTAATTTTTTAGTGGGGTTCAATTGGCTTATCTTCATGTTCTATTAATTTTAACAAATCAAGAGGTAGTGTATAGTTATCTGAATCTTCCTCATTATCAAGTTCATCAACATGAATTAAGTTTTCAAAATCAAATCCGAGATTAATGCCATGATTATCCTCATGTTCATTGTTTGAGACCCTGCAAAGGTAATATGGAGAGAATATTGGCATACAAAAATGGAATGGCAAGAAAATGTAGGAAAGAAAAGGATGAAAGGTAAAATGAAGATAAAAATGATAAAAAAAATACGGATGCATCTTCTAAGTCTTTTATTAAAATGACAAACATAAACACACCATAAAAGATCTCCTAATACTCGTAGAAAGTAATTAGAGATTTTAAGTTTCACATTACTTTTCCAAAGTTTTAAAGGCAACAGGCAGCTCTGTAACTTTCCAATTATCCAACTCAAAATCTGAAGGATAAGGGTACACGAATAGCTCTTCACTTCGACTCTTCTTTTCTCCATCATCCACCATTTGAATGGCCAGCTCTGAAAATTTTTCTATGAATCCTGCACTTGGGGCTCTCGATAAATCTGAATAAATGTATCATCCTGAGTGAAAAGAATCATAAAGGTATGAAATGACTATCGGCTCTGACTCCAGCTCATATCCTTTAAGATTAGCTATCCTGTTATCTCTTTTCTCATTCATCATTCTTACTCTGTCCCCTCTTGTTGGCTTATATCCCAAGCCAAACCTGTCTCTCTTTTCATATATGGTCGATGGCTTCGTAATTCCTTGCAGGTTCTTTCCAAGTCTGACTTCAGGTCACCATCCCATCTTGGTAAGCTATTTGACTACTATTTTAATAGTCGCAGATAAGTGTGGTGAATATAATTTAGATCCTTCAGCTATATATGTTGCATTGATAATCTCAAAAGATCTATAAGAGCATTCTAAAGCTTCATCTACCGATTCCACATAAGGAGTATTTATCGATTGAGTTACCAATAAATCTTCTTCTCTTGCCATACATGTTAGCTTCCCTTCAACAATAAATTTGACTTTTTGATGTAATGAAGATGGGACAGCACTTGCCATATGGATCCACGGTCTACCCAATAAATAACCATATGAAGGAGAGATGTCCATGACTTGAAATTTCACGTTGAAAGTACATGGGCCAATCTACAATGGCACTTCTATATCTCCACCACTTCTCTTCTGGTTTCATCAAAGGCTCTCACTATCATATGACTAGGTTTCATATAAGATCCATCAACAGGGAATTTTGCCAGAGTAGTCGCAGGCATAAACATTGATGGATGAGCCATTATCAAATCAAAATCTTAGCCTTATATGACTTTTTACATTTCACAGTAATGTGGAAGAGCCCTGGTACTTCCTCTACCCTCAGGAGGAATTTCTTCATCATTGAAAAAAATATAGTTTGAAATCGTCAGATTGCCAACAAGCTGTTCACATATTCAACAGAAGCATTGTGAGACACATATGCTTGATTTAGCCCTTCAGTAAAGCATTACGGTGTGACTTTGAATTGAGCAATAATGACAATAACGAAATTCTAGCTGGCATCTTGTTAAGCTGTTCTACCACGCTATACTCACTATGTTTTATTAACTTTAAAAATTCACCTGCTTCACTCTCAGATACTGGCTTCTGCCATTCTTTTTCTAGGGTTGTGTCAAGACCACTCTGACTTTCATTTTTTTCTCCTATCTTGGCTTTCTCCTTTCTAGCTTTTTCTAGAGCTTCTGGGGTATAACACCTCCCACTTCGAGTTATGCCTCCTACACCCGTTATGTTGGCAGTATCTGGGTTGACTACGACATCATAATCGTACTTCCAAGGTACTGCTTTATCATTCTGATATGAAAAAGGGCCAAAAACTTTAATTGTCACCACTGGTCGAGAGACGGGTTTTTCTAGCTTCGATGTTGGCTTCTCATCATAATAGATAGTTACTGGTCTACGCCCAAACTTATTCTTTGAATCAATGGTAGACACTTTCACCAACTCTTCTCTCTCTTAGTAAAACTCTATTCGACCTTCATCCATCAATTTTTGCACTTCTTGACGGAATTGATGACAATTTTTGATAGAATGCCCCAGAGCACCTCTGTGATAATGGCAGCTTTCAGTTGAGTTAACCGCTTCAGAGTAATTTTGAGGTTCTATCGACTTCAGCATGTCAGCTTTGACCAAGGTTTCAAACACTTTAGCCATATGAGTTTTGACCTCTTCTATTCTTCTTTTCACGTAACTTGTTTGCCCATCAATCAAAGCATTTATTGATGGTCTAGTATGATTTGGTAAAGGATTTCCATTGACATTTAGAGTCCCTTGTTGGCTGGTATCAAAATTTAATACTCCTTCATTGATTAACCCTTGCACTTTATGCTTCAAAGTAATACAATGCTCAGTGGAATGACCTGGATTCCCATAATGATAATCATAATGTGCATTGGGGTCATACCATTTGGGAAACGGAGGTTTCAAAGGTTCAATAATAACAAGAGCAAGCAGATGTTTTTCAACAAGTCGAGGATACAAATCTGTGTATGTCATGGGAATTGGGTCAAAATGAGGTCTTTCTCGATTGTTATTATTCTGTGAGTTTCTTTGATAGCTGTTTGGGTAGGTTGATCGAGTAAATAGTCGAGCTGGAGGTGCTGGGGTGTAATTAGATGGTTGAGGGCTAAAACTTGATCTGGGTAACGATTGTTGGGGGGCTCGATAATGGTATGGTTGTTGAGAGATTTGGTTTATGGTAGAGTAGTAATGGGGGTGTGGGTTATATGAAACAAAAAGATGGTGTAGGGGATTTGTGTGAGTGACAACATGTGTCTCCTGCTCTTTCTTCCTTAATGTAGCTATCTTCTTTTCAGACCCTTCAATTTTACCACTTTTGATAGCATTTTCTATCATCTCCCCTGAAATTACCATGTCAGAGAAGTTTTTCGTGGCATTTCCCACCAATCTGTCATAATACGGGGCCTTCAGTGTATTGACGAATAGCACGGTTATCTCTTTTTCAGTCAGTGGTGGTTGTACTTGGGCTGCTGCATCTCTCCACCGATGTGCGTATTCTTTGAAGGTTTTCGTCAACTTTTTCTCATATTTTGTAATGACAGTCTATCAGGGCTGTATCCAAGACGTGCTTATACTGAGCAAGAAAATTTTGGCCAAGTTTTTCCATGAACTGATCTTATTTCGATCTAATTGCACGTACCATTTAGCTGCTGAACCAGTCAAACTATCCTGAAAATAGTGTATCAATAGTTTGTCATTATGGGTATAACCCGTCATCTTTCTACAAAACATGGTGATATGAGCAGATGGACACTTTGTCCCATCGTATTTCTCAAAATCTGGGGTCTTAAATTTTGGTGGGATAACCAAGTCAGGCACTAGGCTAAGCTCGTTGGCGTCAATAACCCCATAAGTGTCATTACCTTCAACCGCTTTAAGCCTCTCTTCAAGCTGGTCATATTTGTCTTGAATTTTTGAATTTATAACAGGTTCTGACATTTCGTGAGACTTCTCTTGCTCAACAGAGTCGTCAAGATTTGGTACCATGATGGGATCGACTGGGATGGGTCCTGAATTGGCATTCAAGTGGGTCGACTGCTGATTTGCAGAATGATTGACATAGGGGTATGGCTGCGCACTTGGTGGTTGTATGTGTATAACCCGAGAAACTTGAATCTGAACTTGAGGTGGATTGAATCCAGGAGGGTATAATGGCTCTTCCACATTAACCTCATCTCCTGTCCTAGATACACCAGTGACTCCTTTTCCTTTCATTGATCCAATCAACAGTTGTCTTAATTCAACCATTTGTGCTTCAATTCTTTGTTGTATTTCCATCATTCTTTCTTGTATCTCCTCCTGTACCCTTTCGACCCTTTCAAACCTAGCTGTATTCTCTTCTACCATGGCTCGAGTCTGGGAACGAGTATTATATCTATGCGAAATTGACGGGTTATGGTTCCTTGGCTTTGCTATCTTTGAACCTTAGTTTATCAACCACGAATTAGATCGCATGATATAATGTCATTGATATTATTGTTAGTATGAAAATGCATGCATGAAATGAATGAAATGCAAATTAGGGTATTATCTTGGATCGATCGAAACAAAAAGAAACTTTCATTAACCATGGGAGTCTTTACACATCATCCAATCATTCTTGCATTAAAGCCATAAAAACATTTGATTTGAGCATATTGCTCCCTAGCTTCATGAAAAAAGTGCAATAATCTTTGACTGTGGCCTTGGGTTGGTACAATCTCTCGTTCCAAGTGCTTTCGCCTTTTCAACCCATGTTGCCTGCTTTTTGAACAGCCTTGTAGATTTGAGCAGTCAGGTGTTCGATGTATTGCTGCCTCCTTAAACTTTTTGCTCTCCACATCTCTCGAGCATCTACCTCCATATTACAAGTGCGAGTCCAATAATCTTCTCTATCTTGCCACTTAGTCAAAATCTCATTTATGTGCCTCTGATTGCTTGTTAATTGAAGCTCCAAACTCATTAATTCATGCTCTAAGGCTTTTTTCTTGCTTTACAAATCGGAGTTCTTGCTTTGTTCCCTCATTAGCTCAGCTTTTAGCTTTTCACTTTCTCTTTGGTGCCTTGTTACCTTTTCAGAGGCCCCTGAAAGTTTTTCTTTCCATTCATGTTACTCTTTGGTGAGTGTGAAGATCATTTTTTTGTTCTCTCGAGCTCTATTCTTCCAATATTCCACCATGTCTCGTAGTTCTTCCACATCCTTCTTGGATCCCTTCAAAGGTCTACTATCCAACCTTAATTTCTTATTTTCTTGATGCAAATCTTACAGATCCTCTTTCAATACTTTTCTTTCTTTAGTCAACTTCTGTACTGCATCATTTTTCATCATCCAATCATATCTTAATTGGTTAACCTGATCCATCATAGCCACATTTTCTTTTTTTAACCTTTTTTTTTCAATCTTAAACTCTCGTTGAGTGATCTCAAGAGTCGATAATACCGATACTGAAACAGGAGCCGACAACTTCTCTGAAACATTAGCTGGTAGAGGCTTAATTTCGTTAACTCTTTTCATCTTCCACGTAAGGTAACCTTCAGCAACATTATCAACGAGTCTAGCTGGGCTCATTCGGTTGACCTGCTTCCATGCTTTGATGATTTCACAAACCCTTTTTATATAACCGGGTGTTTCATAATCAAACTCGAGTGAACCAAGCCTATGAGTCATAGGGATGAACTGTCGTGAATCATATTGTCTTTGAACCATAAGGGGCGCGTAACTCACTGCCCCCCATATTCCTAACAGAGGTACCCATGACTCGTCTCCACAACTATATAAGATAGCCATCAGAAGCATCCATGACGCCCTCCATGTTACATCTTCGCTAGTGAGCTTTAAAAAGAATGCCAACCACTGACCTTTTGTCCAATCTTTTCTCCATTCTTTAGTCATAAACTCTTGATAGGACTAAAATGCACGAAGAATGGTCGAAATGATGTCTTCTCTTTTCCCCAAAAATGACTTCTGAGCCAGACAAATAGTAACTGAACACACCCCATAAATCGTCCTTCACCCTTTCTTCGACAAAAATTAAGTGATCTAATAGTTTCTGCCAAAATAGTTGGTGAAGGGTTTATACCTTTATATAATTGCTCAAAGAAATCAACCATTGATGCTTCTATATGTCCTAAAACCTTAGGGAATATCATCAATCCATAGATGGCCAAAGCAAACACATCCGACCCCTGATCGGTATCAATATACTTTTTTATGTACTCGAGCAGAAAAGCTGATGGAATGATGTCAACCCTATTTTTTTCTTTCTTGTGCTCATCTATCTCTTCAACCTCCACTTGCATGATCTTGGCTAATTTTTTTCTATATCCAGTGGTCTTATGCTCTTTCCAATAGATCTTGTCTTGATTGGTAGACTCTATCCGGAGTAAAGAAGAATATTCTTCGATCGTGGGAGCCAAGTCTTCTTGGTTGAATACAAAGCATCGATAAGATGGATCCCAGAACTGTATTATGGCTCTCATTAGCTGTTCATCAACCTTCACAGACATAAGCAGTACCACATCCCCGTATTTCTTGGAAAAAGATTATTTTTTCTCTATTCTCCACTGTTTCCAAATGGCTTCCAATTCTAATATATTATTCTGACTGAGATCCACATGCACTGACTGTAGTAGCACCGATATGTGACCATCTACTAAGCAATCTCTTTTTTTCCTCTGAATACCTTCTGAATGGCTCTTGACCTCTAAGTAGCTCTTACACACAGATGACATCCTTTAAGTTTTTTGAAAGTTTTTTTTTTTTGGAGATTGGTCCAAAACAATACCCTTTTAAAAATGGTACCTATATGATGCATGCAACAAAATTGAAGACAATAAAACAAATCAATAATGTAAATAAAACAAATAAATAAAATTGAGTAAATGAATGAACAAGCATAACAGAATATACATAGTGTCCTAATTTAGGTAATCTTTTCACAAAAGGGACAGTATGGCTCTATCCTAAAGTTGGACTTTACGGCTCATTATATGTTGGGTTAAGATTTGCATGTCTAAAGGTTCCCAGACTATTCCTCACATCATCGTCCATTATAGACTAGTAAGGCTCCCCGATCCTCACCCATTACAGGCTACTAACGGAACGGGTTCAATCTAAGTGAAAGTGTTTCGCTAGCAAATACGGAGGTTATCACCTCACGAGAGCGTAGCTACTTCACTTCCTCCTAAAAGGACGGAGCCCGGGTATGGAGCTCATGTATGCAAGTGAATATGCAAAGTGTGTGCAAGGTAATGTATTAATCATGAATAAATCAAAAACCAAAATCAAAATGAAGTAATAACTAGCACATCATTTATTTCATTTATTAACATGACTGTTTTCAGAAAAAAAAATTAAAATAAAAGAAATTAAATTAAATATCAAATAAAATCAATTAAATCCAACCATTGTCAATAGTGCATAATTAAAATTTTGGCCTGACTCTCAAATAACTCCCCAGCTGAGTCGTCAAGTTGTCGTAACGGTTTTGGGACCACCAGACATAAAAATGAGTTTTTGTTTTAAAAAAGAGAGAGTCGCCACCAATCTTTATTAGGGTGTGATTGGCCACCCAAAAGTTTATCTTTTTAATAAAACTATAAAAATGGGTTTAAAGTTTATCAAAAAGATCAATTTTGGTCTACGAAAAACTAGATTGGATCCGAGAGTCGATTACGTGTGGGGAAGGATTAGCACCCCTACAACGCCCATAAATTGGTACCATTCAATTATGCGCTATTTTTGATGTTAGATAAAAATGATTTTAATTTAAAATTTAACTCTAATTCCCTTCATTAAAAAATATTTTTACTAAAATTTTTATTTAGGAATATTGAGAAAATCTTTAAGTTAAAGAATTATCTTGAAATTCTCCAACATCTAGGCAGAATTTGAAATAACTCTTTTCACTTAAGATTTAACACAACAATCCTTAAAATAAAATAACACTCTTTATAGAAAATTGTTGGTGACTCTCCAACATCTAGGCAGAGTACCATGAGTAAATTAAAGAGAGAATAATGCAGACAATTATTGATGATAATATGATAACGTATGTATGCTAATGAATGTCCTTTATAATGAAATGCAATTTAAGAGTTGGATTCTTAAGTATAATGAGACCACCCCGACTCTCCAACATCTAGGCAGAGCTTAGGTGCGACTGTTTATATTTAAGATCCCAATTTTATTATACTTTTATTTATTAATCTTATTATTAATACGAATTAAGAAATCGTGTGAAAAGACTTCACGAAGCAAAATTTCCTAAATACCCCATCATCTAGGCGGCATTCGGGAACAAATTGCTTCAAATAGAATTTTCACACGTGTCCTTAGGATTTTTTTTTTTAGGACTTTGGATTTCAAAGGATTTTGGATTTCGGAGATTTTGGATTTAATGGATTTTGGATTTTTAGGGGTTTTAGAATCCTAGGATTAGGAAATAGTGCTTAAGGTTTCGAACATCTCTAAAAATCCCCAACATCTAGGCGAATTTTTTAAGCAAGTTCGATTTTAATAATTTTTGAAGATTAATTAAAAAATTCTTATGTTTATTTATGAAAAATAATTAACAATAATTCCCAACATCTAGGCGGAATTATTGTTTTAGAAAAATATTTTTATTCCCTCCAACATCTAGGCAGGGAAGATTATTATTATTATTTTTTAAAGCATTTTAATATAATTTTTATTATTATTTGTTCTTAATTTTATTATTATTAAAATGATTAAACATTTATTCGAACAAATTTATAAATTTATCATGCATAAATATAAATATATATTTAAAATAACAAATAATAATAATAATAAAAAATTAGAAAATTCAAAAAAAAAAATTTTTTTACCTGAACCGGATCGGTCAACGGTCCGGTCAACACCCGGTTCGGTTCGACGGTTCAGTTCGGTCCAGGCGGTTCGGTATCGATCCAGTCAAACTGGTCAGAGTCGATGAAGGAAACGGATCAACGGGTCGGGTCGCGCGGATCCCGGGTCGGATCCGGGTCAATGCGCGGATACCCCTTAGCTGAAACGACGTCGTTTTGGGGTCTTTCCCTAAACGACGTCGTTTTGAGTTTTTGCCTTGCTATATATAGCTGAAGATTTTTTTTTAGTTCATTTGGCTTTTTGTTTCAGAAAAAAAAAGAGAGAAGGAGAGAAAGAGCTGGGGGAAAGGTCTGCCGGTCGGTTGCTGTCCGGCCGTCGGAGCACCGCATTGGTCGCCGTCTCCGATGGTCGAAAAATTTCAAAATTCACCCACAAGCTTTTCTCGAGCCCCTGAGCGCAGATCTAACCTCTTTTTCACCAAAAAAAGTCTCAAAATTCGTAAATCTACAGTCAAAGTTTCGACTTTTTTTTTTTTTACGTTCTTTCTCTTTTTTTTTTTTTGAAGCTGACCTTTCTTTTTCTTCTTCGTGCAGGAAGCTTGGTGCTGGGTTCCTCCCTGCGGGGAGGACTGTGTTGATTTTTTTTGTATTTTTTTTTTGAAAAATTTTTTTTTGTGCGGCAGATCTGGTTCTGTTTGTGGTTTTTTTTCGGTTGGCTTTTGTTTGGGTATTTGGGGTGTTTGGGTGGGTAGCTCGGAATTTTTTGTTCTTGAACTCTCAAGCTGGAAAAATTTTTGTTTTAGAACTCTCACCTCCAAAATTTTTTTTGTTTTTTTTTTGCGTTTATGTGTTGATTTTATAGAGTTTCAATTAAGTGAGATTTTGCTAGCTGTAGGGTGGTTAGTTGGTAGCTATAGGGTGGCTGGCAGGAAGCTGGTCGGGGGGCTGGTTGGGTTGCTGATAAGGAGTTGGTCAAAGAGTTGGTCGAGGCAGCTCGGCATCGCACCAACTCCTTGACTTCTTTTTTTTTTTTGTTTGTTTACTTGTTTTATTTTTTTCTATTTTTTTTTCTTTTTTGTTTTGTTTTGTTAAATATTATTATTATAAAAAAATAAAATAGTAGACCCGGACAAAATCGATGTCTACACTTTAAATATCCCAAAATAAAATCATGAAAAAAATGCCAAGGTAAGTTGACACCTTTACCTTAGTCTTTAGTCAAAGTATCTACGACCTCTACCTTCATTCTCATTAATTTGCTATCTTCTTACAGTATCTTGACTTTGGTTTTCTAACATATATCTTATCAAGGTACTATAATTCCAATCCTACCAAAACCAAATATTCCTCAATGGTCATGTCAAATCTTTCTCATTAAATGTGAAACATCTGCATGATGGATCCTAAAACTGAACAACTGCTTGAATCAAATGTTTCTCAATCACTATTTAGATAAAAAAACACAATGTGCCCATATTTTTCACAAAACTTTTCTTTCGTAGCTTCACCTATTTGATTCCATATGGTAGCCAAATCTTTCAAATTATTTTGGGTAAGATTCAAATGCACTTTTTCTAGTAACCCCATCAAATGCAATTTTTCTAATAACCCTAACACAAAACCAACAGGTAAACAATCTTCTTCCTTTTATTGAGTTTTTTTAAACCATTCATATAGCTTATTGTACGATTCATATAAGGTAGTTACAAAAGAAAAATAGATCTATAATACTGTAAGATCTGTGAAAAAAGCTTTACTAAAAGATGTCTCGAAACAAATACCTCATTATGTTATTATATCATGCCAAAGTAATTTATGCAGAAGAAACACAAAAGAAAAAAATAAGTCATTAGTATGAAAAAAAAAAAGAAAAATAAAAATAAAAGCTTAAAAAATAAAAGAGACGAAAGGAAAAGTTTTTTTTCTTAGAAAAAAAATGAGATAAAGATCTTATTGTATTTTTTGAAAAATCAAAACAAATATGAATGCCTACATTTATGATTTTCTTTAAAAAAAAAACTACAATACAAATGTTTCCCTCTTTATTCTAATTCACGAAGATAGTCTATGAAAATGGTGAATATCGCTCTATGTCGAGTCTGCTCTTATGGTTTACTATATGTTGGGTTCGAATTGATTTACATCTAAAAGTCTCCAAACTGTTCCTCAATAGCATCTACTCTAGACTAGTAAAGCACCGTGATCTTCACCATTATAGATTATGAACAAAAATGATTCAATTTGAATGAATATCGCTTTTCATTGCAGAGGTTATCACCTCACGACAAAATATGTACATTACTCCTTCTTAAAAGGGTTGAAGCCTAAGTATAGAGCTCATGTAAAATGTGAACATGTCGTATATGAATAAGAGAACACAGTATTATAATCTTATTCTAAGCACTTTATAATAACAATAATAGTACATACGAAGCATAAAATAAAAGTGCAAATAGTAAATAAATGACATGGCTAAAATAAAATATAATTTTTCATTTTTCTTTTATTATTATTATTATTATTATTTAAGGTTAAATACCAATTAAGACCATTAAAACAAAACAAAAGATAACACATTATTAATTTTTGGCCTGACTCTCTAAAAAATGATATCCTCAGTGAAGTCATTAAGCTATCGTAACGATTTTGAAGATATTAAATGAATTTGAAAATAAAAGATAGAGATGCCACCAATCATTTTTGGCTAAATGTGATTGGCTACCTATTAAAATTTACCTTCTTAATAAAATTTTAAAACTATTTAAAATTTATTAAAAAGGTAATTTTTTGGTCTGCAAAAACAGTTTGGGTTTGAGAGTTGGTTACGCGAGGAGAAAGATTAGCACCCCACGATGCCTGTTTAAAACGATACTAATTAATTCTAAGTTATCCTTTAATTATGACTAAAATAGTCTTAATTTTGGTATTTAAAATTTAATTTCCTTAATTTTGTTTAAAAACTTATTTTTAATTTTTAGTATGCTTGAAAAATAAATAAGAACTTCCTATTGAAAAAATTCCTAAAAATATTTTAAAACTCTAGCAATATTAAAAGAAACCATCTCACCTAAGAAATTTTTAAGAATTGCTATGCGAAATTCTAAAAAATCTTATCCTTGGTAATTCATATTTATTTCCTGTATTTATGTTTAAAAACATAAAATATAATATATTTTATAACAAATAGTATTTTCTAAAACTCATTGCTATACCATTTATAAAAAAATCAAAAAATCTTTATCGAAAATTAATCTGAATGCTCCAATATATTAACGGCATTTTAAATAGATTTTCTTACCTAAAGATTTCTAAAGAATCACTATTCAAATTTTTTTATAATCTCATTCTCAAAGATTTTTTGTTTGTTTTTAAACAAATATTAAAAGACATGTAATAATATAATTATCTACAAATATATTTATTTCTTATAAAAATACTCTTAGTTATTAAGAAAATTGTTCAAATTATAGAAAATAATTATAAAATAAAAATTTTCATATTAAAAAAAAAACTTCTAAATATTCCAATATTTTGACAATTTTTAGAAGATTTTTCTCAGCTAAAAAATTCTCAAGAATTATTACTCGAACTTCCTAAAGTCTCATTATCAAAAATTTCATTTGCATTTAAAATTATGTAATGCAAACAATAAAGTGGAATATGCACACGAAAAATATATATTACTTATTATTATATTACATATTTTGTTACTTGTTTTAATTATGTTTTAGTTTTTTTTAATTATTTTTAATTATCATTAAAAATTTTTTTGAAAAGAACAAAATAAATAAAATCTTTTGTTGAAAAGTTTTCTAGATACCCAATACTTCAGTAGTATTTTTAAATAATTTTCTTTCCTAAAAATTTTTTAAAAATCTTTACTCAAACTTCCTTAAATCTCATCTCCGAAGATTTTTCATTTACTTTTTCCTTTCTAATTTTATTTAGATCCCAATTTTATTATTTATTATTGCTTTTATTGAAAAAAGAAGTGATTAATCATAATTTTCAAATATCACAGCATATTTTATGAAAATATTAATCATTATTATTATTATTATCTTTTTTATAATAAAATAATTTGATTAAAAAATTTTAGAAAGATAACTTAATGAAGATTTTGTGTATTAAATATTTTCTTAAATATTTTATTATCTTGCTAGTATTTTTTAGTAAAATATCATCTTCTAAAGATTTTAAAAAATTACAACTCAAATATTTCTAAAATCTTATCTTCAAAAAATATCATAATATTATTATTATTATTACTACTATATATTTATACATATATATATATATATTGAAGCTAGTGTGCATAAAAAAATTAGATTGAATAAAAAAAATAATAACAATTTACAATAAAAACTAAGTTGCAAGGAATTAAATTTAACCTGAAAGTTCAAACAATAAAAATTATAATGCATGAAGTTTAAACTTAAATTGAAACATAAAAACAAATATATATATATATATATAATGTGAAAGATAATTTCATTAAATCATTATTAACCTACGTAAAGCCTAAGACAAGTCCTATTAGGCTTTCTTTTCTCCTTTACACGATTACCATGCCGGATACAAAATGGGTATGAAAGCTTTTAGCTTTTTTCATGGTTTTCAAGATGGGACCCTTTGTAAGCCTAAATTGAAAAAAAAAATTGATATATAATAATGTGAAAGGCAATTGTACCAGGCCATCTACTAACCTAAGACAAGACATATATGAAATGAAGCCTTGAAATGATAGCTTAGCTTTAATAATAATATTTTTTCCCTCGTAAACAGTTAACATGCAGATGGAGGAAATAGGTGTAAAAGCTTTGAGCTTTCCTCCCCACAAGTCAGCAGCCGTATCTTATGATAGAAAGAAAATTGAAATTTTGTGAGAGAAAAACTTTCCCCATGAACGGTCCCTATGCTGAAGAACCTATAAACATGCAAGGGTTTAAATCTTCCTCCATATAAGCAGTGTGTATGTAAAAACAACCTGGAAGAGGTCCCCGGTTCATAGACACAGTAATACTCCTTTTCATTCCTACTATCTTCATGCCATGAATGTGTGAAAATAGAAATACATGCAGAGAAACTAAAAAAAAAAAAAATGGGACACAACCAAACCTATAAATTTATTACCTTCGGAATCAATGGTCTAAATCTACATAGCAACAGAAGCTAGAAACAAAATTAAAAAGAAAACCACAGCCTAAGCTAGGAGATTTGAACTGAAAGGTGGAAAACTATGGAAGAAACTTGATGATCTTAAAAAGATATACTACCAACAACAATCATGCAGCAACAAGAAAAATCAAAGAGCACGCAGAAATGAAGCCTTATGCTTCCACAAACAAGTCCCGTTGGACAGAAAAAGGGAAGCAAACTGGAGACAATAATGAAAAAAAAAAAGCAAACCCACTCGTCCAGTTTTGATCCCACCCAGTTTTTTAAGCTTAAGGACCATGTCTTCTTTTCTTGCTTGCTTTCTTTCAATTTTTTGTATTTTTACCTTTTTTTTTCTTTTTTTGTAGCAGAAAACTGAACCAAAACTATCAACAGCAGCTTAACTGATTCCACGCATGCCCAGCATGGCCTAAGTGCCGGACCTAGACCTAAACCATATGCCTTCGCAAGTAGATCTTTTCGAGCAATAAACAATAAGGCAAACGAGAGATAAACCAGTCCCAAACTTTCCATAGACAGACATACAAAAAAACATCTTCCCTTGTTTCCCAAACTCTGGAAAGGCCCTTTGGTTTGTAAAGAAAAGTAAATCGGAAAAGATGTAAAAACAAAGACAAACCTAAATCTCAGCTAAGTCCCAGCTTCCCTTATTCATTTTAGCAAGACCACGTGCAAGGAAAGCAAGATTTTCAACTTTTCATGGATGCAAGAACAAATACAAGCTTAACCTGGAACTTTTTTTTGAACAGATGCAAGCGTAACCTGGGAGAGTTTTTTGGCTTCCCACAACAGCAAAAGAAAAAAATGAGACAGTTTCTTCTACTTTTCTTTCTTTTTTGTTTTTGGTTCTAACACGAATATCATCTCACGCATGATATTGAACTAAATACAAATAAAGAAATCACCTTTTTGTATATTCACCTTCCCAAAAGCCATCTTCTTCCTTGACCACTAACCATGTCTCGTCTTTTGTTATTGTTTCTTTCTTTTTGAAACCTCTCCTCGTCTTTCTGCTAGGAAACTTTTGCTGCTTCTTTTGTATTTTTTTTTTCCTTTTTTTTTCGCCCCCCTTCTTTTTTCGGCAGACTCCTCTCCCCCCTCCCTCTTTTTTCCGTAGACCTCTCTCCCCCTTTGCAAAGAAGAAGACCTTTTAGAGATATATCTTTTTCTTTGTGAGTACAGGTCTTTGCATTAAATCTCAACCAAAAGTCAAATTTTTTTTTAAGGAGTAACCTTTAGTTATTGAATCAAGATTCAATAGTAGATCTAATGGTTCATTTTATTCATTATAAATGATAGATTTTTATAGCTTATAAACTTATGAAAAGATCATTTTACTCTTAGTACAAAGTTTGTAATATTTAAGTTATTTTTTAAAAAATTAATGTTTTTATGCTCATTTTTTAAATTTTAAAATACAAAAAATTATGAAATATTATAAAATTGATATCTGAAAAAATTTCATAAAAATCTGAACTCAAAAAAGTCAAATTATAAAAATATCTCTATAATGGTATTTTGGTAATTTCATATTTTTAGGGTACTGTTGTGATTTCAAATACACTAAAAATCATAAAATATTATTAAATTAAAATCTAAAAAATGTCATAAAAATTTGAGTTCGAGAAGATCAAATTACAAAAATATCCCAGAAAGGGTATTTTAATAATTTTGTACTTTTCCAGTGGAATATAAATTTTTAGTATTTTAAAAATCATCAAATTTAATTTTTATCACATTGATTCTAATTAGGTTATGAACTTTGAAGATTGACCTCAGTTCTATTCATTTTAACCAAGATTTGTGTAATTTTGACTTTATTTTATCGGATTTGATCCAAATTGACTTTGGGGTTTACTTGCTTCATTTATTCTTTATGCATCCGCGTGAAAAAGGTATCATCCATATAAATCTCATGCAAAAGAGTTTGACAATAACCATATGAGTCTAATTTTTCTTTATTTATTATAGGTCTAAATATCGATGCATTTTATGAGCTTTTAAAAGGGCCTTTTTATGGGCTTCAAATGGGCTTTGTTTAGGTCTCTAAATGGGCAAACTTGTGGGCTCTTTATGGGTTGTAAATGGGCATGGGTTAACCATGCTAAATATTTTGAACAAAATTCAGTGTCTACATTGGCCATTAGATGAAGAATTGATCTAAAAGCTTACATGCATTTAGGAAAAGATATTTTACTCTTCATGGGAGCTGGAAATTAATGTGGTTGTAGAAGAAGGAAATAGTTGGAAAAGCGGTTAAAAAAATTTTTGAAGAAAGCTTATAGAAGGTATAATTTCTAGTTTGTTTTCTTGCATTTCATCACATTTTCATAACATTTTTATATTGGTTTTCCATTTATTTTTTCTATTTGTTTTTAGAATAATTATAGTTTTTCATCTATTTTAATTAATCTTGGTTTAAAAATTCATCCAACTAAAAAAATAGTTCAGATTAAAATAAGGATCAAGTAACAAAGAATACAAAATCCACCATTTAGCCTTTAGAGGTTCAGCCAACATTGCTTCTCCCATGACTCAACCTCTTTTGGTCAATTTCTAGTGTTTTTCTTGCTTCCAAACGATGCTTGTGATGATGATTAGCTTGTCGGTTTATTGTTATTTACAAGAGTTTTGGTTAGTTTGTGATGCATGTTTGGTGTTTGGTTAATGTTCTTGTTTTTATAGCTTTCTCAATATTTTACTTGGTTAATGTTTGATGAAATTCCTCTTGTGATTAAAATGCATTTACATGATGAATGCCTTAAAGTTTAATGCATGTTTAGGTTAAATGGAATGAAAATATAATTGTAGGAGGCCATGGGAGCATTTAGCCAAACCTCTCATGCTTGAGCCGAATCTCCCTTTTGCTTCATGGAAAAATTTTGGTTCATTCATCATTGCTTGCTTGTGTTCTTGCATGATTCTTCAATTTTTTAATGTGTTTGATTAAATTTCTCATGAATAAAAATGTTACTTTGATAGGTTGTTTGATATTTTTGTGTTTATTGACTTGAATTTCAAAAGAAAAATGGTGGAACATGTTTTGAAAGTTTAAAAAAAAAAATTATGTGTTTGATCCATTTACATTATGTTTTTACATGCACATTTAGTCTATAATATATATTTTTAAAAATGCTTAGATTTGTAATTAGTTTGTTTCTTAGTCATGCACCTTTCATGCATCAATATTTACATTCATACCAAAGGCATTTTCATTGTTTGTTTTTATCATATGCATTTCCCATGAAACCCTAATGGCATTTTCGTTATTTTTTTTTATCATATGCATTTCTCATGAAACCCTAAACCACCATCCAAACTCTAAACCATTATCTAAACCCTAAACCTAAACCAAACCTTAAACCCTAACCTTGATCCCAAACCAATCCTAAACCCTAAGCTAGATCCTAAACCAACCAAACTCTAAATCGAACCATAAACCTTTACCAAGACCCTAAACTTACCCCAAACCTTAAAATCCCAAACCAACCTTCAAATCTTAAAATCAACCTTTGATCCATTTCATGCATTTTCATTTCATTTAACTTTATTATTACATTCATTTTAAATTTCCATACATTATTCATACTTTGTCATTCATATTCAATCATCATGTATCCATATTATTACTATGTTCATGCATACATGCATCGACTTTATAAATAAAGTTTCTTCAAAGAAAAGTGTTTTAAAATATGATGATATCTCAAATAAACATAGCATTTTGAAATCTGGCCTAACTATAGGGGTATTATCTTGGTTTTGTCGAACAAATTGAAAATCTCTAAGTTAGAAATATTTTTAAAACTTTACCTAAATATAAAAGAATGGAAAAGATATGTCAATTCTTAGGAAATTTTCCTTTTCGTCCAAAAATAAATTGTTTTACCTTTCAATGAAAAAAATTAAAATATTTTACCTTTAAAAAAAAAAAGAAAAAATTTGTTTGTTTAGAATAAAAAAGCAAAAAAAGAGGAATTGATCTTAAACATTAGAATAAGACCAATTTTACTAAAGTTCAAGGATAACATGCATTCAATTGGTATGGTCTTTGACGGGCACTATAGGGGTGCTAATTCTCTCCCATGCATAACCGACTCATGAACTCTAAATATGATTTTCACAAACCTCAATTTGTTCTTTTATAAAAATTTTAAATATTTTAAATGTTTAATTTAAAGAAAAAATTTTTAGGTGGTCAATCACACCCTAAACAAGATTGGTGGTGACTCTTCATTTTGCTTTTACCAAAAATGCTTTTTAACACCCGTTGTTTTATCATTCGCCAAGTCTAGCAGTCAAGTTCCTTTGGCTTGTACATCATGACAATGATATAGAGAGATTCTCTACTTGTTTAAAAGTTTTTCTAACCTTTACTTTTTAAGCTTTATACTTTTGGCTTCTTATCTTTTATGCTCACTTGACTTATACCATCCATGGAAGAATTTTTTATTTTAGAGCTGAAACACATATTCTCCTTAGTGGTACCTATAGCATTGGTATTAAAGCTAATGACCACCTCTATTAGCTCATATTGCAATATACTTAGAACATTCATAGATATGGGATACTTGTATACCTATGTGCACCATATACATTTAAAGATTATCATTACATATTTGGTGCAAAATAAAAGAATGAAATGGGTAGATGTGGGAAGAAAATGTGGTGTAATTCTCTAACACCAATGAAAGTCAAGCTTTTGATTTTAAAGAAAGTGCTTCTTGAGAGGTAACCTAAGTTTTACATTTCATGTTTTGTTTATTTACTTTTTTTGTTGTTTCGCTTACATTTCCTATACATATTGATGCTTGTTCTTTTTGTAGGTATTTTCTTTTGTTTTATAGGTGAAATAAGAGCTTGAAAGAGGAAGCACAAGGTTCGACTACATACTTTTTACATTTGGTCACCATACGTCCATATTGATAGGATAGTTTCCTTATTCCTCTCCTGTGCTTTATTTTTTTTTACTTACACATTGAGGAAAATGTTGTTTAAGTTTGGGAGTATAGGAAAATTGTTTAAATTTTTGCAAAATTTTTTTACTTTACATTAAGTTTTGCCTTGAAATTAAGCTTAACTTGTTGTAGCTTGAATCATTAGTATGCTTTATTTGATTAGTTCTTCATGAAGCTAACAATAGGTAAAGATTGAGAATGAATATAGCATGAGGAAAAGATTGAATATGTGTGAAATATGAGATGATGCTTAGATTTAGTAACTTTTAAGTATGAGTTTTTATTTGTGAGTTAATACTTTGATCATTAAATTATATTTTTTTATCTAGTGATTGACTGTGTAAGCATGAGATATTTTATTCATTGGTCTTTGAAGTTATGTTTCATGTTCTAAAATTTATTTCGATCATCTATTGAGGTAAAATATTAGAAGACACATGATTAGAGAAATGATACAGGCCATCTTTAGATTGTTTGAGCCATTTCAAGCCAATCTTGATATAATTCTTCCTCAATTACCCTATTGGAGCTTAATGATACTTTTTTTTATTTTGAAACCACATTATAAGCCCAAACCTTTGTTTTATAAATTTCTTATCTTTTGGTCCCCTAACCTATATGCATTAGGATATTCATGTATCATTTTGAGCTATACATTATTAGAGAGAAAGGGCGGAGCTTAGAAAAAAAAAACAAGCAAGCTCATAAAAAAAAAAGAAAAAGAAACAAAAACAATAAAGTGATGAAATAGCAAAGAAAGAAAGAAGAAAAAGAAAAAAAATAAGCAAAAATAGTTCGGGGGTGATTCTTTAGACAAGCTATACCTTTCTTTACTATGAAAGCTTAACATTGAATGATCCTAGATAAAGTAATGCATAGTAAGGATACTTAAGCCTAAAATGTCTTTTATCATACATTGACCCTAGTCTCACATTACAAGCTTATAAAGTCCTAAATGATCTTTAATCATGTGTTTATCTACATTAGTGAAGAGAGATGTGATAAGTAACTATATGAAACTTGAGCACACTTTATGGATCTTTATTTTTGAATTTTCATGTTTTACATAATATCATTAGATTTCATGCAAGGATGTGTGAGATGTATTGCTTACTTTGGGAACCATAGTTAGGAATGAGCTTAGCCTAGGTTAATTCTTATATATTAGTAAATGTTTATGATTTTGCTTTAATTATATCATTAATCAATCCATAAGGCATTCATGATGAATGAGCATTGAAAGTAATTGATGATTCTACCTCAATCTTTTTTTGCTTAAAGAAAAGCAAAAACTTAAGTTTGGGGGGTTGGATTGCACAAAAATTTTAGCATATTCTTACTCATTTTTAGTATAATTTCTCTTGCATTTTGGCTTGTTCCTTGATAATTTTGGCAAAAATACTCCTAAATGCACAAATGTTTAATGTGTAGATGAAAATATGAAAAATGATGAATTTTAAAGATTTTTTGGATTAATTTTGGAGGATTTTTTATGCTAAAAGTTAGAAAAGGCCACAACTAGTTTGATTATGCAATTTTGCTACTTATAAGAGTTTTCTTAACCCTTTTTTTTATGATTTCTTAAGCTCAATTGAACTCCATGGAACCTTATTTCAAATCTTACTTCTCATATTTTTCATTTGGAAATGTTATTATTAGCTCATTAGTGCATTATTACCTTTATAGCATTTTTACAAGTGTCTAAAAAGTAATAAGTCCATTAGTGTAATTGGAAGCTAATTTTGAATTTGCAATTTTTCAAAATTTTTCCAAGGATTATAAGGCATAATTTGTCCACTTAATGGTCTAAATTTTTGCAGCAAAATGAAGGAATAAATTGTTGTAATTGGAGCCAAAATGAAGGAGCAAAGATGCAACTATGACTGTGGATGTCAATGCCATGTGAATGAGGCATTTTGGCACCATTCTTGGAGATTCAAAGAGGACCAATTGGAGTTGCTGAGCTGGACATTTGAAGACTTCCTATTGGTTATAATGTTGAGCCTAAAGGATTATGAGAAGAACGTTCGAAAGAAAGCGAGGATAGTGGAGCCCCCCAAACAAAGCAAAGGGTTCAAGTAATTGAGGAAAAAAATCTAGAAGGATGGTAGTTACTTAGATATTTTTGCTGCAATTTTTAGGGGCTGAAACATCTTCCATGTATCTATAAATAAGGGAGAGAGGCCAATCATTAACAAGAAGTAGCTTAGTTTTATAATTTTTCTTTTCCTTACATTTACTTTCTTTTCTCTCCAAACAGTTTCCTCCTTGTTCATTGAGAGGGCTATTTGGGGAGAAAATTGCCTTAATTTTCTTATGCAATTTACTTTCCTTGCTTTAATTTTCAATGCATTTTATGATTTCTTCAATAAAAGTTTTAGATCTTTAAGCTTTTGTGTTCAATTTCAATAGATTTCAAGTGTTCTTCAAATCTCTTCGGCTATTCACATTCTTGACCTCTTTGCAATGTTTTGATCGGTTCTTGATCAATTCTTACTCGTTTTAAGCCAAATTTTTTCATTGGATTCTTAACTCATAAATCTTCAAATTGAAGACAAAAATGTCATTCAAATTCCATCCATACAATTCTAGATTTATCTTCAAAGTTTTAGGTAAACTCGAGTGTTAGAGTTGAACTTTGAATGAGTGACAACATGTCAAGGAACTTTTCTCCACCTTGGCATTTGGTTTGCAATTTTTGAACTTTAACTCTTCAATCTATGTGTTTACTTGTTAATTCTTATTTGATTGCATTTAATTTCATGTTTTTAGATGTTGTTTGGATGAATTTCTTTGAAACTACTATATTTTCCCAAATTTACACTTAATTTGAATTTGTAGTTCAATGAGCTAGAATTTTCTTTGTTTAATGCAATTTCTTTGATGATTCATGTTTTAAACTTGTAGATCTAGGTTGTGTTAGCTCAATTTGTTCATTCTATCTAAAGAGTTGTAGATTTAATTTTTCTTTCAAGAATTGTTAGTCACCAGCTTCAATTTTAACTTTCAGTCTTCAAGTTTTTAGGTTAGATCTTGCAATTTTCTTTCAATACCTGCACTTTAATTTTGTTTTTAATTTTAGATTGTTGAGCCTCTACTTAGAGGAACCTTATTTTTTTTTTAAAGTTGTTGAGTTTCTGCTTAGAGGAGCCCCCTCTACTTAGAGGAGCCTTATTATTTTTCTAAGTTATTGAGCCTCTACTTAGAGGAGTCTTGTTCATTTTTTAAAGTCAGTGAGCCTCTGATTAGAGAAGCCTTATCTATTTTTCAAAGTCATTGAGCCTCTGCTTAGAAGAGCCCTATTTATTTGTAAAAGTTGTTGAACCTATGCTTAGAGGAGCTTTATTTACCTTTTAAAGTCATTTAGCCTTTGTTTAGAGAAGCCTTATTTATTTTCTAAAGTCATTGAACCTCTATTTAAAGGAGTTTTGTAAGTTATTCAAAAGGTTTAAGTATCCATTTAAAAATATAAAAAAAATCGTGAATTGATTATTTAGATATAAGGGGTGTCTATATCTTTGCATAATTTTTGTTTCATAGAAAATGTATAAAGAGGGGCAACTATAAATACCTCAATCTATTTAGGGTTCTAATTTTTTTATAATAAAAATAAAAAAAGAACAAAAAAGGAAAAATCAAAAGCTTGAGTTTGTGTGAAACCTGTTTGTTTGGATTGAAGAGTTTGAGTTGGGGTGAAGAGTTTGAATTGGACGTAAAATTTGGAGTTGAAATTTAAAGGAAATTAAAACCCTTTTTGGTTTAGGGTTTCTCTGGATTTAAACTCTATAAATACAGATCCACCCCAAGCAAAAAAACATAAATGATCAAGGTAAAAAAACTACACAAAGGTAGCCAAAGAGTACGAAAATTTTGTGACAATTTTTTGGTTAGAAATTTTTTTTTGGAAAATTTTTTGAAAATTCCAATTTTCGATGGAATTTTTCAACAACCTTTGAAGATTCTAGTGACTTTTTGGTAACAATCCCAGTTTTCAGCATTAGTTTTCCAGAAACTGATGAACTTTTAATGACTCAACTTAGATTTCGACAAAAATTTTTAGAATCCAATGAATATTCAACCAGTGTTCTTAGTTTAGAGAAAGAAAGAGAGAGAGAGAAAAGATAAGATAACAAAGAGAAGAAAAAGAGAAATTTGAAAGAAAAAGAAGAAATTTAGCCTTTTATATTTAGGCTTAAATGTCAACATTTTGGAGGTTAAACAACCGTCAGGATTCAGACGTTTTTCAATGGGTGACTTGACCCGTAGTGCCGTGACCCACAACTCGCTTATAGTAGCCGAAACCTGGAGTCGAGTTAAGGCACACTGAGCCTTGTCTTTGGAGTTGTTATCTATGTCTCCAATCGAGCCCTTTAGCCACCGGAGCCGAACCGATTACTTGGTATTTTGTTTATTTATTTATTTTCTTTATGTATTTATTTTTAAAGTATTTTTGTATGATTAAATTTAGAAAAAATTAGAAAAATATAAAACAAAATAATTTTTTTAAATAAATATTGATTATCTAATGATGAAATTTTTAGAAAATGTAAAAAATTAATTTCTATAAAATTTCTAGGTGAGAAATTTTTTTAAATTTGTCCCAAATGATGGAATAATTTAGATAAAGTTTCAATAATAATAATTGATATTTACTTTCAATTAAAAAATGAGAAAAAAAAACACAAATTTAATAAAAAAATTTTTAATTTAAATACTAATTACCCAATGATGAGATTCTTAGAAATTTCAAATAGTAAATTTTCTAAGAAATCTCTAGGTAAGAAATTTCTCTGAATTTGTCACAAATAGTGAAATAATTTGATGAAATTTTAATAAAAGTAATTATAGTTTTTTTCAAATAAAAATATTAACAATATAACTTAAAAATTTTTGGTTGAAAATATTTGACAATTTATCCAATGATGAGATTTTTAGAAATTTTAAATGGTAAATTTCCTATGAAATTTTTAGGTGAGAAATTTTTTTAGTTTTATTCCAAATAGTGGAAGAATTTAAATGAAACTTCAAAAATAATTGTCATATTATTTTCTTTCTAAAAATTAAGAAACTAACAAAAGTTTTTTTTTTCTAAATTGACCTAAATAGTGGAAAATTTAGAAATGAAACTTTTAAAAAATTTTCTAAATATATCCAAACGGTGAAAAATTTAGAAATGAAAATAAAAAATAAAAAAATATTTTGAGGATGAAATTCTTAATAATAGCAAATGGTTGACTATTTAAGAAATTTTTAGGTGAAAATATATTTCTAATTTGGCCCAAATTATGGAAGAATTAGATATATTTTCAATAAAAAAAATAAAATAAAAAAATGATTAAACCTTTTTTTTTACGACAGAGCCTCTTGAAGGAAACAAATTGAATTCTTGAATACTCTTGATGTCAAAAAATATTTTTAAAAATTCTATCAGATTGATAGAGAATCTTAAAAGTTATTTCCAATATTTAACATTTAAATTTAAGACCATTAGAATCAAGGCCTTAGGATAATTTAAAATAAAATGGTACCGTACTTTGGATGGGCATATGAGGGTGCTATAACCTTCCTCATATGTAACCAAACTCCTGAACCTTATTCTGATTAGTATACCAAAATCTATTCTTTTAGGAACCCTTAGTCAAGCTTAAGAGCTCCTTAAAAGGATAAATTCATTAGGTGACCAATCACACCTTAATAAAAAATTGGTGACGACTCATCCTGTTAAATCTAGCTATAGATTTATGGATATATACGTTATTATAATTTAGCAACTCCACTAAGGACATAATAGAGAGTCAGGCCATAAATTTTAAATTTATCTTATCCTTTGATATAATGGTTTTAAAGTGTAAAGATTGTGTTATTTGTTTACTAACATTTTTCCTTTTTTGTTTCTCAATTGATTTATGGGGGTTGACAATTATATGATCCTTCACACACACTATCACATGCATTTGCATTACATGAGCTCTATACCTGTGTTCCGTCTTTCTGAAGAGGGAGTAAAATACTTATACTTTTGTAAGATAATAATCTTCGCAATGGCTAGCGAAATACTCCCACTCAAATTGAATAATTTTCGTGAGTAGCCTATGATAGTTGAGGATTGGAATGACTTACTAGTCTATGATGGACAATGATGTAAGGAATAATTTGTGAACCTTTCGTGGTCAAAATCACTTAGCCCAGCATATAATTTACACTTAAGAGGCCAACCTTAAGATAGAGCCCTTCCTACCTATTGATAGATGTAACCTGAAGTTAGGACACAAGAAGAAAAAATTTTTGTGATATATTAATTATCTAACCATTTTATTTGTTTGACTTTGTGCATTTGCATCATTTCAATTAGTGCTTGCATTTAATTCCCTACATAATTTTCATTGTCATATTTAACATTATACATTTGCATCATTTTCATATAGGAAATATTTGCCACATATTAGTTATTGATAAATCAGATCTCATACCTACATCCATGGAAATGTATTAATGTAAAATGATAGTTATATGGCAAATATTAGTACATTCCATTCATGCAAATACCAAACATAAAACATAGCATTTTTAATAATGACACAATTATGGTACTCAAGGTTCAAGGATAGCTCCACCAAGCAAAAACCCCCACACAATCAACTCACCAACATAATACAAGAGCTCAAGCCAAACAAATAGAATAATAAAATTTCAATTGTCCTGAAAAGATAGAAAGAGTTTAAAAAAAAAACTTGAAGGGGAGTTGAATAAGATTCTGGAGGCTTTGAATAAGTTAAACAAGGGAATGAATGTAGAAAAAAAAAATACTAGCCAGTAGGACCATCCATCACAAAGAAGTGGCTGACCTTCTATATCCTTAGAGTTATGGGCCGCATTAAGTCCAATCCACACAAGATGCACCACCATAGCAGTTTACATACCCTATAGGGTATACATATCTCAAAATTCCATCAGCTTCAAATCCAGGGCATTATCAAAGCTATATAAATCCTATTTTTACTGAGAAGGTGAACCAATTCAGGTACCTGATTTGGATGATCTAAAAAAAAAAGAGAAAGAGAAAACAAAAGTGGTTGAGTCACTGAAAAACTTAATAGCTGATAAGAGATGAGTATGCTAGAAGAAAGGTTGCAAGTAGTAGAGGGAATTGGTTTTTATGGTTCCATAGATGCTATTAGGCTCTGTTTAGTCCTAGATGTTATTATTCCTCTGAAGATCAAGGCATTAGAGTTTGAAAAATATAATGGTACAAAGTGTCAAAAGACCCCACATTACCATGTATTATAAAAAAATGGCTGCCCATGCTAACAATGAGAAGTTGCTAATGCACGTATTCCAAGATAACCTTATTGGCTCTACTTTTAGATAGTATGTTCAGCTAGATAGAACTTGCATTCAGTCCTAGAGTGATATGACCCATGACTTTATCAATCAGTATCGTTATATCATAGATTTAGCTTTTGATCACCTTTCTTTATAGAATATGAAAAAAAAAGGTAACTGAATCATTCAAAAAGTATTCCCAAAGGTTGAGGGATATAGCTACTCAAGTTTAGCCTCCTCTAACTAAGAAAGAGACTACAGTATTATTTTATGAGTACTTTAAAATCTTTTTATTATAAAAAGATGATAGGGAATGTCACAAAAAATTTCACCGATATGGTGATCTCAAGCAAAATCATTAAGAATGCCATTAAGAATGACAAGTTGAAAGGAGGGGAAACTTTCACAAAAAAAAAAACACCAAAGAAAAAAAAGACTAAAACTCAAGCTATGAGCTTTAGAAGACAATGGTTCAAGGGTTATCAATCCTATCCACTATAAGCTTACTCCCTATACTATTTTGTTATAAATAATACCTCACTTTACCCATACCAGCTAACCTCATAGCCATCTTATCCACTAACATATCCATTTGCTTTCAGACCCCAAACTCCTATCTACAGTCCTAACACTCAACCTCCTACAAGACCCTAGATTCATTCTACTAACCCAACAAGTGGTTCACAGAAGCTACGAACTACTTGAGAAAATTCTTTATTTAACCTAATCTTCATGATCTATATAGAGTTATATCGATAGCTCTACAACAACCACTTAATTGCCTCTAACCGTCTAGAGCTGTTCAAGTCACTTTATCTTAAGTGGTACGATTTTACAGCTCACTATGATTACCACTATGAAATTATTGGTCATTTTACTAAGAATTACACTGCCTTAAAGCATAAAGTGCAACGATTGATCAAAGATGAAATGATAAACTTTGATACAAAAAGGATAATGATGCCAAATGTTGGTGGTAATCTTTTACCTAACCACAATGTGAATGCTCTGAATAAAGACCAAAAGCATCATATAAGAAAGAGAGTGAAAGAAATCAAGACTCCTCTTAGTTAGTTATTTGATATTTTATACCAAGCTGACATGATACAATCTGTGGATCCATGCAATAATTGTGAAGGATATGTATCGGAGGAAAACTGTAAATATCATAATAGGGCAATTAGCCACTTTATTAAAACTTGTGAGCAATTTTGTCAAAAGGCACAAAAGCTCATGGATTCTAATCAAATTGACATTTATGAAAAGGGAAAGATTTTAAAAAGTGTCAAAGTGTCTATGGCCAATAAGCTATCAAACTTGTTTCCAAAATTAGTAACAATTTACTGCAAAAAGAAACCAAAGTTGACCTTAAACAAGCTAATCCCCAATTAGTAACTTTTAAAGTCCTTTCTCCATTTCCCTAAAAGGACGATAAAGCTGTGCCATAGAGATATGGTAATAATATGGTAGTCCAAAGGCAAGAGGAGAATACACCTAAGTCTGATGCTACCAATATAACTAGTGTAGGGGTTATAACTCAAAGTGAAAGATGCTATACTTCAAAGATGCTATACAAAGCAATGAAGAAAAAAGCTAAGGTAAAGGAAGAACAAAATAAACCAGAAGTGGTGCCTAAGAAAGAATATCAAAAGTCAGTGTAAAAAAAAAAGACTTATGAATTTTTTAAGCTGTTAAAACATAGTGACTACTCTGTGGTTGAATAATTAAATAAGATGCCATTATGAATCTTATTGCTATCACTATTGTTGAATTTTAAACCACACCGAAATGCCTTACTAAAGGTGTTGAACTAGGCATATGTGGCACATAATATATCTATAGAGTATGTGAATCACTTAGTTGGAAACCTAGTTATGCCAAACTATATAGCATTTAATAACGATAAAATTCCTCTAGAAGGAAAGAGAAGCACCAAAGTTCTACATATCACCATAAAATGCAAGAGCCATATTATAGCCAAAGTCTTCATCGACAATGGTTTTGCTATTAACATCATGCTTGTCAACTTTGACAAGTCTATCTATTGATTATTCTTATATGAAGAATAGCTATACGGTCATCTAATGTTTCGATGGGATCGAGCGTGAAGTTCTGAGAGATATTGAGATACTCTTGTAGATTAGGCCATGCACATTTAATATAAAATTTCAAGTGATATATATTTTTTCATCTTATAGCTATTTGTTGGAAAGGCCATGGATTCACATGGTAAGTATTGTTTCATCGACCTTGCATCAAAAGATCAAGTTTAATGTGAAAGGTCAATTAGTGGTAGTATTTGAAGAGGAAGATGTGCTTATGACTCAACAATTGAATGCCCTATATATGGATGTTGTTGAAAAAACGTTGGAATATTCTTACTTGTCTTTTGAATTGGTTAATTTTATGGGAGAATGATCTAAAAACCAATAGTTGTAAAAAATAATGGTAAGTTAGATCATCAACAAAGGTTGGTATCTTGGAGCAAGACTGGGCAAAAATTTATAAGGGATTAGAGAGTCCCCAGTAATAATTGATAATAACAAGAGGCTGGGCCTAGGTTATAAGGTAAAAAGATGAGAGATAAGAAGAAGACAAGCAAACAAAAGAAAAAGAAAGATGGTGAGGCTAAAAGGGTATTAATCAAAGACTGCGCCTATGATCATCTCACACTTGTATGACACCTCCAAGCATTGATGGTCATGTACCTAGATATAGATGAATATTTTAAAAAGGATCTAGAATTGAGCATGGAGAAAGCATTAGTTGAGTTGTCTATCCATACAATTAGAGATAAAAGGGGGCATGAACAAGAAATATGGGTCTTCTCTTGTCTGTCAAGTTACGAACTCAATAATTCGAGCATCATTGAAATGTTTGTTATCATTGATACCATTTCAATGTAATTGGACATCCCAATAGCTTATGCCTAAAAGCATTGGGATGATTTTTTATGCATGCGCCATTTATTTATTATTATTTTAATAAAGATTAGGAAGGATGCATTTTTATTCATTTTTTTATTGCTATCATTTTTTCATTTTCCCAACACATCTTGCCAACATATCCAATTTCATTCAATTTTAGGTTTTTAAATGAATATGAGGATAATCATGATAACGATCAAAGGGTTAATTTTGAAAATTCAATTAACATTGAACTTGATAACAAAAATGATTTTAAGGAATATGCCTTCCCTCCAAACTTAATGAAATTAAATGAGCAAGAAAATAAACTAATTGAGCCTCATCAGGAGATAACTAAATTGGTAAACATAGAAAATGAGGAGAATAAAAAAAAAGGTTAAAATTGGCACTTCGTTTTCATCGACAAATGGGCAAAGTTTGGAATATTTACTTTGAGAATTCATAGATTTGTTTGCTTAGTCTTATCAGGATATGTCTGAACTTAGCACAGAAATAGTGGAACATAAATTGCCCCTAAAGCTAGAATGTAAACCAATCCAACAGAAACTGAAGCAAATAAAGCTTTAAATGCTGCTAAAAATTAAAGAAAAGGTGAAGAGACAATTTGATGCAGGTTTCCTACAAGCGGCCAAGTATCCAGAATGGATAGCTAACATAGTACCAATCTCTAAAAAAGATGGAATGGTATAAATATATGTGGATTACCATGACTTGAGTAGGGCTAGCCCAAAAGATAACTTTCTTTTGCCTCACATTAACACATTGATGGATAATATGGCCAGGCATTGTATGTTTTTCTTCATGGATGGGTTCTCAGGGTTTAATCAAATAAAGATGGTTGAAGATGACATGAAAAAACCACTTTTGTGACCATGTAAGGTACTTTTACTATAAAGTTATGCCCTTTAGTTTAAAGAATGTTGAAGCTACTTATCAAAAAGCCATAATGATACCTTTCCATGACATGATACACAAAGAGATTGAGGTATATGTAGATGATATGATTATGAAATCTCATAAAAGAGAAGATCATGTTATTAACTTTAGTAAGTTGTTTAAAAGGTTAAAAAAGTTCCAACTTAAGTTAAATCTAGCCAAATATACATTCGGGGCAAAGTCAAAAAAGTTGTTAGGCTTTGTGGTCAGTGAAAGAGGGATTAAAGTCAATCTAGGCAAAATACGAGCTATTCAAAATTTATCGCCTTCAAGTATATCGAAAGAAGTTTGAGGTTTTCTGAGTAGATTAAACTACATTTCTCAATTCATTTCTCAGCTTAGTTATAAGTGTGATTCTATTTTTAAGCTTCTTTGCAAGAATAATCTTAGAGAATGAAATGAGAAATGTCAAAACGTTTTTGATAAAATTAAGCATACTTGTCAAATCCTCTAGTGTTAGTGCCACATATTCTAAGGAGACCTTTAATCTTATATTTGATAATATACGAGAAATCAATGAGATGTGTGTTGGTACAACAAAATGAGTCTAGCAAAAAGGAAAGAGCTATCTATTACCTAAGTAAGAAGTTTACAAAATATAAGTCCAAGTATTATTCTTTAGAGAAAATGTGTTTTACGTTAGCTTAGATAGCCAAAAGACTCAGATAGTACATGTTTTATCATATGATTTGACTTATAACGAAACTAGATTCAATTAAATATATCTATAAGAAGCCTTCATTGTTTTGAAGAATCACTAGATGGCAAGTGATGCTCTTAGAATATGACATAGTGTATGTGAACCAGAAGGTAATCAAAAAAAGTGCTATAGCTGAATTCTTGCAGACCGTGCTACTGAAGATTATAAGTAAGATTGGAATTTTTTGATGAAGATTTGATGGTTGTTTTTCAACTTGAAAAAAAAAATCATGATGAGAAGTGTTGAAAAATATACTTTGATAGAGTTGCCAATGCATTGGGACATGGAATTAGGGCAATTTTGATCTTTTCAAAAGATGCTATTATCCTATAAAGCAAGGTTGAATTTCAATTATACAAATAACATTGTTGAATATGGGGCCTATATCATGGGTTTACAAGCTATTATAGATGAAAGATTGGAGCATTGAAAGTGTTTAGAGACTTAACTCTAGTTATATATCAGTTGAAAAAAAATGAGAGACAAGAGATTCGAAACTTATCCCATATCATAAGTATATCTTAAAGTTGATCAAGCAATTTGAAGACATTCAGTTTGATCATTTGCCTCAAGATGAGAATCTGATTGGTGATACTTTGACTTTTCTGACAGCTATGATTTGAATTAATGATAATACCAATATTTAACCCATTAAGCTAGATGTTAAGGATGTACCAACTCATTGTTCTAATATAGATGAGGAGAAAAATGGGAAATCGTGGTATTATAATATCTTATAGTACATTAAAAATCAACAATACTCAGACCAAGCAATTGATAATGATAAAAGAGTCATTCAGAGACTAGCCATGAGTTTTTTCCTAGATGGTGATGTTTTATATAAAAAGAGTTGTGATCAAGTATTAATAAGATATGTAAATGTGGTTTAGGTGAAAAAAATCATTGAAGAAATGCATGATGAAATATGTGGGGCACATACAAATAGATATATGATGCCAAGACAGATCATGAGAGTTGGGTACTATTGGTTGATAATGGAGAGTGACTCATCGACTATACTCGAAAATGTCACAAGTGCCAGATCTATGTTGATAAAATTCATGCTCACTAACTATTTTACATGTTTTGGCATCTTGTTACCCTAAAGGCTTCTAATGGGCATAGGTTTATTTTCATGATGATAGATTATTTCATAAAATGGGTGAAAGCAACTTCATTTGGAAGTTTGACATGATCTATGATCTGTAAGTTCATAAAAAAAAAGATCATTTATAGTATAGACTTTTAGAAAGAATCATTTTAGATAATACTAAGAATCTGAACATTAAGATGATATAAGAAATATATGCTTAGTATAAGATCAAGCATCATACGTCGATGCCATACCATCTAAAAATGAATGGGGCAGTTGAGGCGACAAACAAGAACATAAAAAAATTCTTAAGAAAATGATCAAGACCTATAAGGATTGGCATGAGAAGTTGTCATTTGCCCCTACATGCTTATCAGACATTAGTGCGTACCTCTACTGGGTCAACCTCATTTTTTTTAGTTTATAGGATGGAAGTCGTGTTGCCAGTGAAAGTGAAAATCCCATCCTTGAGAGTCTTAAAGGATGTTGGATTGGAAGAGGTTGAATGGATTTGAGAGCACTACGAGCAATTGAATTTCATTAAAGAGAAGAGATTGACAACGCTATGTCATTATCAGTTATATTAGAAAAGAATGATGATAGCTCATGATAAAAAGGTCTGACCTCATTGTTTTTGAGCAAGAGAATTAGTTTTGAAAAGAATTCTTCCAAGCCAGCTCAATAATAGAGGAAAGTGGACTCTAAATTTAGAAGGGCCATATGTAGTAAAAAGAGCTTTTTCAGGCAGAGCATTAATATTAGTAGAGATGGATGGAGATGATTTTCCCAATCCTATAAATTTTGATGCTGTGAAGAAATATTACACTTAAAAAAATGAAAGAACAAAATAAAAAATGAAAAAGGAAGACTCAAATCGAAAACCCCAAAAGGGCGATTTAAGTCAAAAGGGATTTATCTAAGTTGAAAACCTGATAATGCAGCTTAAATGAGGAGGATACAACATTGAATTTGGGAATTCACCAGTATGAAGGCTAGCATGTTTTGATGATCTCTAAGTTGTTAGGTGCATCAGGAAGTTGAATTTTTAACAAAATACTTCAAAATGTGTTATCATGATTATTTGATTGTTTATTTTGGACGTTGTTACCCCATACCCATTTTTGTAGCCATTCTTTCTTGTTAATGGCCAAAGTTGTTCTACCATTTCATTTAATTCCTTGTGTCTCTCTTTTGATGACTATTTTACCTTTATTACCAATCCATTCCTTGGCTTTTCCTTTTAGTACCTTGCAATGAAAAAAATGTGTGATTACATTTTTAATTTTTGAAATTGAAATAATAATTGATAAATAAATAATACTATGAAAGATTTCTACATTACCTTGGAAAGTTTGAGAGTGATAAAGACAAATATGAAATGTTTAGTTCCTAGTAAGGATACTGAATTTAGAGAAAAAAGATTTCTTTAAAAAGAGAATATGGGAATTAAATAAAAGGGATGATTGAGAATTAAATCGATTTGGTCTTAGTACTTGAAGATTGAAGAGTTTGAGATCCAAGAAAAAAGCTTGAGAAACTTGAGTACCATAATTGAAAATAAATTAATTAAGTGACATTTGCATAGTATATATTGCATTTATGAATGTTTAGTACATAGCATGCATTGCATTTGAGAATGTCAAGTGCATAAATTTAAGACACAAGGATATTTCAAGATCCCACATGGAAAAGATAAATATGAAAACTTTTTAATGAAAGAATTTTAAATTCTCATTTTGAAAAAAAAAAAAAAACCTCTGACGTAAGATTTTGACCCTTGAAAAAGGATATTTCTCAATATTATGAACGATTTGTAAGACCTTTGGGCATAATCTCTTAAAAATTTTTTAAACACGATCTATAAGGCCTCTAGACATGATTGTTGAGGAGTTTTATTTATTTTTCAAAAGTTGTTGAGCTTCTGCTTAGAAGAGCTTTATTTATTTTTCAAAGTTGTTGAGCTTTTGCTTAGAGGAACGTTATTTATTTTGCAAAAATTATTGAGCCTCTACTTAGAGGAGCATTATTTATTTTTCAAAGTCAATGAGCCTTTATTTAAAAGAGCTTTATTTATTTTTCAAAATCATTGAACCTCTGTTTAGAAGACTTTTTTAGGTTATTCAAAAGGTTTGAGTATCCATTTAAAAAATAAAAAAATATGTCGAATTGATTATTTGGATATGAAAGGTGTCTACGTCTTTGCATAATTCTTATTTCACAAAAAAACGCGAAGAAGGGCAACTATAGACACCTCAATCTATTTGGGATTTTAATTGTTTTTTATAATAAAAATTAAAAAAAAAGAATGAAAAAGGAAAAATCAAGAGTTGAGTTTGTGTGAAACTTGTTTTGTTTAGATTGAAGAATTTGAGTTGGGCGAAAAAGTTTGAAGTGGACTTAAAATTTGGAGTTGAAATTTAAAGAAAATTAAAACCCTTTTTGGTTTAGGGTTCTTTGGATTTAAACTCTATAAATATAAGCCCACACCAAGCAAAAAAAACACAAATGATTGAGGCAAAAAAACTACATAAAGGCCGCTAAAAAGTATGAAAATTTTTTGGGAGATTTTTTTATTTAAAAAGAATTTTTTTTTTGGAAATCTTTCTGGAAATCCCAATTTTCGATGAAATTTTTCAGCAACCTTTGAAGATTCTAATGACTTTTCGACAACAATCCCAATTTTCGATGAGAAATCCAATTTTCGACATTAGTTTTTCAAAAATCAATGAACTTCGATGACTTAACCCAGATTCTGACAAAAATTTTTAAAATCTGGTGAATATTCAACTGGTGTTCTTAGTTTAGAAATGGAGAGAAAAAAGAAAAGCAGAGAGAAAAGAAGAAGAAAATTTTGAAGAAAAAAAATTTAGCCTTTTATATTAAGGCTTAAACGGTAACATTTTAGAGGTTAAACAACTTCAAGATCTACACATTTTCCAATAGGTGACCCCGACCCGTAACGTTATGACCCACAACCTAAAACTCAGAGTTGCGAGTCAAGCTATGTTGAGCCGCGTCTTTGGAACTGTTATTTGTGTCTCCAACTGAGCCCTTTAGCTATTGGAGTTGAGCCAATTACTTGGTATTTATTTATTTATTTTCTTTGTGTATTTGTTTTTAAAGTATTTTTGCATAATTAAATTTAGGAAAAATTAAAAAAAATTAAAAATATATAACAAAATATTTTTTTTTGAAAATAAATATTAATTATCAAATAATGGAATTTTTAAAAATTACAAAAGGTTAATTTGTATAAAATTCGTAAGTGAGAAATTTTTTTAAATTTGTCCCAAATGGTGGAATAATTTAGATAAAGCTTCAACAATAATAATTGATATTTATTTTCAATTAAAAAAAAGAAAAAAAATAAAAAAACACAAATTTTATAAAAATTATGGGAATTTAAATACTAATTACCCAATAAAGAGATTCTTAGAAATTTCAAATAATAAATTTTTTAAGAAATCTCTAAGTGAGAAATTTCTCTAAATTTGTCCCAAATTGTGGTATAATTTAAATGAAATTTCAATAAAAAGAATTATATTTTTTCTAAATAAAAATATTAACAATATAACTTAAAAATTTTTTGTTGAAAATATTTGACAATTTATCCAATGATGAGATTCTTAGAAATTTCAAATGGTAAATTTTCTAAAAAATCTCTAGGTAAGAAATTTCTTTAATTTTGTCCCAAATGGTGGAAGAATTTAAATGAAACTTCAAAAATAACGATATATTATTTTCTTTCTAAAGATTAGGAAACTAACAATATTTTTTCTAAATTGGCTCAAATGATGAAAAATTTAGAAATAAAACTTGTAAATTTTTTTTAAAATATACCTTAATGGTGGAAAATTTAGAAATGAAAACAAAAAAAATAAATAAATTGGAGGATAAAATTCTTAATAATCACAAATAATTGATTATCTAAGAAATTTCTAGGTGAGAAGATATTTTTAATTTGACCCAAATGATGAAAGAATTATATATAGTTTCAATAAAAAAAACCAAAATAAAAAAAATGATTAAACTTTTTTTCCGACGATAGAGCCTCTTCAAGGAAACAAATGGGATTCTTAAATACTTTTGAGGTGAAAAAATATTTTTAAAAATTCTACCAAATTGATGAAGACTCTTAAAAGTTATTTCCAATATTTAATATTCAAATTTAAGACCATTATAATCAAGATCTTAGGATAATTTAAACTAAATGGTACTGTCCTTTGGATGGACATGCGATGGTATTATAACTTTCCTTATATGTAACTGAACTCTCGAACTTGATTCTAATTAGTAGACCAGAACATATTTTTTTTAAGAGCCTTTAGTCAAGCTTAAGAGCTCTTTAAAAAGATGGATTCATTAAGTGGCCAATCACACCTTAATAAAAGATTGGTGACAACTTCTCTTATTAAGTCTAACTATAGATTTAAGAATCTATACGTTATGACATATGATGATGCATGATCATAAAACAAAAGGAAAGCAAAATAGATTAGCATTAGAAATCAAATTAAAATAAATGTTCCCTTATGTGTCTTAGTTTAAGGTATAAGCTATAAAAAATGGTATGGCTCTATATAAGGTTGGCTTCTTAAGGCTCATTACATGTAAAGTTTGGAATTTAACAAAGGCTAAGGTTCCTAAATTGATCCTTAATGTCATCCACTTTGAACTAGTAAAGATCACAATCCTCACCTATACAGGCTACCAACGAAAAGGGTTTAAGTGGACAAAAGGGTTTAAAGGGTTTAATTATAACCTCACAAAAGTGTAGGTACTATATTCTTTCCTAAAGGGATAGATTTGAGAACTCGGGTATAGAGCTCATGCATGGATGCAAATGTGTACGTGTGGGAGGGATCATAACAATTATTAATCAAAATAAAGTTCACAATATAAATATTACATAATTAACAACAATATAAAACAAATACATAAAATAACATAATTAATTAAAAAATAAAAAGAACTAAATAAACTATCAAAAATTTTTCTAAATTTTAATAACATAAGAAATTAAAATTAAATTTCAAAAAGACCATTAAATCAAAGTTTGGATTACACATACTTAATTTTTGGCTTGACTCTCAAGCATTCTCATCAAAGTCACCAAGCTATCGTAACGATTTTTCATCCGAGAAACTCTATCACTCGACTTGAAGAAATTTTTCAATGTTGCCACCAACTTTTTTTAACCACTTGTGATTGGCCACCTAAAATATCATCTTATAATAAAAAAAACTTTAAATTAATTAAGGTTTACTAAAAGATGCTTAGGTTTGTGAATTAGGTTTAGGTCCGAGAGTAAGGTTATGAGTGAGGAAAGTATTAGTACCCTCACATCAGCCGTTCAGATAACAATACCAATTAAATATGTGTCATCTGTTCATTTTGATAATATGGACTTCTTTATATTTAAAATTAATTTCCAAAAAATTTATTTAAGAAAATATTTTTTATTACAAAATTATGATTATTTTCACATTCTATAAATTCTCAAACGCTTTGACGAAATTTATAGAAAATATATATTTATATATAAAAATTTCAAGAAAATTGACTATTCACAAAATTTTCTAAGTTTCGTCATAAGATATTTTTTATTCACAAATGACATATGTGATTTACTCAATTATAAACCAATTATGAAAAATCATTTATTTATTATTATTTTTACTATCATAATTTTTATAAATTTGATTTTAAGAATATCCCAACTCTTTGGTAAAATTTAAAAAAGCTGTTTCTTCTAATAATCATTAAGAAAAACAAAGCTTTTTCAATTTTTCTTAAAATGCTTATTCAAAAGATTTAATCGAGTTAAACATTTAATTAATTTTATTGCTAATATTATTTTTTTATTTTTTAATCATTTTTATCATTATTTATTATTTAAATAAACATTTATTTGATAAATAATTTTTTTTAGATTTTCCCAATTCTTTGGTGAAATCTCGAAAAAATATTTTTACTTGCAATAAGTAAAAAAAACTGAACTTCTTTAATACTTTTTAAAAAGTACATTTCAAAAGGTTTATTAAAAAAATCCATTATTTTAATTGATTTATTATTTGTGGCATTTTATTTTTAGTAAACAATAATTTCTTAAATTATCCTAACACTTTAGCGAAAATTTAAAAATATTATTAGTTATAAAATGAAGGAAAAATATAACTTTTTCTATTTTCACTAATAATTATTAATTTTCTTTTATTTAATCATTTTTTATTGTTGATTAAAAGTTGCTATTTATATTTTTTATTGAAATTATTACTCATAATGATCATTAATTTTTTTTGTTTAAATTTTTAAAAAAATAATAATTATAAAAATCCTAACAAAAAGCAACAAAAATAAAATAAATAAAATTAAAAAATAAAAATAAAAACAAAAGGAAAACTTACAAAAGGGTTGGGTCGATCATGAGTTGAAACGCAGGTTTGGCGGGTCAAGGTGCAAGTCTATTAAACCCAAAGTGACACCGTTTTGATTGGCCTATAAATAGGCCTAATTTTTTACTTTTCTTTTTTTCTCTCTTTACAATATCAGAGTTTCTTTCTCTAAAAACTTTTTTCCTTGTCACCAGTCAATGTAAATACCCAGATTTTGAAGGGATTCAGAAAGAAATTAGGCATCAACGTGGAAAAAATTTAGCTTCCATGATTTCTGCTACAGGGTATGTCAATGAGGCCGAGGTGCTAGCTGGTATTCAATGCAATAAATGCATCAAAATGAAGACAAAAAATAGGATTATGGCAAAAAGAACTAGGGGTGAGTACTCGATCGATTCAGTTTTAAAAAAATTAATAACCGAATTAACCCATTTTTATTCTACAAGTAACTAAACTGATCAACAAAATTTTAAATAACCGATTTAATCGAACAAACCAAAATTTGGTTTGATTCGATCAGTTCTGTTAAATAACTGAACTTTTCATCATTTTTCTCCTATTTTGAATAATTATTTAGCTACAAATTTAATCCAATAAAACTCAAATTTACATGTCATTCAAACTAAATCACTAAAGAATTTAATAATTTCAACAATATTTTACAAGAAAAAGAACAAATAAATACTCATATAAACTTGTTTAATCAAAATAAATTAAAGAATAAGTTTTAAAAAGTATTACTCTAACAAATATCAAATAACAAACAAAGCCAACAACACATAATAATTGTCATTTCAACACATAAACAAGTTTTCAAGGTTCAATAGGTTAATTGAAAAAAGCAAATCATGCAAATATAACTCTCTTGACTTTGGTGCAAAATATAAAAGACATTTTAAATTAGCAAATTGAGCTAACAGCTCACACAAAATATAAAACAAGCTAAGGACACTTTGAGTTGACAAATGGATATAAAAGTTCATAAAAAATATAAAAAAGTTAATTAAAAGACAGTACAAGTTCTAACAGAATTCTCATACATGAACCCCATTGCTTTGATACATATTTTTCATTGTTTTCTAAGATGTTAAAGAGATCAAAACTTTAATTAGTTGTCAAAGAATATACATATTTAACTTTTAGGGGGTATTTATTCTCTCATTAAAAATTATGAGAGATTATTGAAGGTGTTTTTGGGCCAAAATTACATTTAATAATCTCTCATAAAAATTTATTGAAAAGATTATTAAATGCGTTTTTTACAAAAAAAAACCTTTAATAATTTTTTAAAATTTTTTTTATGAATGATTGAATGCTCCCTTAATTATTATAAGATTGATTAATTCAGTTATCAATTTTAAAATTAATAATTGATCGATTTAATCAATTTAATCGCTTTCAAAATTGATTATAATAAAGAATCGACTAAACCGAACCAAAAGGATAGCATTTCATCCATTTTGGTAGATTAAATTGGTTTAAACCAATATATGCGCACCTCTGAACAAAAACAAAGAAAATGAAAAAAAGACGAAAGAAATAAAAATAATGGAAATAAAAAAAAATGATATAGTACAAAAAAACTGATAAACTCAATTAATTTACTCGATCTCGAACAATATCGAAAATCAGTTCAAATTTATCTTATCACTTGATTTCTCGAACAAAATTGTATAAATCCTGTAGATGGGTTGACATGAGGGCGGATCTGAATCAGAGTTCGAGTAGAACGCGGATCCTCTTCTGCCTCAAGTTCAAAATGGCAACCCTTAAATATAAAATCTCAAGCCTTTTGGCTTCTTATGTTTTTGCTTCTTGCTTCACTTTCTACAAGTCCCAAATGATATAACTCGTCTCTAAAAAATTGAAGCACAACTGTGGAAATCCAAAAATCCCAAGTCCTGATTGAATGCAAGTGTCGATGACGGTGCCAGGAACCTAAAAAACCTTTCTCAATTCCTTCTAACCTCTACTTCCTCTTTACTGAATTAGATTTATGAGAAGACTTCACCAAAAACTCATATCTAGAAAAAAAAAATCTTAGAATACTCTACCCTAAACACCTTCAACTATCGCATAGCAACCCAAAACCACATAAAAAAACCTTTTTCTATTAGAAGGTTAAAACCCAGAAAACAATCCTAAAGACAAACAACACCTGAAACCTAAACTATAAATTCGCTTGATTTTTGTTGGTGAATGTTTCTTGTTTTATTGCACTTATTTCTGGGTTGTATTTCAATTGTCTTTTTTTTTTTTTTAATAATCTTTGCTGCTAATTGGGGAATGAGGAATGCTTGTTGTCTTGTGTGTCTCTATGTTTGATTCTTATGCCTGGGTTATTGCTCATCTTTGTTGTGATTGATGTCTATTATGGCTTGAATTTGCTTATAAAGTGGAAATCGCCTCTGCTGATCCCATTTTCCTCTTGCAATTTGATTATGATTTTGTTGATTTTCCCTTGATTCTCAAAATCGATCCCATCCCCTTTCCAAAAGCTTTGGTTCTCAAAGTTTCATGATTCGATTTTTTTTTTCTTTTTTAATTTTTTGTATTTCCAGGATTTTCTGATATTTTTTTTATTTCTGATTTTATTGAAAATAGAAAAATAAAGAATAACCAAAAATTAAAGAAACAAGAATTTAAAGAAATAAACAAAATGGGCTATGTACAAAAAGGCAAAATGGGCTCTCATTGGGCTAAAAGCCTATTCTCGGACTAAAATCCAAGTCAGTGACTCAAAACTTTCTTAATCAAACTCAAAGTCCAATTAACAGCTCGGGGTCCAAAAATCAATTTTAAGGTGAACATTTAAATTAATCCGAGTTAAAATGCAACTCGATCAAAACATTGAACCGTAAAGCTCCCGAAAACAAGTTAACCTCTGCAGTTTGTCTCGAAGTCTTATTTAATTAAAACAGGATTTTATTGAGTTGAATTGATGAATTTTGATTGAAATATATCAGAATAAAATTAAGAGTTTGCACTTGTAATTTTTTTTTTATTTAAAAAAACTACAGACGTACTTTATCCATTAGATAACTGTCATTTTATTATTATATTAATAATAGATAATGCCTGGATATTGCTATTATAAGTAAATCGTATCGATTCTTATCTTGAATGGTTAGTTCCTTATTATACTCTCGATGGATGTTAATTTTCCAAAAAAAAATATACATATATTGAAGAAAGTTTTCGAAGAATTAATCCATATGTTTTGAAACAGGTTATGCAATTTAATTTAAAAATAAATAAATAGTTCAAAGTGATTCGACGCTCACAATGATGAGAGACATAAAATAATATTGAATACTTTTGAACGCAGAAATTTTTTCATATTTATCCATGTAATTACAGATTTGTGAAAAAAAAAAACTTTGAAATAAATGTATGGAAGATTTACATGGATTAATTCTAATGCTTAATCCAATATTAGCTGCTACTATTGATTGGCTAAACGAATTTCTCCCTCTTCTTGTGGAATAAAACTCACTCGCTTCTGCAAATATGAAAACATAAAGTATTAGTAACATTTTATTTTAGCTTTCTTTATTCTGTTATGAAGGATATTAATAGTAATTTTTAGTTGACCCAATATAAACAACTTTGAACATCACATATTGTATTGAGAGTAAAATTTGAACATGAGAAATGGAGAATAAAATTAACAAAATAGAAAATCAATTTAGAATAGATCAAAAATAAAAATAAAAATAAAAATAAAAATAAATTGAAAAGTTCAAATTTTGTAGGCTGTCAAGCGTTTCGGCCTTTTTAATGCAGCACATTCTCTGTTTTGTTTTGGGGTCAAAACGTTGAGAAATCATTGAATAAGTCGAAAGAAAAGGTTCAGAATTTTATCCTTTTCCTTTTTTTTTTTTTCTTTGCAAACCATTTAAATTTGAGTAACCTTTAATATATTGCTATGCACTTAGGCAATAAAAAAAATTCAAGAATCATAAACTAATTGAAGCAATTTCTTCGAATTGGAGACTTACGTTGAGCATAAAAGTTATGATGGAAATTCCAAAAGAAAAGTACAAAGAAAAAGCATGAGCATTTTTTTTCTCTCTTAAAAAAAAAAAAAGAATTAAAAAAGGCAAAAGAACAAAAGAAAAATAGTAGAAAGGTTCAACTTGACCAATTAAGACTTCGTATATATTTGGTGTGCTAAATTTTGACCTAATAAAAAGGATTGAATAAAATATATTGATTGATTTGGAATGTTACATATAATAATAGATTTAAATGTCAATTTTGAGTTCCTTTTAGTTTGCTTCCTACTAATTGATGCTAAGTCAGGAACTGTATCACAATTTCTTTTATAAAGAAAATTGTAAATTAGAAATAAAAAAATATTTCAATTCTATTAAATAATACTTTTTAAAAATAAATATATAAATCAATTGAACTAAACCATAAATCAATGCGGCCATTGTTTCTTTGATCACTAAAAATAAACCTAGTCTAAGTCTGGAATTCATGACCTTGTCTATGTTTATCTACTATTAAGTAATAACGACTCAAAATATCATCATGAAATTTATAAATAAATAAATAAATAAAAACTCTTTTCGTTTCTCATTTTTTGTTTATGTTATTAATATTGACTAAATATAATGTGAAATTAAAATTTTTGAAAAAGTTTTGAAAAGTTCTAAATTTCATAAACATATAATTTTCAAATTTCATTTCTGAAAATTTAATTCTACATAATGATGAAAAAGAGTTAGCTTTGTTTGGCCTAAAAAGTCAAACATTATGAACAAACAATTATTTTAAAATACTTAGACGCTTAACACATTTAAAAATTGGGGAAAAACCACAAATAAATCAAGACAATTTTGAGGAACAAATAGTGACCTCATGAGTTAGTGATAGATTTATACTTTATGATAATGGAAAACAATGTTTTTGGTTAATGCTGATACATCAAACAAAAGAAAATGTCAGATTATAGTTTCATTAATTCTTCAATTGTTCCTTGTTGCCTGAAGAATAATATCCTAGATTTAGGTAAAGTGACACCATCTGAATTGGTGAGTAACAAATCAAACATTTGAAACTATTCAAATTTTGCATATCTCTAAACTTGACCAGTCTTCTGGCTAGCTACCAACAAAAAAATTTGCTTGATAAAATGCATTGCACCAAACCATTTAACTTACTTTGAAGAATGATTTTCCTGCATTTAAGACCACTTAAATATATTTTATGTACTCCAAATTAGCAACATGTAGGGCCAAAAAGATCCAACATTGAGAGGTTTAGTTTTTTTTTTTTTTTTAATCATAGTTTGAGGAAAAAAATTATTTTAGACATTAAAATTTAAACTCTAAATTTATTGAATACCTAATAACGATATGAATTAACTGAGCAAAGTAGGTTACCTAATTTTCCTGGATCTTCTTTTGCTTTGAAATTAATTGAATTAAAAATATGGAACAAAAACTTTTGTTCAATTTTTAAAAAAATCAACATACCACAGGTTTGGCCTTAAAATTTTCTCCAATGCTACCAAGGCCAGGTTTCCATGCTGTTTCCCGATGCATTTGATTACCGGTATCGCCGCCGGCGTTTTCCATATAAAGATTAAGGATCTTCTCTGCCACCTCTACACCATCTCTGCTCTCGTCCACCAACTTGGCCATTTGAGACTTGGGAAGCCTCATTTTCACTGTCATCCTCCTGGAACCTGGACCCACCCCATCGGACTCTAGAATTGATGATGGTCTAACCATGGAAAGGTCAGAAACCGATCTCCTTGACAACATCAATGACTCTAACCTCTCCTTAGCACTCATATGAATTCCTCCAGAACGTACCCTCCTTGGTGCCTTTTCTTCTGGAAACTTTGGCAACTCTACCAGCAAGTAAATTTTCTCAGGCTTCAAGTCCTGTTGGGGCTCCAATGGCTTAGCACGAATTCCGAAATGCTTTACAGCCTCTGAATCCAATAAAACATGCCCTGGATAATCTTTAACTACATCCCAAGCCCGAATTGGAGTCTTTAACTTGAATGTTTCCCCATCAATTTTCATCACCTTTGCCTTCTTTCTTCCACCTATGCTGTTCCCCATTTCCTTCTTGTTAGTACTAAAGAAATTCCTTTTGGTGTTTGTATAGAGTTTATTTTTCAAGGTATGCAATTTATATGTGCTACTTGGGATGGTTTAATTACTATGTGAAGCCACGGTGTGAATTTGGAGAAATTCTATAAAGATTCCTAACTATAATTTCATGAAGACTTTTTTGTGAAATCAAGTGGGAAAACTCAACTCTGTTTAAGACAAACCAATGTCTAAATCATTACCAAGTTTTCTTTTTTTGGTGATTTGGATGTTAAATATGACCACTAAGCTAAGTAGTGGGCCAGTTTCATATTAATGTCACATCATTGCAATGAAAAGTAAGAGGTTGTGGGTCGTAAGAATGGGTTGTTGCGTGGTTGGATGAACTTGGAAATAAGGATAAGAACGAATTGAAAAAAGAATAAAAAAAGGGCTAAAAGGGTAATGTGATTGCGATTTGTTTTTTGTTTAGATAGAAGGCAACAATTTGAGAATAAACAAAGGGTTTGTAGGTATTAATATTTTAATTTTTGACTTTTTGGATATTATTTTTTAAAGTTAATAATATAATTTAATTGAGTTAAAATTTAAATTCAATGCGATTGTAATTTAAATTATATGTATTTACTTTTTTCTTCATATAACGATTTTACCTAGTTGGTGATGTGATTTTTAGTTAATGTTGTGGTTTAGGATCATATAGTGACTTTTAATCGTTTCCTTAGTCTGTTTAATTACACCACTAATGACTATATTGTCATTATCACTTTATAATGTCTCAAAATGAACATCTAAATGATTAAAACTTGATATCCAAATTTATGAGTTTGAATTTTGAGATGAAATTTATGAAATTAAAACGAAAGTGTTAACATGCAACTCAAATTATACATTTATAAAAAGAAGTTTTATGAAAGGAAAATGTGAAAATAAATTAAATTGCTAGAACGATAATTCCTCCTATCCTTATTCTATGGTTTATATATATTAAGAATCTAAAAATATATCTATGAAATTTTTTTTGTAATAAAAGTGAAGATTAAATATGAAATTGTCATATGTTTGTTGCATGATTAATTATGCTATAAAATTATTAATTAAATCTGGAATTCTTTACCCATGAAGTTGTAGGTTAAGGTAATATTCTAATTATTCCTAGAACTCATGATTTTTTGGTACTTTGAGATTGTTACAATTTAAGAGTTCAATTAAATGAGCAGCAAAATTGAGTCTGGCAATATTAAAAATAGTAATGAAAATCAGATTGATCATTGTAATAGTGTAATTAAAATTATTGATAGAATATGAGATTAGATGTAAAAATATAAGTAACAATGAGATAAATTATAATGAAAACGAAAATAACCATTAAAGAAATTGATTAAAAATTATATGTAATAAAAATTTAAATTATTTAATATTATAAAATTAATAAATAACTGAAAATATTAAATTGCTTTTAAATTAAATAATAGTTTTGTTAATAAATAATTAAATTTTATTTATTATATAATAATAAACTAATTTTATAAATTAATAAAATTACTTTATAATTTTTAAATAAAAATCAAAATAAAATAAAAAAAAGTGTGAAGTTGTTAAGATAAAAGGAGAAAAAAAAAATAAAGCAAATTCAGTGGAGGACTAGAACCGCTACCCCCCAGTGATAAATCGGCAAAATGCTCCATAAATATTGTTTGGATTTAAAAGTTGGGGGTGGCACAAATTTGCATAACATCAGAACGTGAGTTTTGATTCAAATGAAGTTTAAATCTCATTATTAAAACTAAGAGTTCAACATTGATTATTAATAAATAAATAAATTATGTATTATGGTTCGTTAGATCATAAAAAAAAAAAAAATTTATTTTAATTATTTTAATTTTAAGTAGTAATAAATGAAACAAGTATGAAGCTAATGGGAATCTGTTTTCATGCTGGTAGATATTAATTTGAAAAAGTTTGACAATACAAACAACCGATGCATGAAACTCGATCAAAAACTTTGGAAAAACATGTTTCATATTCCTTTTTCTCAAGACTTTTCACACACTAAAGTAGATGAGTATTGGACCTTTTTGTTCTTGCGATGAGAATTTCTGCCGGTAGATACATTTCAATTACTGCGTTGCTTACCTTGATAAGAACGATTCTAAAACCAATTTTCATCTTAGAAAAACAAAAGTTTATTTATCATTACTAACTAATTTGCATGTTTGAACAATCAAATGCATGACTGGATTCCTTTCATTTGAATATTTGTGCGGATAGTTTCTAGGAGATTTTGAGCAATTCTTTGAGGACAATTGACCAAACCTAATTTCATGCTAATATTCTTGGCTTCGATTGAAGACTTGAGCAAACCCAGTTTCAAGGAGAATTTAAAGCTCCTTCAAATCGCTGCTAACGGCTTGATTTGACTATTAATCTAGGAGGGAAGCGACCACAACCAAATGCCTGCTAATGATAGTCGAAATAGCCTCGATGTTGCCCACTAATACCAAATCTTGTTTATTGGTGAGACTTTCTCTCTCTCCCTTAAAATCTGAAATAAATGAAGAAATCATTGTACACTTTTTTTTTTCATTCTATAAAATGAAAAAAATATTAAATCTTAAAAAATATTACAATCAAATGATGCATGTATTTTTCCATGCTCGAAGAGTCGGATTCAAATCTCCTCTCTCTCTAATAAAAAAAATTTATGACAAAATATTAATTAACAGCCACGATCAATGATTTCGTCAATTTAATTAGATACTCACTACAGGAATTTTGATTTTTAACGACATTTTTTTATCGTTTAGCAGCATTTATTAATGCTACTATAAGGTTACGGCGTTTGATAAAAAACGCAAAGCAGAGTGCCTCTTATACACGCGTCGCGATAAATAGCGGTGTTTTAAAAAAAACCTTAATATTAACGGCATTTATATTTGAAAAGCCGCCATTTTAGCGGCATTTATATTTTTGAGATGCTATTACTTTAGAGGCATTTGAATATGAAAATGGCTCAATATTAGCAGCGTTTGTATCTTTTACTCGTCGCTATTTCAATGACGTTTTTATGAGAAAAATGTTGTTGCATTGACGGCGTTTGTAACAGAAAATACCGTTACTTTAGAGGCGTTTGAATCTAAAAACGCCTCAATATTTACGACGTTTTATCTTTTAGGCGCCACTAATTCAGTGGCATTATGAGAAAAAGACCGTTGCTTTAATGGTGTTTCTATAAAAAAACTTCACCTAACTAGCGGCGTTTGCTGAAAAGAGCGCTGCTATTTATAGTGGCGTTTTATGCTACAAACGCGACTAAATTATTCATTTAGCGGCATTGCCCAACACAAACGCCATCATTATGTAAAAATATAGTTTTTTTAATTTCTTATAATAAATTTTATTTTTAGTAAAGAGCTTAAATTCAGAAACTGAAATTAATATTAACTTCATTCACGTTTAAATATACATCTAATTAATACAAAGTTTAATAATTAGTATAATAACATTCAAATATTGTAAATACATTAACCAAATAAAAAATTAAAATGTATGAAATTGATGACTACATACATTTTGCTGGCTGCCAATTGATAAAGAAAATTTTCCATCTTGGTCACTAGTGTGCTCAACAACCTACTGAATAATATCATATAATTTTTAACACTTCATTGTATGCTTATTTTGTATTTAAAAATTTTAATATTTACTAAATATAATACCTGAGTTGATGGAGCACCAAGATCATTTTTTGAAAATTGTTGTTGCATAAAATTCATAAGATAATCGAATCGATCATGCAACTGCTGAAATTTTACATGCTCTAGCACCATTCTAGCACGTTCTTCTTCAATTTTGGTACGCTCTTGTTCTCTTTCTGCTTTCATTTGTTGAAAATGTTGTTGCATAGTTTACAACTCCCCTCTTAATATTGAAATGTCTCGCAAAGATTGACTTACTGATAGTGTAAATTGCAAAGAGTTATATCCACAGTAGGCAAATGGTGTTAGACCCAATCCAAGACCTCAGACTCGTCCATGCCTTTTTTTCCAGCAACTTTTATGAATATTTGATTTTTCATTTCTTGCATGTTGAAAAAACCTTCAGATGCTACTTCAATCTAAGCAGCCATTTTTTCTTTGGCTTTCTTCTGTGAATTTTTCATATACAACTATAAAGTTTAATGATTAATTGATTATATGTTAAAAAGAGTTAATATTTACTTTATGTTAAAATAGATGATACAAATTACCATAATTTCTTGTATTTCGACATTCATGTAAGATCCATTTTTTTGTGTGTTACGTGAAAAAGTTTCACACATCCAATTGTACTGCCCATCTCATTCTCTTATACAAAAATATATGTTATTTGATAGGATACATATCAACCGTAAACTTATTTATGCATATCAATCATGTCAATCAAGTATTAAAATTTTGAATAATTTTAATCTCCTTTATTTATATTTTGGCCCTGTAACAACACAATAGTCTTAAACATACGCAAAGAATAAAAGCATTTTAGGCTTTCACACATATTGATCATGGAAACCAAATTCAATTATTTTCTCCCGGTTTAATATGAAGGATTGAAGCCATTCAACATGTTAAAAGGCATCAAAAATTTATTTGTATATTTACCTTTTATATGCAAAAATATTCCAAACAGACATAACTGACAACTTTTTCTCCCATATCAACCATAGAAATCAAGTTCAATCAATCAGACAAGCTTAATATCAAGTATTGAAGCTATCGAAACTATTAAAATATAACAATAATAACAACCAGATAATAAAGGCATAAATATACGTAAACAGTAACTTTTTATACATATCATCTATGTAACTAAGTTTAAAACTTTCGATAAGTTTAATATCATGTATTGAAACAATCAAATCTATTAAAACAGAACAATAAATGTTAATTTCCATATTTACCTTTTAATGATAAAAAAAGTTTATTCATTGGAATAAGTTAATTATCATAAACTTACGATTTCTTTTTGCTTTTTTACAAAACATTTTGATCCACTTATGTGGCTATATTTTTGTTGCTTTTTGCTACCAATCCCAATCTGTTCTCTTTCATGTCATAAAAAATAATTGCGTATACGATAGAAATACAAATATTACTAACTGAAATCATCAAATACTTTCATCATTTCATTATATTATACAAAGTTATAAACTAGTACCTCTCTTTTTCTTGAGAACCAAAATTTAACCACTTGTTCATATTGCTACCTAATCACATTGCAAGGTAGATTTTGCATCATCGCCTCTACAGTAGTATTTCGATCGAAATACTTATTCTTCAAACTATGCTTATAATCTTTCTATTTCTTTCTTAATGACTTAAACACAAATGAAGTTGGTATTTCAAGTACAAATATTGACTGTAATAATACAATAAGAAAAGTTTGAATAAGTAAACAAAATGTAAAATAAAAAATTTGAATATATCTAATTAGTTATACTAACACCTTAATAAAGTTTAACGCATCGGCCTTAACTTCTTCTGGAACATTATGCCATGTTTCATAATGAATAGGCAATTTCATTCCATTAGAGGCTAGCATGCCTAGAAATCTAGCCAATAGTTAAGCCTTTTCATCAATTGGTTGCCTATCAAAGTTTGTAGACACTACAATACGCTCGTTAGGAGGTAGTGCAAACAATTCCTTCAAAGTTGTTCGGCCTCTGGTCCTCCGTTGACCATTGTTATCAACTACAACAAATATAAAATATATTTGTTAAATCGTAATACATTTATCATTATACTCGAATTTTAAAATTGGAGTATATCATACCTACATTCAAATTTAAAGCATAATCAATTGATGTGGTACTATCTAAACCTGGATCTCCTGTATTGCTAAATTCAATATTAGTTGAAGGGTTAGAAGTGATGAAGTTAGATCCAACAGTATGTTTATTTACCTCCAAAAGATTCAGTCCATTGCCAACATCTACAGGTGCCACAGACAGTTTTGAACTAATATCTCTGATATGTTTTCCTTTCAACCTACTTCTTCGCATTATAGCTTACCTACATCATAAAAGAGAATATAGAAAAAATGTTAGTTCAAAGATATATAAAGACATTTTCAATTTAAGAAATCAAAACTTACGATATATAAAGAACATATTGATTTAATTAAATCAAAATATAATGTATGATTTAGAAGACAATAATTATACAATAACGAATGTGACATTATTTACATACTATTATTTACTACGTTATGTCTTAAACACTCGAATTACAAATTATAGGTGCACAGAATCATGGTTCGTAAATGTCTTCAGTAACATCTTCACGGACCCATTAAGCATAGGTACTGGAGATATTCTCATTCAAGTTTTGTTTAGCAAAAGGATAACATTCAGTTCTATGTTCAACATCATCTTTGGTATCTAACCCCATATCAAATAAGTCTCTATGTGTGTTTTGAAAAACAACAAACCAATCCAATTCTTTCAGATCTTTAGAGTAAAATACTTGTTTGACTTGAGATGAGAATACATAAGATTCATTGATGAGTTATTGTCTAGTGTGAATTAATTGAGAAAAATTCACAAGTGTAAATCCGTATTGATCTTTCTTAAGACCCCTCTCACTATTCACATCAACCTAATCACACCGAAATAAGATAACTTTCTACTTTCCATAATAATCCAACTTAATGATGTCATTAATCATGCCATACTAGTTAACATTTCCTCTAAAGGGTTTGTGTCCCTAGCACTAACATAGCTAGTAGTTGATGAAGTCACAACAACCCTTGAATTTTATGTACTTTTAAATCTCTCATGAGATTTTGTGTGAAATCTAAATCCATTGATGATGAAACCTTTGTATCGTTTCACAATCTGGTTCGGACCGTATGAAAGATACTTCACCTCTTCACTAACAAGCCTTCCACTCTAAACCTATAAAAGTGAAATAAATATATATATGTTATTAATGTTATTTTTACCGTAAGTATTCTATGTAGATAAAAAATAATGAGATGTATGGCATTACTTACAGTTGCTCCTAACCATTCATAAAATTTTTCAGTGAATAACTTATCAACCTCTCGAGGGTTTGATCGTCGATAATGTGCATGATCTCTCAAATTATTTCTATACTTACTATAAAGCATCATGATAAAGTATTAACAATAAAAAAATACAATAAATTATGCCTAATGTAATGAATAATTTTCTTAATAAACAACTTACGTGCGAAATGATTCAATTGAATCATGATGAAAAAGAACGCATCGATGTGCTTGTGCCCAAGATTTATCATCTAACTCCATCAATTCATCTTTACCTATGGGTTGTCCAAAACTTTGAAAAAGATAATTGTAGGCCGAGTCTGTATGCTACATACCAACATTTCTCGAAGGTCTATTAAATCTCATTTCAACATCTTCCAAATAACGAAAACAAAATGTCATACACTCTTCTGCTAAATATCCTTCAGCAATAAAACCTTTCGGATAGTGTTTGTTGCGACAATAAGACTTTAACCTCCCCAAAAACCTATAGCATACAACATTAGTCATATGTTATTTTAAGTAGATTAGCTTAATAATTAATAAAAACGTAATCAATATATTAACAAATAATACCTTTCAATATGATACATTCATTGATAATAAATCTGCCCATCGACCTTTGTTTCATATGAAAGGTGGATAACCAAATACATCATAATAGTGAAAAAATTAGGAGGAAAATCTTCTCTAAATGGCATAAAGTAATCGCGACTCGATCTTGAACTTTGTCAAGCTCTTTCACATTCATACATTTCTGATAAGGAGATTTAAAGATGTTACTCAATTCAATTACCATAGAAGTCACTTACTTTGACATTGATGAACGTAAAGCAATTGAAAGTAAGTCTTGCATCAAAACGTGATAATTATGTGACTTTAATGAAAAATTTTTTGCTCCTTCATATTCACACATCTTGATATATTTGACGCATAGCCATCCGAAACTTTGACATTTTTCAAAACCTTGCAAAACACATCTTTTTTAGCTTTAGAAATCCTAAAACAAGCAGCAAACAATTGATATTTGCAATTAGGAAGCAACATTCGATGAATGTCTGGGTGAATCCCCATATCATAGGTCAAACCAACTCTTTAAGTCATCTTTAGATCTTCTATTCACATTGAGAATTGTCCCCATAAAATTTTTGTAAACATTCTTCTCTATGTGCATCAAATCAAGGTTATGACATAATAAATTATATTCCTAATAAAGCAACTTAAAAAATATACTTTTTTTTTTTTACAACTCATACTCGTTGGGGTTATCTACTTCATCGTCCTCTTCATCACTTTGAACATCAAGATCACTAACTTCTGTATGACTATCACCAACTTGTGTAATACGAGGCCAGACACCTTCAAAGATGTCCCTTACTCTTTTTCTTGATGGAGTCATTTTTTCATATATGAAATTGAAATCTTTTAACTTTGACAATATATTAGACCCACTAATGGGTAAAGACGATCTCTTCAACTCTTCAGTTTCATTAAAGAGATATTTTTGAAATCTAAATCATTGATTATCATCTAATCATCGATGATGTCCCATATAACAAAACTTCCTACCATTACGTAACCACATCAAACATATTTGTGCAGCACAACATGGACAAGCATAACAACCTTTTGTACTTCAACCAGATAAATTCACATAAGTAGAAAAATTGTTGATAGTCCATAATAAAGTAGCATGCATATTAAAGTTCTTTACTTTTGATGCATCACAAGTCTCAACTCTTTCCCATAATTACTTTAACTCTTTGATAAGAGGTTGTAAGTAGATGTCTATATCATTATCTGGACCTTTTTCCTCGAGAATTATCATAGATAATATAAATGACTGTTACTTCATAGCAATGCATAGTGGTAAATTGTAAGAAATCAATACAACTGACCAAGTACTATAAGAAGTACTTATTATTTGAAATGGGTTGAATCCATCAGATGCTAGTTCAAGCATAATATTTCAAGGATCAGATGCAAAGTTTGGAAATCTAGAATGAAATGACTTTCATGCTAAAGAATCTGCAGGATACCTCAATGATCCATCATCTGTTTGCTTCTCATGATGCCATCTCATTGAATATATAGTTTTAGAAGACATGTAGAGTCGTTAAAATCTTGGTATTAATGAAAATAGCGTAAAACCTTAATAGGCTTTTTTTTTACACATACCTCATCACCATCATCATTCAACCTTTCATCGAGGTTTTTGTTGACCCAACGAAAAATACCACACAAATGACAAGATTTTTTATTTTTTTCATCCCGTCAATACAACATGCAATCATTGGGATAACTATGAATTTTCTCATATCCGAGACCTAAATCCTTAATCATCTTTTTTGATTCCTTATAAGATTTAAAGATTTTTACAAAAGCAAACATTTCTTTCATAAACTATAATAATAAAGTCAGAGAGTTTTTCGTCCGTCCATATAAGCATTTCAAGTAAAAAAGACAAACATAGAAAAACAACCTTGAATGCTTCGATCCTTCAAAAAGTTTTTCATTCATCTCCTCAAGCAACCTATAAAATTTTGATGCGTCTCTTCTAGGTTGTTGGTCACATACACCTATCTTAGGTTCACCAAATTCATGCATTTCAACATTAGATTGATTAAATCCTTCATTTTGGGGAGAAAAATTATGAAAATTTTGGTTATGAATGTTAAAAGCATCCGCAACATGCCTTCAATGTCATCTACTATAAAAGGGATCATGTTAGTGATGGGGAGCCTTTGATGTTGAAGGAACTATAGTGGAAGACCATGACGGTATAGACTCTCAATGAAAATACCAATTAACATATCCTAATAGAAATCCAATACAAATTAAATGCTCATAAACAATTTGATGAATTTGCCATTCGATATTAGCACATTTCACACATTGGCATAATATCATATTATTTTCACTTGTATTTTCAAATGTAAAATTAAAAAAAATTTTCACTTCATCTCTATACTCTTAACTTAATCTTGACTTTTGCATCCAACTCTTATCCATTTGTTAGTTGCTACATTATCAGACCAAATTTATATAAACAATTAATATGAAAATGAACATGTACAATTGCATAGTTTACTATGTTTTAAACAAAAGATAATAACAAGACCTGTACTTAAACAAAATGAGAACTTTTTGTTGTGAAGTAATTTATCAGCTACCAAATATTATGATTGTTAAAACTTTGCTGCTAATATAGATAGCACCTAAGAGTATTTATAGTTGGGGTTGACATAAGGTGAAATAAGGTGGGTTTTGTAAAAAAATTTTTTCACCAAAAAAAATCGCAAATTGTAAAAGCTGAAAGAATAGTTGAATGAAATAAAAGCTAAAGTTAATAAGTTATGAATAGTCAAAATAGGGTTCTAAGAGATAATGCTCGAATACTAAAAGTGGAAAGAAAGGAAAAGTAAATTGTATTTAGTATGGAAAGAGAAATAGTATAATAATGAATATGAAGCTTGAAGTTGGTGATTGGATGCACTAAGTTTGGGAAGATTTTTATTGGACAAGATCATGGAAGGCGTTTACTAACAAAAAATGCCAACAATAATTTTCTCATAAATATTTTTTGAATATAATATAGGCACCTTGAACATATCGCCACACAAATTTTAACACAGTTATTGAAGGCGAATATCCAAGAAAGATGCCTTTAATAATTCCTATCACAGTTTGTAAATAATTAGTGAAGGCGATTGCAGAAAACAACGCCTTTAATAATTTCTCTAAAAAAATTTTTTGAATTATTAAAGATGTCTTTTATTATGACACGTCTTCAATATACCACGATGGTTATGGAATGTGTTTATTAGAAAAGACGCCTTTAATATACCTTTAAACTTAGTAATCCATTATTGAAGGTGTTTATTAATAACAGACGCCTTCAAAATTTTTTCACTAAAAATTTTAAAAATTATTAAAGGCGTTTTCTACTATAAAATGCTTTTTAAATACAGTCACACAAATTCTAACACCGTTATTAAATGTGTATATCCAAGAAAGATGCCTTTAATAATTTCTATCACAGTTTATAGATAATTACTGAAGGAGGTTGCAGATAACAATACCTTCAATAATTTTCTTAAAAAAAAATTTTTAGATTATTAAAGGCATATTTTATTATGACATGCCTTCAATATATCACAATGGTTATGGAAGGCATTTATTAGAAAATGAGCCTTCAATATGCCTTTAAACTTAATCCATTACTGAAGGCGTTTGTTAATAACAAACGCCTTCAAAATTTTTCCACTAAATATTTTAAAAATTATTAAAGGCGTCTTTTACTGTAAAATACATTTTATATATCGCCACAAATTCTAACACTGTTATTGAAGGTGTATATCTAAGAAAGATGCCTTTAATAATTTCTATCATAATTTATATATAATTACTGAAGGTGGTTGCAAATAACAATGCCTTCAATAATTTCTCAAAAAAAAAAATTTTAATTAGTAAAGGCATTTTTTATTATAAAACACTTCAATAATGTGTTATAAACTTTGAAAATCCATAATTATTGAAGGTGATTTTTACTAAAAATGCCTTTTATAATTTTTAAGAATTAGAAAAGACGTTTTTTATAAAATACACCTTTAATAAGTTGGTTGGACAATTTTAATGCCTTATAATTAAAAGCATCTTTTTTGTAAAAAAACGCCTTTAATAATCTCTAATAAAATTTTTTTACTAAAAATTGTGAGAATTATTAAAAGCGAATTCTACTATAAAATGCCTTCTATATACCGTTACACAAATTCTAACACTGTTATTTAAGGCATATATCCAAGAAAGATGCCTTTAATAATTTCTATCATAGTTGTAGATAATTACTGAAGGTGGTCGCAGATAACAATGCCTTCAATAATTTAAAAAAAAAATTTTTTTGGGTTATTAAAGGCGTCTTTTATTATGACAAGTCTTCAATATATCACGATAGTAATGGAAGGCGTTTATTAGAAAAAGGCACCTTCAATATACCTTTAAACTTAGTAATCCATTACTGAAGGCGTTTGTTAATAATAGACGCCTTCAAAATTTTTCCACTAATTATTTTAGAAATTATTAAAGGCGTCTTCTACTATAAAATACCTTCTATATATCGCCACATAAATTTTAACACTGTAATTGAAGGCGTATATCCAAGAAAGATGCCTTTAATAATTCCTATCACAGTTTGTATATAATTACTGAAGGCAGTTGCAGATAACAATGCCTTCAATAATTTCTCAAAATTTTTTTTTTTGGATTATTAAATGCATCTTTTATTATAAAATACCTTCAATAATTTGTTATAAACTTTGAAAATCCATAATTATTAAAGGTGATTTTTTATTGAAAATGCCTTTTATAATTTTTAAGAATTAGAAAAGGCATTTTTTTATAAAATATGCCTTTAATAAATTGGTTGGACAATTTTAAGGGCTTATAATTAAAGGCATCTTTTTTGTAAAAAATGCTTCAATAATCTTCAATTAAAATTTCAGGTGATTATTGAAGGTGTTGTTCCGTGGAAATGCCTTTAATAATTAATTTTATATTTATTTCCTTACCTTGAACATAGGAATTTGTAGAGGGTTGGTACACAAAATGATTAAAAGTTACATTATTCAACCAAACAAACCAAACCTTTAAACACATTTCTAGTGGACCATTCCTTTCTTTCTCCTATTCGTCGCCACCGACCTTCAACAAGTCATCACTGCAAACCTCTGTTTTAATCTATAATTCTTTTTTTTAGTTTACTGTATTATTTACAATATTCAATAGAGAATTTTTTCTTTTTCAGTTCCTTAATATTGACATATGCGTTTATATATTTTCATTAATATCACCCTCAACATAGTCGTACAAGATTCTATTCATATTGCAAGTATGCTATTTCTATGTAATACGTATTAAATATTGTGGTTTCCTGAACCTTGTTGATTGATATTGTATTACCGAATGGTATTGTATGATATTGGGGGTCTGAATAATATTTCATGATGAATGGTTTGTTGAACCTTGTTGTCTGATATTGTTTTGTTGAATATGTTTGAATGAAATTGGGGGGCTGAATGGTATGTATGAGCACATTACTGAATGGTGTGCTAAATGCTATTTCTGTACATAGTATGGTATTGGTTGTATTAAATTAAGTACAATGATCAATTTAGAGGGTCATATTGTATAATTCGTATAATTATGATCAATATTATAGGTAATATGGACTCTGAACAACATCATTCTCCTTCTAATGAACATGCAAAAGAAAAAAGTGTAGGCCAAAAAAAAAAAAGAAAAAGGGCTCAAATAAACAAATTAAAGTGACTGATACAAAAATTTATGTTGACTTCAATCAAAGTGGGCAGTCTGTGTCAGAAGGAGCTACCAAGATGGCTACTCATATTGGAACCATGGTCCGTCAAAATATTTCAATTACGTACACCGATTGGCGACAAGTTTCTGATGATCTAAAGGATGAGATATAACAGTATATTGTGGTATGTTTATTCAACTATTTCGTAAAATTTGCTATACGATCATTTAATTGAAATTCAATGTGTTGATATTATTTGCGTTAACTTCTTTAGGAACGGTTCAACGTCCTAATTGAGTGTAAAAAGATTGTGTTGCAATCTACTAAGAAAGCTTTCAGAGACTTTAAAAGCAAATTGACAACCCAATATACTTTACCGTTGGCTGGTGAATGTGATGTTTTGGCTATTCCACCTGTGGCATATGCAGCTGTCATAAGTGTTAAAGATTGGACAAATTTTGTTCAATATCAGCTTTCAGAAGATTTCTCGATACGCAAACCCATTACCAAATTAATCCAAGTTTATAAGTCTTTATACAATATAGCCTTTCATCTTAATATGTGATTGATGTAATTTCTTGATTTTTTAGAAAATCAAAGAACAACATCGGGACATTCGGGTCAAACAATAATATCACCATCGGACAGCAAGAAAAGGATATGCAAATGTGAAGTATGAGCTTGTATGTATTCGTACATTTGTTTTATACTCATTAATGAATATTTATGAACATTCATTTCATACATTCTGATTCTTTTATTACGATAATTTAATAGGAATCAGTGAGCTCAAACACAAAAGTTTCCAAATAGGATGTCTGGAAACAAGAACATCTATAGAAGGATGGATCATTCATAGATCAAGCAACCGAGGAAATAACAAAAAAGATTATATGTATAACTACTTTTTTGATATAATATATGATTGGCATTGTGGTTGTATGTTTGAGTGTAAACTAGCTTGTGTAGATTTGTTCTACCAGCTCAACTTATTATTGTCTTTCAGGATGATTATGCTGCCAAAGTAAAATCTGGTGAACTGGCAACCCAATATGGCGAAGATCCTTTGTCTTTAGCATTAGGCGCTAAAGAAATGCCTGGTCGGGTTCGTGGGGTTGGTAAATTTGTCTTGCCATTAACGCATTTTGGTAAACAACCAAAAATCTCACGAATGAGAAATGCATAATATGAAGCAATAATTGAGTAACAACAACAACAAATTAATGACTAGGAGCAACGCCTCAATGACCAACAGCAAAGACTCGCTGCTTTGGAGTCCATGTTGGCAGCAATGCAGTAGGTTATGCCAATACCCTAGCCTGATAGAATCATCCCCATACGAGAAGCTATCTTTGCAAGTAAGAAAACCATTCCATCATCCGTTACCATCCAAGAAGTATGATATTATTTATAATTTGAATATTAATTTGTTTATTATATTGATTGAATTGGTTTTAATACTTATATTTCATTAAATATTCTAGGAGGATGTTCAGACTCAAAGTCTGACCCTTGTCTAGGCTTTTATGGATGAGTTAACAAATATTCGCTGGAGAATTATATCGGTAGAAACTTCATATCTATTGAGTCTGAAGAAAACCTATTTGATAAACAATCATTTTCTTTCATTGGTGTGGAAGAGGTGAAAGAATTTTGTGAAATGGATGAATTATCCGATGCTAAAATCATTGCTTATATGAGGTTAGCTTATAAATACAAATATGCACATTCAATATGTAGTAAGTTAGTATTAGGGTGTAATACTAACCAGTAGTATTGATTGTTATCGTATAACTTTCTATATAGAGAGCTGAATGGGAGACAGTTGACGAATAGATTTAGATTCATTGACCCCAACTTCATTAGTGAGCAGAGTGACAAAGTCGTGTATCGTGCTAATCATGTGATCCTATGAATGAAAAGACTAATTGATTATTATTTGCTCCTGTGTAATGCGTAGTAAGCTATATTCCAACCTTAATTACTCTAACATGCTCCATTCTATGATTTGATGCGTATTCTGAGTATATCATTATTATTATTTTGCAGTCGTCATTGGATGCTTATTGTGATTGACACCAAATCCTTAACGCCATACTTTTTTAATTCAGTTAATTCAACGGCGATGCCTAACCTCGATATTCAAACTTTTATAAAGAGGTATCACAGTACTTTATTATATTATATATGTTTTGTTTCTTCATAAGAAATTTTATTTATGTTCCCACTAATTTTTTTCTTTTCAATTTAGGGTAATATCTGTATTCAATAAGAAGATAAAGAAACTGGAATGGGTGTCATTACTAGTAAATGTCAAATTTATTCTTTTAATGCTAAGTTTGTTTAGATAAATATTTTTTAAATCGACTCAATTTAATTTTTAGGTACCTCGTCAACCCAAAAATACTAAATGTGGATATTATGTCTTTCGTTTTATGTGAGAGATAGTGTTACATGATTTTATGACCACACCATTCAAGGTTAGTATAAATTTCATAAACTCGTTATATATTCAAAAAAATAAAATGGTACATTATGTTATCATTTCTTAACATTTGCTTCTGATATTTTTTTTTAGTGGGAGGGTAAAAAAAGCTTCATGGAAAAGGAGCTGGATGAAGTCCGTAAATAATGGTGTGATTATGTATTATCATTTATCAACATTAATAAACCTTCGGGTTAGATATTGTTGGTTGAATGTAAATATATATGGAACAAATTGTTATAATATTTTTAACATGTCATGTTGAATGGAAACTTTAAGTTTGTACATTAGGGGTATTGGTTTAATATTATTGTTATATTTAATATGAATACACTATGTGTACTTAATAAATTACTGAATACGATTATTTCAGAAAAGTGTATTAATATGGCAACGTTATCAATTTTAATTTCGGATGTGTGATTAATTTTTTGAAATACAACAATGTTCATTATGTAAATTCCAAAATATAATTCATAGTATCAGATATATAAACCAAATGTTTTCTGGGCATAAATATACAACTGACAGTAAACGTTTTTCTAGACATAAACCTACAATTGACTTCACATATAAAGTATCAATTATGTTTTTTTGATTCGATTAATGAAGGCGTTTTTAGTAAGAAAATGCCTTCAATCACCCCTAACAGAAAACATTGAAGGCATTTTTTTACGAAAATCGCCTTCAATAATCCCCTCATAAAATTATTGTTTGAAATATTAAAGGCATTTTGGGCAAAAACGCCTTCAATAATACCAACTAAAAATTATTCGAATGGATTATGAATGGCGTTTTCAACGGGTAACGCCTTCAATAATCCCTAACAAAATGTTTATGAAGGCGTTTTTGGATATAGCTGTCTTCAATAATCCGACCACCACTAATTTATTATTGGGAATATTAAAACCGTTTCGAGCCAAAAACGCCTTAAACCATTCCATCCAAGTTTTGTCTATGGAATATTGAAGGTATTTCTTACAAAACTGCCTTTAAAAATAAAAAAAAAATTTACTAATTGGATTATAGAAGGTGAGTTCGACCAAAAACGACTTTAAAAATCGACTCTATATTTTTCCTATCGATTATTAAGAGTGTTTATCCACGAAAAACGCCTTCAATTTTCTATGAAAATTTTTTTAAAGCAATTGGTGAAGGCATTTTTACCAAGAAAATGTCTACAATAATCAATAACAAATAATCTGTGCCTAAACCCAAAAAAAGGCTAAAGGACGGATCAAACCAACAATCTTATAGTAAACATCCGTACGATCCAAACAATTTAATATGCTTAATATTGAATGTATTTATGAAGAAAATAAATTCAATAAGCCTGGAAAAATTTTTGATCCAAATATTAAAAGCGTTTCTTGTAGACAGCGTCTTCATTAATCTCATATAATTTTTTATGACGTGATTATTGAATGCGTTAGCTGTCAAAAATATGCCTTAACTATTTATCAAAATTTTTAATAAAAAATATTCAAGACGTTTTAGTTGAGAAACGCCTCTAATATCAAGTCTTGGGTGACGTTTATAAGTAACAACGCCGCTTTTGAATATTTAGTAATGTTTGGATAATAAACGCCTGAAGTTTTATAAAAACACAGAAGCTATCAACGTTTGTAAGCGAAAGGCTGCTACAAAACTGTCGTTAATACGTCATTTTTCTGTAGTGACTCATGCTGAATGTTAATCATAATATTTAGTTATTTGAAAAATAAAATCTTTATCCTATTCCAATTTCCACGATAAAAAAACCCACATAAATGAAGAGACTTATATCTAAACTTGAGAGTTATCCACTTTTTCAACTAGATCACTAGACTTAAATTTGTTCCATTTAAGTCATTTTAGTTTGTTAAATATCTCAAATTCAGTCAATCTAACATTTTCATCCAACCAACTATAAGAAAAATGATGTGGATGCCACGTAAGCCGCCACATCAATATCCATGTAAGCTATTAATTCATGTCACATTTCTTTCCTCTCCCATCAACTTCTTTTTCTCCCTGTTTGTTTTTATCTCCGCTCTGCACTCTTTTTGTGCCACACTAGACCTCAGCTGCTCTTACACTAAACCCCTCTACCCAGATCATGTACAGCTACAACGTATGTTCTTTTGACATGGCAAGGAGTCTAATTGTTATCATCCTCCCCTTTTTGAGAAAAGACAGGTGATGAAAATGCAGGTGAGTTTAAAACTAACTCTGTTATATCTGAATCAAGAGGATCCAAATACTTTTGCAATCTTAAACCTTCATCAGGATCATCATTTAGCTCCTACTAGAGAAGAATTTACTCAATAGTAAATGAATATTCAATGTTCTTATCATCATCACCATCATCATCTGTAAGAGATGATTTCCCAACGTGAGACTTCTTTTAAGTCTCATTTTCAAAAGTCAAACCACCAACACCAACCAAGTCCCATAAATCAGAGAAGAATAACTAGTTATCTCAACAACCCATGAATGAAGAATCCTAAAAAACCTATGAAGCAAAACAGCCAACATAAAAAAGAAAAAAAAAACCATGAAGTATAACCACCTAACAACCAAAGAGAATTAAACTTTAAAACGCATTAGCGAAAAGAACAACAATTTGCTAATAACCCATTCAAATTATCAGATAAAGCTAAATTTCTTCCCTTTTATCACCTGAATCATGCTGAAAAGATCCTCTTTTGTTTTCTTTTCTCCTTTGGACCCTCTTTTGTTTTCTTTCATTCTTTGAGGTCTAACCATCTTTAAAAAGAAAGAAAACTAAAAAAAAAGATGAGAAATTTACAAGGATTGAGAAGAGCAACGAAACTGGCAAATTTCCAAGAAAAATGAAAATGGAAATGGAGTTGCAAAAACAATAAATAAGAATGTAAATGCTGAGTCTTCTTCTATTACCAGTAAACTATGGAGAGTAAACGATGGTGGGTGAAGAGATGACCAAGTAAAGAGTGCACATCAGAGACAAAAACAACAAGAAGAAGTTAGATGGGAGAGGAAAAAAATGTGACGTGGATTAATAGCTTTACATGGATGTTGATGTGACAGCTTAAGTGGCATCCACATATTTTTTTTGTTAAGTTGGGTGGATGAAAATCGTTAGACGATATTCTATTAAAAAATCTATAAGGCTAAATGGCATTTATCAATTCTTTTATGTATCTCTTTGTTATAAATATAAATTTAAATTTGAGTATAATTTTTCTTTTTACTTTCATATGCATTTTATACATTTCATATATATTATTTGATATATTGAGTTAAATAAAATTTCATCTAATCCAAGAAATAGAATAAAAATTTAATTTCATCATTATTGAATCAATTCATATGATTCGGTGAAGAATGAGAAAAGAATAAAAATTTTTTTGATAAATGAGAAATTTAAAATGCTTGAAAATGAAAATAAAAAAGATTTTGTGGATTCATGAATCGGGGCTTAACAGAAGAACTTGATAAGTTTTCAAAAATTGAAAATACAAATCAAGAAATTGAATTTCAATTATTTGTGAAAACAAATTGGTGGAACTGTTGATAAATGACTTAAATGACTTAAATGGTATAAATTGAAGTTTAGTGAGTTAGTTAAAAAAGTGGGTAAAGTTCAGTGAGTAGTTGTGTAATTTATTTTATCTCAAGTGATTTATCCACTTTCTTTAGAAGCTGAATTTTAATAAAAATTGTATACATTACTTAAAAATTTTCATTCTCTAATTCTTTCTAAGCCTTGATCTATTTTATATTTAAAAAAAAATGGACTTATATATGATGGTGGCAATCTTTCACGCAATAAGGAGTCGTATAGACATTAGGAAAATCTTAGACCACTAAAAATATAAGCATATATATCTATGATGTGATGAGGGAACTGAGATATAATAGCTTTCATAAATTTCCATCTTAATATTACTATCATCAGTCTCGTCAATGAAAAGGAGTTTTCATTGTTTGTGCATGTTTGAACTATATCAAATATTTGAATGGATTCCTTCCATGTCATCATAATTAATATTGCAACGGAAATGGTTCATACGGACCAAGCAACATTTTACGTATCTTGACCAATCCGTTCCCTACTTATATGGCTTGAAACCTAGAATAACCAAGTTTTAAAGGAAAATTTAAGCAAAGTTATACACAAGTTCGGCTTCTTTCTATTACTTTTCAATATATTCATCATCATCGTTGTTCATTAACATATATATACGTACACGGCTATCTTATATACGAACGATGATTAATTAAAAATTTATTGAGAAGTAATGGAGGGGGTCTCAAGTCAAGAGAACTAGAGAGAGAATGATATTATATGAAAAAGTTTCAAACTAAGGCATTTGCTTACAAAAGAGCGTGGAACTTATAGCTCAAGTCAGAGATTTTAGATGCACATCCAAAATGAAAGTTTGATAGTTGTTTGGGTAATGACTTTTGTCAATGAAAATTTTCTTTGTTTTTGTCAACAACATACAACCAAAAGTTCATTGGAGGTGGCTGCAGCGGATTTTTCAACATCACGGGAGAGTTGTGGATATATTCCTTCCTCATAAGAGAAGTACACCGAGGAGAAGTTTGGTTTTATCAGGTTTGTTGAGTACGGGGTGCTAATAGAGCTGTGGAAAGATTGGTATTTGGCTCATAGATCACAAAATCGGGGTGAACCTTGCCAGATTCAAAGTTCGATCGTCATATTGAAGGAAAGTATCCGTATGTGAGGCAGGCTCAGTTGGCGGAGTATTCAAATATGAATAGGATGGATGCAATACCTATCAATTTAGGGCTCTAGAAAATCGCCCTCTAAAGAGACTGTGAAAACAAAAGGTATAGGAGCTTGGAAAACATATGAACAAGTACTTACCTACTAATGAGGAAGTCATGGCTTTGGAGGAAAGGGCTGATGAGGTTGGTCAAGGTGTTAAAATGCATTATAAAACTTGTAATGCAGAAATTGATACTAAGGTGATGATAAGTCAGAGATTTGTATGATTGGCATTGTAAGAGGATTTAGGAAGTTTGTTGACATTTAATTTTTTCAAAGACAATTCAATTTTGTTGCTTTTTATTCTGGATCTGAATTTAACCAACTTGGGCCTATTAGAGCATTTTAATTAGTTTATTTTTGGCTAATTTCTTGGATCATTTTTTAACGGGTCATTTTTTATGAATCAGTATCAATGATGAGCCATTTTGCAATGTAATGTCCAATTATATAATTCAGGGTCTAAAAAGCCCAAAGTCTAATGGTAAAATCAAGGCCTATTTTTAAAGCTCAAATGCATTTTTTTTAGAAGTTATTTAAAGAACAAAAAGGGGGTCAGCTTGCCATGGCTCAGCATGGGAGCAAGTTTTCTCCTCCTAGGTCACGTCCCCCAATTTGTCTACCCATTTCTAGCTTCACATTTTTCAAAACCCTTTTCACCCACTGAACTCCCACATGAATTTATCAAACACTCCACACCTCAAAAATCAGCATCTCTAATATCCTAAATTCAGCAAAACCAAGTTGCCAAGCTGCAACAAAACTCCAAAGCAATTCTTGGGCTATCATCCCAAATGCAGTAACCGTTGCTGCAACACTGAGGACAAATTATTCACAGAAAATTCCAAGTGCCCACTAGCTAGCCGAGCCCTCACCAAGATCTCTTTTGGTTGAACCCAATACCATTCCTTCCATCCCCACAATCCAGTCTTGTAACCACCATCACCTGACTCATTTTGTCTAAACCCTTGAACCACCGAAACCTCTCCCCATCACCACTACCGCCCTTTTCCACCATTAATAAAACCATTACAGCCTCTCATCAACCAAACCCAAAATTTCCCACACATCAACCCAGCACCAGCTTGAAACTTCACCGATTCAACCCCAATCTCAGACACAAATTGCACTCGTACTTGAAGTAACCACAATAAACAACTCAACAAAAAAAAAAAACAAACAACAACACAGATTCTGCCCTCTACACAACAGCCAGCAAATGTAACTACAGTCAAAACCAAGAACAACAATAAGAAACCATAAGCCACAAGATCTAAAAGTGGAGATGGGGTTTTCGATTTGGGCATAGTTTCGGGATTAAGGGAGTTTTTGTTATAAGAAGTTTCTTTTCAATGAGAAAGGAGATAGAGAAGGTTATTTTTCAGTTATAAGCACCATAACCGATGTGACGGTGGCAGCGATGAATAACAGTAAGAAAATTTTGGGCCAATCGAAACCAAAAGGAAGAAGAAAGAGAGCAACATACTTAAAATTCAGCCAAATTATATGACGAGAAGAGGGTAAAACGGTGGTTTACAATTTCGAGTTTAAATCTTAGATCCATAAAGGCATTTTTCGAGAAAACCACTTGAAGAATAGGAAATATGAGGTCAAGAAAAGGCTCTTGGTAAATTTTGGGCATGAATGGATGTTGACCAGCGACAGAGGGCGGTGGTGACGATGGCATTAGTGACTGGAGACAGCGGTCAAAATTCATTAGAGAGAGGTGCTCTGGGTAAAGAGAGAAGGCTGAAGAGAACGAAGGAAAATTGAAGTTTTTTTTTTTATTATTATTATTATAATTAGATTTAAACTGATGTAGTTTTTTTAAGAGAGGAAAAAAGAGTCTTGCATGTTGACCCGTCCATGACCTATTCCAAATTTGACCTGGGTCTGATCTAGCTACAGCCTCACCAACATTCGGCCCGCTTTCACCTTGCACTTTCCTACCCCAACAGTCCACCAATTCTACCTTGGTTATTGAATTGGGTTTAGCCCAATCTTTTAGGGTACACTTTAATTTCATTTGTTTATTGTTTTTATTAATGATTATCTATTTATCTATTTTAGCGTATGTATTTGGTATCAAGTAAATGAATTTGTGAGGTCATGAATAAATTTTCTTTTGAATAGTAATAATTTTGGAAGAAAAATGCTTATTTTAAAAAAGGGTAAAAAAGGTTGAAAACAAGATTTTATGAAAGTTTAAGTAGTGATTCTTAATAAATCTTTTAAATGAGAAGATTTTCCTAAAAATGCTATTAATGTATAAGGTATTTAGAAAAATATTCAACACAAAGAACTTTCATTTTTTTTTCAATTTAATTATTAAAATATTTTTCTAAAAAATAAAATTGCATTAATTAGTGCATAAATTTTATGTTTACAACTCATGAACATATATTAATTATGAAAATGAATATAAGTTTCTCAAAATGGGATTTTAAAAAAGTCTAAGCAACGAGGCCAAGGAATTCCTAAATAAAAAAAATTTCTCCTTATGTTGCAAGAGTATTGAGCTTTTTAAATAGCCAGAGTATTGAAATGTTTCAAGAATTTTTCAATACATTAGATTTTTGTTTATTTTTCAAGGAAAAAAAAACTCTATTTATAATAAAAAGAAAAATTAGATAAAATTGATTTAAAAAAAAAGAAAACATGTTTTTGGTTGAATAAAATAAATCAAGGGATTACTTTTAAATATCAAAATTAAGATCATTTCTAATCAAAAAAGAAAAGAAAACACATGATTAATTGGTACTATTTTTTAAATAGGCTTTATGGGAATACTAATACTCTCTTATGTGTAACCGTACTTTTGAATTCGATTTTATTTTTTTATATAACAAAAAAATTTATCTTTTTGATAAATTTAAATTAATTTGAAGATTTTATTTAAAGGATAATTTTTTTTT
>NW_019167893.1:17594166-17615143 GCF_002303985.1 Durio zibethinus
TAAACCTTACATTACCACAATTCAAAAAATTAGGATGCCATATTATTTTTATGAAAGTAAAACAATTTTTATTTTAACTTTGAAAACATCCTTTTAATGAGGTAAAATATTGAAAAAGAAAAATATGCAAAAATGTATGCATGGATGCATTGAAAGATCTATGCTCCAAGACATATCTCAAACATTAAAATTTTTTATTGATTCCGACAAATTTCTAATTACAAGAGAGTATCATTTTAGCATTGTAGCCATAGAAACATTTAATTTGCTCATAGTGATCCTTGGCTTCAACTAAAAAGTTCAACAAACATTGCCCAAAACTTCTAGTTAGGTTGATTTCTTACATTAAAGCTTATACTCTCTTGATTATCTCCTTTGCTTTTCTTATTGCTTTACAAATTTGACTAGCCAGATGCTCTATGTATTGTTGCCTTCCCAAGCTCTCCGCCTTCCACTTCATACAAGCATCCATTTTAAGATCGTAAGTGTATCTCCAATCTTTTTCTCTATTTTACCATTATTTGATGATTATGAAATATGGTCTTTGTGGTTTTGTAATTGCTATTCTATATCTTGAATTACTTGGCATACTGATTATTTCTCTTTTTGCATTTCATAGTGTTTTCTTTTTTCCTCTTTGATCTATGCCTTCAATTTAGCATTCTTTCTTTTGACATTCTATCAATCTTGCAAAGTTGTTGAATGCAAACCTTTCCACTCTTGTTGCCTTTAAAAAATCCTAATGGATTTTTTTTTATTTTCCTTGGCTTTGTCTTTCCAAAATTACATCTTTTTTTAAAGCTTAATCATTTCTTTTTACTGCCTAACACTAAATCTAGCGCCTTTTCCTTCCTTTAATTAGGTTCATAATTTTTTTTTTGTTTTCTTAATGCAAATCCTTTAGATCATTTTGGGCCACATCCTGATCTTGTATTCTCTTTTTTACTCTACTTTCCTAAGCTTTCACTTCATATTTTAGTTGTTCCATCTCTTCTTGGAGTCTAAATTTTTTTTCTCAATTTCTCCTTTTGTGCTTTAAGTTCTTGCTTAACAAACTCAACTTTCAACAATGGTTCTTTTCCCTACGGGTTCACTTGTTGAAATGAGAAATCATCTAAAGGGAGCACAGTATCTTTAAAACACTTTGCCTTTCAAATCAAGTAATCAGAGGTGACTTTATCAAGAATAGATCATAATCTTAGCCTTCGAGTCTTTTTTTATACCTAAATTAACTGCTTCATTGTTCTTGACAAGCTCGTTTCTCCATAAGCAAATTCTACGAAACAAATTCACGTGTGGTAGGGACAAACAACTTAACACCAAATTGCCTTAACACCATTAATGGAGTGTAACTTACCACTCCCCATAATCTCAAAAGTAGTACCCATAGATCATCTCTACCTCGATATAACATTGGCACATGAGGCATCTATAATGTCATCCATTTAACCTGATCACTAGTAAACCTTCAAAAGAATGCTACCTACTTTTTTTTGGTTTTTAATGTTGGCCACTGACTCTCGTAAAACATTTTGACCAGAGCTCTATTTTGAATATATGACTTGGAAAAAAACTTTTCTTACATCTGAAATGGCTTTTTATCCAGATGAATAGTAGTTCTGCACTCTCTATAGATCATCTTTTATTTCGACGATAAAAGTTTAATAATCTGATTGTCTCAGTTAAGATGATTGGAATAGGATTAATCACCTTACTTTGATTTGTTTGAACAAATCACTACTACCAATTCAATATATCATAAAGTTTTTGAAAATATCACAATGCTATAATTGCTAAGGCGAACATTGTCATGCCTTGATAATCCTTTAAATATCCCAAAATAAAATCATGAAAAAAATGCCAAGGTAAGTCGACACCTTTACCTTTGTTTTTAGTCAAAGTATCTACGACCTCTACCTTCATTCTCATTAATTTGCTATCTTCTTACAGTATCCTGACTTTGGTTTTCTAACATATATCTTATCAAGGTACTATAATTCCCAATCCTACCAAAACCAAATATTCCTTAATGGTCATGTCAAATCTTCTCATTAAATGTGAAACATCTGCATGAAATGGATCCTACAAACTGAACCACTGCTTGAATCAAATGTTCTCAATCACTATTTAGATAAAAAACACAATGTGCCCATATTTTCACAAAACTTTTCTTTCGTAGCTTCACCTATTGATTCCAATTGGTAGCCAAATCTTCAAATTATTCTGGGTAAAATTCAAATGCACTTTTTCTAGTAATCCATCAAATGCAATTTTCTAATAACCCTAAACACAAAACCAACAGGTAAATAATCTTCTTCTTTTATTAAGTTTTTTTTAAAACATTCATACAGCTTATTGTACGATTCATATAAGGTAGTTACAAAAGAAAAACAGATCTATAATACTGTAAGATCCGTGAAAAGAACTTTACTAAAAGATGTCTCGGAACAAATACCTCATTATGTTATTGTATCATGCCAAAGTAATTTATGCAGAAGAAACACAAAAGAAAAAAATAAGTCATTAGTATGAAAAAAAAAAAGAAAAATAAAAATAAAAGCTTAAAAAATAAAAGAGACGAAAGGAAAAGTTTTTTTTCTTAGAAAAAAAATGAGATAAAGATCTTATTGTATTTTTTGAAAAATCAAAACAAATATGAATGCCTACATTTATGATTTTCTTTAAAAAAAAAACTACAATACAAATGTTTCCCTCTTTATTCTAATTCACGAAGATAGTCTATGAAAATGGTGAATATCGCTCTATGTCGAGTCTGCTCTTATGGTTTACTATATGTTGGGTTCGAATTGATTTACATCTAAAAGTCTCCAAACTATTCCTCAATAGCATCTACTCTAGACTAGTAAAGCACCATGATCTTCACCATTATAGATTATGAACAAAAATGATTCAATTTGAATGAATATCGCTTTCCATTACAGAGGTTATCACCTCACGATAAAATATGTACATTACTCATTCTTAAAAGGGTTGAAGCCTAAGTATAGAGCTCATGTAAGATGTGAACATGTCGTATATGAATAGAGAACACAGTATTATAATCTTATTCTAAGCACTTTTATAATAACAATAATAGTACATACGAAGCATAAAATAAAAGTGCAAATAGTAAATAAATGACATGGCTAAAATAAAATATAATTTTTCATTTTTCATTTATTATTATTATTATTATTTAAGGTTAAATACCAATTAAGACCATTAAAACAAAACAAAAGATAACACATTATTAATTTTTGGCCTGACTCTCTAAAAAATAATATCCTCAGTGAAGTCATCAAGTTATTGTAACGATTTTGAGACTACTAAATGAATTTGAAAATAAAAGATAGAGATGCCACCAATCATTTTTGGCTAAATGTGATTGGCTACCTATTAAAATTTACCTTCTTAATAAAATTTTAAAATTATTTAAAATTTATTAAAAAGATAATTTTTGGGTCTGTAAAAACAGTTTGGTTTGAGAGTTGGTTACGCAAGGAGAAAGATTAGCACCCCACGATACTTGTTTAAAACGATACTTATTAATTCTAAGTTATCCTTTAATTATGACTAAAATAGTCTTAATTTGGGTATTTAAAATTTAATTTTCTTAATTTTCTTTAAAAACTTATTTTTAATTTTTAGTATGCTTGAAAAATAAATAAGAACTTCCTATTGAAAAAATTCCTAAAAATATTTCAATACTCTAGCAATATTAAAAGAAACCAACTCACCTAAGAAATTTTTAAGAATTGCTATGGCAAAATTCTAAAAAATCTTATCCTCGGTAATTCATATTTATTTCCTGTATTTATGTTTAAAAACATAAAATATAATATATTTTATAACAAATAGTATTTTCTAAAACTCATTGCTATACCATTTATAAAAAATCAAAAAATCTTTATCGAAAATTAATCTGAATGCTCCAATATATTAACGACATTTTAAATAGATTTTCTTACCTAAAGATTTCTAAAGAATCACTATTCAGTTTTTTTATAATCTCATTCTCAGAGATTTTTTGTTTGTTTGTAAACAATATTAAAAGTCATGTAATAATATAATTATCTACAAATATATTTATTTCTTATAAAAATACTCTTAGTTATTAAGAAAATTGTTCAAATTATAGAAAATAATTATAAAATAAAAATTTTCATATTAAAAAAAAAACTTCTAAATATTCCAATACTTTGACAATTTTTAGAAGATTTTTCTCAGCTAAAAATTTTCAAGAATTATTACTCGGACTTCCTAAAGTCTCATTATCAAAAATTTCATTTGCATTTAAAATTATGTAATGCAAACAATAAAGTGGAATATGCACACGAAAATATATATTACTTATTATTATATTACATATTTTGTTACTTGTTTTAATTATGTTTTAATTATGTTTTAATTTTTTTAATTTTTTTTAATTATCATTAAAAATTTTTTTTGAAAAGAACAAAATAAATAAAATCTTTTGTTGAAAAGTTTTCTAGATACCCAATACTTCAACAATATTTTTAAATAATTTTTTTGCCTAAAATTTTTTAAGAATCTCTACTCAAACTTCCTTAGAATCCCATCTCCGAAGATTTTTCATTTACTTTTTCCTTTCTAATTTTATTTAGATCCAATTTTATTATTTATTATTACTTTTATTGAAAAAAGAAGTGGTTAATCATAATTTCAAATATACAGCATATTTTATGAAAATATTAATCATTATTATTATTATTATCTTTTTTATAATAATAATTTGATTAAAAATTTTAGAAGATAACTTAATGAAGATTTTGTGTATTAAATATTTCTTAAATATTTTATTATCTTGCTAGTATTTTTTAGTAAAATATCATCATCTAAAGATTTTAAAAAAATTACAACTCAAATATTTCTAAAATCTTATCTTCAAAAATATCATAATATTATTATTATTATTACTACTATATATTTATACATATATATATTATTGAAGCTAGTGTGCATAAAAAAATTAGATTGAATAAAAAAATAATAACAATTTACAATAAAAACTAAGTTGCAAGGAATTAAATTTAACCTGAAAGTTCAAACAATAAAAATTATAATGCATGAAGTTTAAACTTAAATTGAAACATAAAACAATATATATATATATATATATATAATGTGAAAGATAATTTCATTAATCATTATTAACCTACGTAAAGCCTAAGACAAGTCCTATTAGGCTTTCTTTTCTCTTTACAACGAATTACCATGCCGGATACAAATGGGTACGAAAGCTTTTTAAGCTTTTTTTATGTTTTCAAGATGGGAACCTTTGTAAGCCTAAATTGAAAAAAAATTGATATATAATAATGTGAAAGGCAATTGTACCAGGCCATCTACTAACCTAAGACAAGACATATATGAAATGAAGCCTTGAAATGATAGCTAGCTTTAATAGTAATATTTTTTCCCTCGTAAACAGTTAACATGCAGATGGAGGAAATAGGTGTAAAAGCTTTGAGCTTTCCTCCCCACAAGTCAGCAGCCGTATCTTATGATAGAAAGAAAATTGAAATTTTGTGAGAGAAAAACTTTCCCCATGAACGGTCCCTATGCTGAAGAACCTATAAACATGCAAGGGTTTAAATCTTCCTCCATATAAGCAGTGTGTATGTAAAAACAACCTGGAAGAGGTCCCAGGTTCATAGACACAGTAATACTCCTTTTCATTCCTACTATCTTCATGCCATGAATGTGTGAAAATAGAAATACATGCAGAGAAACTAAAAAAAGAAAAAAATGGGACACAACCAAACCTATAAATTTATTACCTTCGGAATCAATGGTCTAAATCTACATAGCAACAGAAGCTAGAAACAAAATTAAAAAGAAAACCACAGCCTAAGCTAGGAGATTTGAACTGAAAGGTGGAAAACTATGGAAGAAACTTGATGATCTTAAAAAGATATACTACCAACAACAATCATGCAGCAACAAGAAAAATCAAAGAGCACGCAGAAATGATGCCTTATGCTTCCACAAACAAGTCCCGTTGGACAGAAAAAGGGAAGCAAACTGGAGACAATAATAAAAAAAAAAAGCAAACCCCCTCGTCCAGTTTTGATCCCACCCAGTTTTTTAAGCTTAAGGACCATGTCTTCTTTTCTTGCTTGCTTTCTTTCAATTTTTTGTATTTTTACCTTTTTTTTTCTTTTTTTGTAGCAGAAAACTGAACCAAAACTATCAACAGCAGCTTAACTGATTCCACGCATGCCCAGCATGGCCTAAGTGCCGGACCTAGACCTAAACCATATGCCTTCGCAAGTAGATCTTTTCGAGCAATAAACAATAAGGCAAACGAGAGATAAACCAGTCCCAAACTTTCCATAGACAGACATACAAAAAAACATCTTCCCTTGTTTCCCAAACTCTGGAAAGGCCCTTTGGTTTGTAAAGAAAAGTAAATCGGAAAAGATGTAAAAACAGAGACAAACCTAAATCTCAGCTAAGTCCCAGCTTCCCTTATTCATTTTAGCAAGACCACGTGCAAGGAAAGCAAGATTTTCAACTTTTCATGGATGCAAGAACAAATACAAGCTTAACCTGGAACTTTTTTTTGAACAGATGCAAGCTTAACCTGGGAGAGTTTTTTGGCTTCCCACAACAGCAAAAAAAAAAAAATGAGACAGTTTCTTCTACTTTTCTTTCTTTTTTGTTTTTGGTTCTAACACGAATATCATCTCACGCATGATATTGAACTAAATACAAAATAAAGAAATCACCTTTTTGTATATTCACCTTCCCAAACAGCTATCTTCTTCCTTGACCACTAACCATGTCTCGTCTTTTGTTATTGTTTCTTTCTTTTTGAAACCTCTCCTCGTCTTTCTGCTAGGAAACTTTTGCTGCTTCTTTTGTATTTTTTTTTTCCTTTTTTTTTCGCCCCCCTTCTTTTTTCGGCAGACTCCTCTCCCCCCTCCCTCTTTTTCCGTAGACCTCTCTCCCCCTTTGCAAAGAAGAAGACCTTTTAGAGATATATCTTTTTCTTTGTGAGTACAGGTCTTTGCATTAAATCTCAACCAAAAGTCAAATTTTTTATTTTAAGGAGTAACCTTTAGTTATTGAATCAAGATTCAATAGTAGATCTAATGGTTCATTTTATTCATTATAAAAGATAGATTTTTATAGCTTATAAACTTATGAAAAGATCATTTTACTCTTAGTACAAAGTTTTCAATATTTAAGTTATTTTTTAAAAAATTAATGTTTTTATGCTAATTTTTCAAATTTTAAAACACAAAAATTATGAAATATTATAAAATTGATATCTTAAAAAGTTTTATAAAAATCTGAACTCAAAAAAGTCAAATTATAAAAATATCTCTATAATGGTATTTTGCTAATTTCATATTTTTAGGGTACTGTTGTGATTTCAAATACACTAAAAATCATGAAATATTATGAAATTAAAATCTAAAAAATGTCATAAAAATTTGAGTTCGAGAAGATCAAATTACGAAAATACCCCAGAAAGGGTATTTTAATATTTTGTACTTTCCCAGTGGAATATAAATTTTTAGTATTTTAAAAATCACCAAATTTAATTTTTAACCACATTGATTCTAATTAGGTTATGAACTTTGAAGATTGACCTCAGTTCTATTCATTTTAACCAAAATTTGTATAATTTTGACTTTGTTCAACCGGATTTGATCCGAGTTGACTTTGGGGTTTACTTGCTTCATTTATTCTTTATGCATCTACATGGAAAGGTATCATCCATATAAATCTCATGCAAAAGAGTTTGACAATAACCATATGAGTCTAATTTTTTTTTTTATTATAGGTCTAAATATCGATGCATTTTATGAGCTTTTAAAAGGGCCTTTTTATGGGCTTCAAGTGGGCTTTGTTTGGGTCTCTAAATGGGTCAACTTGTGGGCTCTTTATGGGTTGTAAATGGGCATGTGTTAACCATGCTAAATATTTTGAACAAAATTCAGTGTCTACATTGGCCATTAGATGAAGAATTGATCTAAAAGCTTACATGCATTTAGGAAAAGATATTTTACTCTTCATAGGAACTGGAAATTAATGTGGTTGTAGAAGAAGGAAATAGTTGGAAAAGCGGTTAAAAAATTTTTTGAAGAAAGCTTATAGAAGGTATAATTTCTAGTTTTTTTTCTTGCATTTCATCACATTTTCATAACATTTTTATATTGGTTTTCCATTTATTTTTTCTATTTTTTTTAGAAATAATTATAGTTTTTCATCTATTTTAATTAATCTTGGTTTAAAAATTCATCCAACTAAAAAAATAGTTCAGATTAAAATAAGGATCAAGTAACAAAGAATACAAAATCCACCATTTAGCCTTTAGAGGTTCAGCCAACATTGCTTCTCCCATGACTCAACCTCTTTTGGTCAATTTCTAGTGTTTTTCTTGCTTCCAAACGATGCTTGTGATGATGATTAGCTTGTTGGTTTATTGTTATTTACAAGAGTTTTGGTTAGTTTGTGATGCATGTTTGGTGTTTGGTTAATGTTCTTGTTTTTATAGCTTTCTCAATATTTTACTTGGTTAATGTTTGATGAAATTCCTCTTGTGATTAAAATGCATTTACATGATGAATGCCCTAAAGTTTAATGCATGTTTAGGTTAAATGGAATGAAAATATGATTGTAGGAAGCCATGGGAGCATTTAGCCAAACCTCTCATGCTTGAGCCGAATCTCCCTTTTGCTTCATGGAAAAATTTTGGTTCATTCATCATTGCTTGCTTATGTTCTTGGATGATTCTTCAATTTTTTAATGTGCTTGATTAAATTTCTCATGAATAAAAATGTTACTTTGATAGGTTGTTTGATATTTTTGTGTTTATTGACTTGAATTTCAAAAGAAAAATGGTGGAACATGTTTTGAAAGTTTTAAAAAAAAAAAATTATGTGTTTGATCCATTTACATTATGTTTTTACATGCACATTTAGTCTATAATATATATTGTTAAAAATGCTTAGATTTGTAATTAGTTTGTTTCTTAGTCATGCACCTTTCATGCATCAATATTTACATTCATACCAAAGGCATTTTCATTGTTTGTTTTTATCATATGCATTTCCCATGAAACCCTAATGGCATTTTCGTTATTTTTTTTATCATATGCATTTCTCATGAAACCCTAAACCACCATCCAAACTCTAAACCATTATCTAAACCCTATACCAAACCCTAAACCCTAAACCAAACCTTAAACCCTAACCTTGATCCCAAACCAATCCTAAACCCTAAGCTAGATCCTAAACCAACCAAACTCTAAATCGAACCATAAACCTTTACCAAGACCCTAAACTTACCCCAAACCTTAAAATCCCAAACCAACCTTCAAATCTTAAAATCAACCTTTGATCCATTTCATGCATTTGCATTTCATTTAACTTTATTATTACATTCATTTTAAATTTCCATACATTATTCATACTTTGTCATTCATATTCAATCATCATGTATCCATATTATTACTATGTTCATGCATACATGCATCGACTTTATAAATAAAGTTTCTTCAAAGAAAAGTGTTTTAAAATATGATGATATCTCAAATAAACATAGCATTTTGAAATCTGGCCTAACTATAGGGGTATTATCTTGGTTTTGTCGAACAAATTGAAAATCTCTAAGTTAGAAATATTTTTAAAACTTTACCTAAATATAAAAGAATGGAAAAGATATGTCAATTCTTAGGAAATTTTCCTTTTCGTCCAAAAATAAATTGTTTTACCTTTCAATGAAAAAAATTAAAATATTTTACCTTTAAAAAAAAAGAAAAAGATTTGTTTGTTTAGAATAAAAAAGCAAAAAAGAGGAATTGATCTTAAACATTAGAATAAGACCAATTTTACTAAAGTTCAAGGATAACATGCATTCAATTGGTATGGTCTTTGACGGGCACTATAGGGGTGCTAATTCTCTCCCATGCATAACCGACTCATGAACTCTAAATATGATTTTCACAAACCTCAATTTGTTCTTTTATAAAAATTTTAAATATTTTAAATGTTTAATTTAAAGAAAAAATTTTTAGGTGGTCAATCACACCCTAAACAAGATTGGTGGTGACTCTTCATTTTGCTTTTACCAAAAATGCTTTTTAACACCCGTTGTTTTATCATTCGCCAAGTCTAGCAGTCAAGTTCCTTTGGCTTGTACATCATGACAATGATATAGAGAGATTCTCTACTTGTTTAAAAGTTTTTCTAACCTTTACTTTTTAAGCTTTATACTTTTGGCTTCTTATCTTTTATGCTCACTTGACTTATACCATCCATGGAAGAATTTTTTATTTTAGAGCTGAAACACATATTCTCCTTAGTGGTACCTATAGCATTGGTATTAAAGCTAATGACCACCTCTATTAGCTCATATTGCAATATACTTAGAACATTCATAGATATGGGATACTTGTATACCTGTGTGCACCATATACACTTAAAGATTATCATTACATATTTGGTGCAAAATAAAAGAATGAAATGGGTAGATGTGGGAAGAAAATGTGGTGTAATTCTCTAACACCAATGAAAGTCAAGCTTTTGATTTTAAAGAAAGTGCTTCTTGAGAGGTAACCTAAGTTTTACATTTCATGTTTTGTTTATTTACTTTTTTTGTTGTTTCGCTTACATTTCCTATACATATTGATGCTTGTTCTTTTTGTAGGTATTTTCTTTTGTTTTATAGGTGAAATAAGAGCTTGAAAGAGGAAGCACAAGGTTCGACTACATACTTTTTACATTTGGTCACCATACGTCCATATTGATAGGATAGTTTCCTTATTCCTCTCATGTGCTTTATTTCTTTTTACTTACACATTGAGGAAAATGTTGTTTAAGTTTGGGAGTATAGGAAAATTGTTCAAATTTTTGCAAAATTTTTTTACTTTACCTTAAGTTTTGCCTGGAAATTAAGCTTAACTTGTTGTAGCTTGAATCATTAGTATGCTTTATTTGATTAGTTCTTCATGAAGCTAACAATAGGTAAAGATTGAGAATGAATATAGCATGAGGAAAAGATTGAATATGTGTGAAATATGAGATGATGCTTAGATTTAGTAACTTTTAAGTATGAGTTTTTATTTGTGAGATAATACTTTGATCATTAAATTATATTTTTTTATCTAGTGATTGACTGTGTAAGCATGAGATATTTTATTCATTGGTCTTTGAAGTTATGTTTCATGTTCTAAAAATTTATTTCGATCATCTATTGAGGTAAAATATTAGAAGACACATGATTAGAGAAATGATACAGGCCATCTTTAGATTGTTTTGAGCCATTTCAAGCCAATCTTGATATAATTCTTCCTCAATTACCCTATTGGAGCTTAATGATACTTTTTTTTATTTTGAAACCACATTATAAGCCCAAACCTTTGTTTTATAAATTTCCTATCTTTTGGTCCCCTGACCTATATGCATTAGGATATTCATGTATCATTTTGAGCTATACATTATTAGAGAGAAAGGGCGGAACTTAGAAAAAAAAAACAAGCAAGCTCATAAAAAAAAAAAAAGAAACAAAAACAATAAAGTGATGAAATAGCAAAGAAAGAAAGAAGAAAAAGAAAAAAAATAAGCAAAAATAGTTTCGGGGGTGATTCTTTAGACAAGCTATACCTTTCTTTACTATGAAAGCTTAACATTGAATGATCCTAGATAAAGTAATGCATAGTAAGGATACTTAAGCCTAAAATGTCTTTTATCATACATTGACCCTAGTCTCACATTACAAGCTTATAAAGTCCTAAATGATCTTTAATCATGTGTTTATCTACATTAGTGAAGAGAGATGTGATAAGTAACTATATGAAACTTGAGCACACTTTATGGATCTTTATTTTTGAATTTCATGTTTTACATAATATCATTAGATTTCATGCAAGGATGTGTGAGATGTATTGCTTACTTTGGGAACCATAGTTAGGAATGAGCTTAGCCTAGGTTAATTCTTATATATTAGTAAATGTTTATGATTTTGCTTTAATTATATCATTAATCAATCCATGAGGCATTCATGATGAATGAGCATTGAAAGTAATTGATGATTCTACCTCAATCTTTTTTTGCTTAAAGAAAAGCAAAAACTTAAGTTTGGGGGGTTGGATTGCACAAAAATTTTAGCATATTCTTACTCATTTTTAGTATAATTTCTCTTGCATTTTGGCTTGTTCCTTGATAATTTTGGCAAAAATACTCCTCAATGCACAAATGTTTAATGTGTAGATGAAAATATGAAAAATGATGAATTTTAAAGATTTTTTGGATTAATTTTGGAGGATTTTTTATGCTAAAAGTTAGAAAAGGCCACAACTAGTTTGATTATGCAATTTTGCTACTTATAAGAGTTTTCTTAACCCTTTTTTTTATGATTTCTTAAGCTCAATTGAACTCCATGGAACCTTATTTCAAATCTTACTTCTCATATTTTTCATTTGGAAATGTTATTATTAGCTCATTAGTGCATTATTACCTTTATAGCATTTTTACAAGTGTCTAAAAAGTAATAAGTCCATTAGTGTAATTGGAAGCTAATTTTGAATTTGCAATTTTTCAAAATTTTTCCAAGGATTATAAGGCATAATTTGTCCACTTAATGGTCTAAATTTTTGCAGCAAAATGAAGGAATAATTGTTGTAATTGGAGCCAAAATGAAGGAGCAAAGATGCAACTATGACTGTGGATGTCAATGCCATGTGAATGAGGCATTTTGGCACCATTCTTGGAGATTCAAAGAGGACCAATTGGAGTTGCTGAGCTGGACATTTGAAGACTTCCTATTGGTTATAATGTTGAGCCTAAAGGATTATGAGAAGAACGTTCGAAAGAAAGCGAGGATAGTGGAGCCCCCCAAACAAAGCAAAGGGTTCAAGTAATTGAGGAAAAAAATCTAGAAGGATGGTAGTTACTTAGATATTTTTGCTGCAATTTTTAGGGGCTGAAACATCTTCCATGTATCTATAAATAAGGGAGAGAGGCCAATCATTAACAAGAAGTAGCTTAGTTTTATAATTTTTCTTTTCCTTACATTTACTTTCTTTTCTCTCCAAACAGTTTCCTCCTTGTTCATTGAGAGGGCTATTTGGGGAGAAAATTGCCTTAATTTTCTTATGCAATTTACTTTCCTTGCTTTAATTTTCAATTCATTTTATGATTTCTTCAATAAAAGTTTTAGATCTTTAAGCTTTTGTGTTCAATTTCAATAGATTTCAAGTGTTCTTCAAATCTCTTTGGCTATTCACATTCTTGACCTCTTTGCAATGTTTTGATCGGTTCTTGATCAATTCTTACTCGTTTTAAGCCAAATTTTTTCATTGGATTCTTAACTCATAAATCTTCAAATTGAAGACAAAAATGTCATTCAAATTCCATCCATACAATTCTAGATTTATCTTCAAAGTTTTAGGTAAACTCGAGTGTTAGAGTTGAACTTTGAATGAGTGACAACATGTCAAGGAACTTTTCTCCACCTTGGCATTTGGTTTGCAATTTTTGAACTTTAACTCTTCAATCTATGTGTTTACTTGTTAATTCTTATTTGATTGCATTTAATTTCATGTTTTTAGATGTTGTTTGGATGAATTTCTTTGAAACTACTATGTTTTCCCAAATTTACACTTAATTTGAATTTGTAGTTCAATGAGCTAGAATTTTCTTTGTTTAATGCAATTTCTTTGATGATTCATGTTTTAAACTTGTAGATCTAGGTTGTGTTAGCTCAATTTGTTCATTCTATCTAAAGAGTTGTAGATTTAATTTTTCTTTCAAGAATTGTTAGTTACCAGCTTCAATTTTAACTTTCAGTCTTCAAGTTTTTAGGTTAGATCTTGCAATTTTCTTTCAATACCTGCACTTTAATTTTGTTTTTAATTTTAGATTGTTGAGCCTCTACTTAGAGGAACCTTATTTTTTTTTTAAAGTTGTTGAGTTTCTGCTTAGAGGAGCCCCCTCTACTTAGAGGAGCCTTATTATTTTTCTAAGTTATTGAGCCTCTACTTAGAGGAGTCTTGTTCATTTTTTAAAGTCAGTGAGCCTCTGATTAGAGAAGCCTTATCTATTTTTCAAAGTCATTGAGCCTCTGCTTAGAAGAGCCCTATTTATTTGTAAAAGTTGTTGAACCTATGCTTAGAGGAGCTTTATTTACCTTTTAAAGTCATTTAGCCTTTGTTTAGAGAAGCCTTATTTATTTTCCAAAGTCATCGAACCTCTATTTAAAGGAGTTTTGTAAGTTATTCAAAAGGTTTAAGTATCCATTTAAAAATATAAAAAAAATCGTGAATTGATTATTTAGATATAAGGGGTGTCTATATCTTTGCATAATTCTTGTTTCATAGAAAATGTATAAAGAGGGGCAACTATAAATACCTCAATCTATTTAGGGTTCTAATTTTTTTATAATAAAAATAAAAAAAGAACAAAAAAGGAAAAATCAAAAGCTTGAGTTTGTGTGAAACCTGTTTGTTTAGATTGAAGAGTTTGAGTTGGGGTGAAGAGTTTGAATTGGACGTAAAATTTGGAGTTGAAATTTAAAGGAAATTAAAACCCTTTTTGGTTTAAGGTTTCTCTGGATTTAAACTCTATAAATACAGATCCACCCCAAGCAAAAAAACATAAATGATCAAGGTAAAAAAACTACACAAAGGTAGCCAAAGAGTACGAAAATTTTGTGACAATTTTTTGGTTAGAAATTTTTTTTTGGAAAATTTTTTGAAAATTCCAATTTTCGATGGAATTTTTCAACAACCTTTGAAGATTCTAGTGACTTTTTGGTAACAATCCCAGTTTTCAGCATTAGTTTTCCAGAAACTGATGAACTTTTAATGACTCAACTTAGATTTCGACAAAAATTTTTAGAATCCAATGAATATTCAACCAGTGTTCTTAGTTTAGAGAAAGAAAGAGAGAGAGAGAAAAGATAAGATAACAAAGAGAAGAAAAAGAGAAATTTGAAAGAAAAAGAAGAAATTTAGCCTTTTATATTTAGGCTTAAATGTCAACATTTTGGAGGTTAAACAACCGTCAGGATTCAGACGTTTTTCAATGGGTGACTTGACCCGTAGTGCCGTGACCCACAACTCGCTTATAGTAGCCGAAACCTGGAGTCGAGTTAAGGCACACTGAGCCTTGTCTTTGGAGTTGTTATCTATGTCTCCAATCGAGCCCTTTAGCCACCGGAGCCGAACCGATTACTTGGTATTTTGTTTATTTATTTATTTTCTTTATGTATTTATTTTTAAAGTATTTTTGTATGATTAAATTTAGAAAAAATTAGAAAAATATAAAACAAAATAATTTTTTTAAATAAATATTGATTATCTAATGATGAAATTTTTAGAAAATGTAAAAAATTAATTTCTATAAAATTTCTAGGTGAGAAATTTTTTTAAATTTGTCCCAAATGATGGAATAATTTAGATAAAGTTTCAATAATAATAATTGATATTTACTTTCAATTAAAAAATGAGAAAAAAAAACACAAATTTAATAAAAAATTTTAAATTTAAATACTAATTACCCAATGATGAGATTCCTTAGAAATTTCAAATAGTAAATTTTCTAAGAAATCTCTAGGTAAGAAATTTCTCTGAATTTGTCACAAATGGTGAAATAATTTGATGAAATTTTAATAAAAGTAATTATAGTTTTTTCAAATAAAAATATTAACAATATAACTTAAAAATTTTTGGTTTGAAAATATTTGACAATTTATCCAATGATGAGATTTTTAGAAATTTAAATGGTAAATTTCCTATGAAATTTTTAGGTGAGAAATTTTTTTAGTTTTATTCCAAATAGTGGAAGAATTTAAATGAAAACTTTCAAAAATAATTTTCATATTATTTTCTTTCTAAAAATTAAGAAACTAACAAAAGTTTTTTTTTTTTTCCTAAATTGACCTAAATAGTGGAAAATTTAGGAATAAAACTTTTAAAAAAATTTTCTAAATATATCCAAACGGTGAAAAATTTAGAAATGAAAATAAAAAATAAAAAAATATTTTGAGGATGAAATTCTTAATAATCACAAATGGTTGACTATTTAAGAAATTTTTAGGTGAAAAGATATTTCTAATTTGGCCCAAATTATGAAAGAATTAGATATATTTTCAATAAAAAAAATAAAATAAAAAAATGATTAAACCTTTTTTTCAACGACAGAGCCTCTTAAAGGAAACAAATTGAATTCTTGAATACTCTTGATGTCAAAAAATATTTTTAAAAATTCTATCAAATTGATAGAGAATCTTAAAAGTTATTTCCAATATTTAACATTTAAATTTAAGACCATTAGAATCAAGGCCTTAGGATATTTAAAATAAAATGGTACCGTACTTTGGATGGGCATATGAGGGTGCTATAACTTCCTCATATGTAACCAAACTCCTGAACCTTATTCTGATTAGTATAAACCAAAATCTATTCTTTTAGGAACCCTTAGTCAAGCTTTAAGAGCTCCTTAAAAGGATAAATTCATTAGGTGACCAATCACACCTTAATAAAAAATTGGTGGCGACTCATCCTGTTAAATCTAGCTATAGATTTATGGATATATACGTTATTATAATTTAGCAACTCCACTAAGGACATAGTAGAGAGTCAGGCCATAAATTTTAAATTTATCTTATCCTTTGATATAATGGTTTTAAAGTGTAAAGATTGTGTTATTTGTTTACTAACATTTTTCCTTTTTGTTTCTCAATTGATTTATAGGGGGTTGACAATTATATGATCCTTCACACACACTATCACATGCATTTGCATTACATGAGCTCTATATCTGTGCTCTGTCTTTCTGAAGAGGGAGTAAAATACTTATACTTTTGTAAGATAATAATCTTCGCAATGGCTAGCGAAATACTCCCACTCAAATTGAATAATTTTCGTGAGTAGCCTATGATAGTTGAGGATTGGAATGACTTACTAGTCTATGATGGACAATGATGTAAGGAATAATTTATGAACTTTCGTGGTCAAAATCACTTAGCCCAGCATATAATTTACACTTAAGAGGCCAACCTTAAGATAGAGCCCTTCCTACCTATTGATAGATGTAACCTGAAGTTAGGACACGAGAAGGAAAAATTTTTGTGATATATTAATTATCTAACCATTTTATTTGTTTGACTTTGTGCATTTGCATCATTTCAATTAGTGCTTGCATTTAATTCCCTACATAATTTTCATTGTCATATTTAACATTATACATTTGCATCATTTTCATATAGGAAATATTTGCCACATATTAGTTATTGATAAATCAGATCTCATACCTACATCCATGGAAATGTATTAATGTAAAATGATAGTTATATGGCAAATATTAGTACATTCCATTCATGCAAATACCAAACATAAAACATAGCATTTTTAATAATGACACAATTATGGTACTCAAGGTTCAAGGATAGCTCCACCAAGCAAAAACCCCCACACAATCAACTCACCAACATAATACAAGAGCTCAAGCCAAACAAATAGAATAATAAAATTTCAATTGTCCTGAAAAGATAGAAAGAGCTTAAAAAAAAAACTTGAAGGGGAGTTGAATAAGATTCTGGAGGCTTTGAATAAGTTAAACAAGGAAAGAATGTAAGAAAAAATACTAGCCAGTAGGACCATCCATCACAAAAAAGTGGCTGACCTTCTATATCCTTATAGTTATGGGCCGCATCAAGTCCAATCCACACAAGATGCACCACCATAGTAGTTTACATACCCTGTAGGGTATACATATCTCAAAATTCATCAGCTTCAAATCCAGGGCATTATCAAAGCTATATAAATCTTATTTTTACTTGAGAAGGTGAACCAATTCAGGTACCTGATTTGGATGATCTAAAGAAAAAAAGAGAAAGAGAAAAAAAAAGTGGTTGAGTCACTGAAAAACTTAATAGCTGATAAGAGATGAGTATGCCTAGAAGAAATGTTGCAAGTAGTAGAGGGAATTGGTTTATGGTTCCATAGATGCTATTAGGCTCTGTTTAGTCCTAGATGTTATTATTCCTCTGAAGATCAAGGCATTAGAGTTTGAAAAATATAATGGTAACAAAAGTGTCAAAAGAGCCACATTACCATGTATTATAAAAAATGGCTGCCCATGCTAACAATGAGAAGTTGTTAATGCACGTATTCCAAGATAACCTTATTGGCTCTACTTTTAGATAGTATGTTCAGCTAGACAGAACCTGCATTCAGTCCTAGAGTGATATGACCCATGACTTTATCAATCAGTATCGTTATATCATAGATTTAGCTCTTGATCACCTTTCTTTATAGAATATGAAGAAAAATGCAATTGAATCATTCAAGAAGTATGTTCAAAGGTAGAGGGACATAGCTACTCAAGTTTAGCCTCCTCTAACTAAGAAAGAGACCACAATAATTATTTTGTGAGTACTTTAAATCTCTCTATTATAAAAAGATGATAGGGAATGCCACAAAAAATTTCACCGATATGGTGATCTCAAGAATCATTAAGAATGCCATTAAGAATGACAAGTTGAAAGGAGGGGAAACTTTCACAAAAAAAAAAACACCAAAGAAAAAAAAGACTAAAACTCAAGCTATGAGCTTTAGAAGACAATGGTTCAAGGGTTATCAATCCTATCCACTATAAGCTTACTCCCTATACTATTTTGTTATAAATAATACCTCACTTTACCCATACCAGCTAACCTCATAGCCATCTTATCCACTAACATATCCATTTGCTTTCAGACCCCAAACTCCTATCTACAGTCCTAACACTCAACCTCCTACAAGACCCTAGATTCATTCTACTAACCCAACAAGTGGTTCACAGAAGCTACGAACTACTTGAGAAAATTCTTTATTTAACCTAATCTTCATGATCTATATAGAGTTATATCGATAGCTCTACAACAACCACTTAATTGCCTCTAACCGTCTAGAGCTGCTCAAGTCACTTTATCTTAAGTGGTACGATTCTACAGCTCACTATGATTACCACTATGAAATTACTTGGTCATTTTACTAAGAATTGCACTGCCTTAAAGCATAAAGTGCAACGATTGATCAAAGATGAAATGATAAACTTTGATACAAAAAGGATAATGATGCCAAATGTTGGTGGTAATCTTTTACCTAACCATAATGTGAATGCTCTGAATAAAGACCAAAAGCATCATATAAGAAAGAGAGTGAAAGAAATCAAGACTCCCTCTTAGTTAGTTATTTGATATTTTATACCAAGCTGACATGATACAAGTCTGTGGATCCATGCAATAATTGTGGAGGATATGTATCGGAGGAAAACTGTAAATATCATAATAGGGCAATTAGCCACTTTATTAAAACTTGTGAAGCAATTTTGTCAAAAGGCACAAAAGCTCATGGATTCTAATCAAATGACATTTATGAAAGGGAAAGATTTTTAAAAAAGTGTCGAAGTGTCTATGGCCATAATCTATCAAACTTGTTTCCAAAAATTAGTAACAATTTACTACAAAAAAGAAACCAAGTTGACCTTAAACAAGCTAATCCCCAATTAGTAACTTTTAAAGTCCTTACTCATTTCTCTATAAGACGATAAAGCTGTGCCATAGAGATATATGGTAATAATATGGTAGTCCAAAGGCAAGAGGAGAATACACCTAAGTCTGATGCTACCAATATACTAGTGTAGGGGTTATAACTCAAAGTGAAAGATGCTATACTTCAAAGATGTTATAACAAGCAATGAAGAAAAAAGCTAAGGTAAAGGAAGAACAAAATAAACCAGAAGTGGTGCCTAAGAAAGAATATCAAAAGTCAGTGTAAAAAAAAAAGACTTATGAATTTTTTAAGCTGTTAAAACATAGTGACTACTCTATGGTTGAATAATTAAATAAGATGCCATTATGAATCTTATTGCTATCACTATTGTTGAATTTTAAAACCACACCGAAATGCTTACTAAAGGTGTTGAACTAGGCATATGTGGCACATAATATTCTATAGAGTATGTGAATCACTTAGTTGGAAACCTGGTTATGCCAACTATATAGCATTTAACAACGATAAAATTCCTCTAGAAGGAAAAGAGAAGCATACCAAAGTTCTACATATCACCATAAAATGCAAGAGCCATATTATAGCCAAAGTCTTCATCAGACAATTGTTTTGCTATTAACATCATGCCTGTGTCCACATTTGACAAGTTCTATCTGTTTGATTATTCCTAAATGAAAGAGTAGCTATACGATCATCTTAATGTTTCGATGGGATCGAGCGTTGATTCTTGAGAGATATTAGATACTCTTGTAGATTAGGCCCATGCACATTTAATATAAAATTTCAAGTGATAGATATTTTTCATCTTATAGCTATTTTGTTGGAAGGCCATGGATTCACATGGTAAGTATTGTTTCATCGACCTTGCATCCAAAGATCAAGTTTAATGTGAAAGGTCATTTAGTGGTAGTATTTGAAGAGGAAGTGTGCCTTATGACTTAACAATTGAATGCCGGCTATATATGGATGTTGTTGAAAAAACGTTGGAATGTTCTTACTTGTCTTTTGAATTGGTTAATTTTATGGGAGAATGATCTAAAAACCAATAGTTGTAAAAATAATGGTAAGTTAGAATCAACAAAGGTTGGTATCTTGGAGCAAGACTGGGCAAAAATTTATAAGGGATTAGAGAGTCCCCAGTAATAATTGATAATAACAAGAGGTTGGGCCTAGGTTATAAGGTAAAAGATGAGAGATAAGAAGAAGACAAGCAAACAAAAGAAAAAGAAAGATGGTGAGGCTAAAAGGGTATTAATCAAAGACTGCCTATGATCATCTCACACTTGTATGACACCTCCAAGCATTGATGGTCATGTACCTAGATATAGATGAATATTTTAAAAAGGATCTAGAATTGAGCATGGAGAAAGCATTAGTTGAGTTGTCTATCCATACAATTAGAGATAAAAGGGGGCATGAACAAAAATATGGGTTTTCTCTGTCTGTCAG